>NIVC01000104.1:839678-985402 GCA_002269645.1 Macrostomum lignano
ATTAGATTTAAGAAACATGGGGTGAGATTAGATTGAGAAACGTGGGTGAGATTAGATTGATAAACGTATGAGTGAGATTATAATCAGAAAACTTTAGATGAGATTAGATTAAGAAACGTGTGGACGAAATTAAATTGAAAAACATGGTGTGAGATTAGATTGATAAACTTATAGGTGAGATTAGATTGAGAAACGTGTTGGCGAGATTAGATTGATAAACTTATGGGTGAGATTAGATTGCGAAACATGTGCGTGAGATTAGATTGAGAAACATGTGGGTGAAGTTAGATTAAGAAACATGTGAGTGAGATTAGATTGAGAAACATGTGGGTGAAGTTAGATTGAGAAACATGTGGGTGAGATTAGATTGAGAAACATGTGGGTGAAATTAGATTGAGAAACATATACGAGTGAAATTAGATTGAGAACATGTGGGTGAGATTAGATTAAGAAAAGCGGAAGATTAGATTAGATTTTATAATACACAAAGGGTTGGTATATAGAAAAGGGGATGGTAATATCTGTTGACTCAATTTTGTTAAAATCCAAATGTCGGCACCCAATCATAAACTGACCTATGTGAACAGCCAATGCAATCAAACCCTTTAATTTGAGAATTTACTCGTCGTTATAAGCTTAGGTGGAAGTTTGTATCTATTCCAGAAGCTTGAGAATACCCTGTTAGCCTTTTAAATATTACATGCAAAATGTGCAGCATTTGCCATCTATGCCCCTATTGCACTGCAGGCCTCCGTGATAGTCTAGTTATGCGAGTGTCTGCTAAGCTTGCGGCTGGCCTGGCCGCCCACTCTGGCGATGTCAACGGAGTCGCTTTTAGTAATCGGTATTTAGCCACCTGTTCCGGTGACAAAACTGTGCGGTAAGTGCGCCAATGTGATTGACAGCTGTGCTTTCTGACAGGCTGTTTGTGACAGCTGTGTGCTCTGACAGGCTGTTTGTGACAGCTAGTGTGTGTTCTGACAGGCTGTTTGTGACAGCTAGTGTGTGTTCTGACAGGCTGTTTGTGACAGCTAGTATGTGTTCTGACAGGCTGTTTGTGACAGCTAGTGTGTGTTCTGACAGGCTGTTTGTGACAGCTAGTATGTGTTCTGACAGGCTGTTTGTGACAGCTAGTGTGTGTTCTGACAGGCTGTTTGTGACAGCTAGTGTGTGTTCTGACAGGCTGTTTGTGACAGCTAGTGTGTGTTCTGACAGGCTGTTTGTGACAGCTAGTATGTGTTCTGACAGGCTGTTTGTGACAGCTAGTGTGTGTTCTGACAGGCTGTTTGTGACAGCTAGTATGTGTTCTGACAGGCTGTTTGTGACAGCTAGTATGTGTTCCGACAGGCTGTTTGTGACAGCTAGTATGTGTTCCGACAGGCTGTTTGTGACAGCTAGTGTGTTCCGACAGGCTGTTTGTGACAGCTAGTATGTGTTCTGACAGGCTGTTTGTGACAGCTAGTATGTGTTCTGACAGGCTGTTTGTGACAGCTAGTGTTTGTTCTGACAGGCTGTTTGTGACAGCTAGTATGTGTTCCGACAGGCTGTTTGTGACAGCTAGTGTGTTCCGACAGGCTGTTTGTGACAGCTAGTATGTGTTCTGACAGGCTGTTTGTGACAGCTAGTATGTGTTCTGACAGGCTGTTTGTGACAGCTAGTGTTTGTTCTGACAGGCTGTTTGTGACAGCTAGTATGTGTTCCGACAGGCTGTTTGTGACAGCTAGTGTGTTCCGACAGGCTGTTTGTGACAGCTAGTGTGTGTTCTGACAGGCTGTTTGTGACAGCTAGTGTGCGTTCTGACAGGCTGTTTGTGACAGCTAGTGTGTGTTCTGACAGGCTGTTTGTGACAGCTAGTGTGCGTTCTGACAGCCTGTTTGTGACAGCTAGTATGTGTTCTGACAGGCTGTTTGTGACAGCTGTGTGTGTTCTGACAGGCTGTTTTTGACAGCTAGTGTGCGTTCTGACAGCCTGTTTGTGACAGCTAGTATGTGTTCCGACAGCCTGCTTGTGACAACTAGTGTGTGTTTCGACAGCTTGTTCCTAACAGCGTGTGTGTATTCTAAATCTAATAGCACGATCTTGATAGCCTGAATCAGTAATAGCTAGTGCTTTTATTTCCTTCTAGCGTATACTGCAGTGCATGTTAACATTTATAATACGCGATCCTAAGTCCCGCTTTCTATTTTTCGCCCTCAAGACTGTGGGAGGCCGGCACCATGCGAGAAGCCGCCTGCTCTCCGCTGCTTGGCCACACCTACTATGTCAATTGCGTGGCCTTCTCGCCGTTCAGCACCATTCTGGTCAGCTGTTCCACCGATGGAAATATCATCTTTTGGGAGCCCGATACGGGTGAGCTGAGTAGTAGATTGAGCAGGGACTTAACTTGGGTGAATATGGAGAAGAGAGGATTGCCAGAGAATTAGAGAAGATAACGAGAAAGTAGAGAATAGTGAGAGAAGTAAAGGGGATAGTGAGAGAAGTAGAGGGGATAGTGAGAGAAGTAGAGAGGATAGTGAGATAAGTAGAGGGGATAGTGAGAGAAGTAGAGGGGATAGTGAGGGAAGTAGAGAGGATAGTGAGAGAAGTCGATAGGATAGTGAGAGAAGTAGAGGGAATAGTAAGAGAAGTAGAGAGGATAGTGAGAGAAGTAGATAGGATAGTGAGAGAAGTAGAGAGGATAGTGAGAAAAGTAGAGGATAGTGAGAGAAGTAGAGAGAATAGTAAGAGAAGTAGAGAGGATAGCGAGAGAAGTAGATAGGATAGTGAGAGAAGTAGAGAGGATAGTGAGAAAAGTAGAGGATAGTGAGAGAAGTAGAGGGAATAGTAAGAGAAGTAGAGAGGATAGCGAGAGAAGTAGATAGGATAGTGAGAGAAGTAGAGAGGATAGTGAGAAAAGTAGAGGATAGTGAGAGAAGTAGAGAGAATAGTAAGAGAAGTAGAGAGTACAGTGAGAGAGAAGTAGAGGGGATAGTGAGAGAAGTAGAGAGAATAGTGAGAGAAGTAGAGAGAATAGTGAGAGAAGTAGAGAGAATAGTGAGAGAAGTAGAGAGAATAGTGAGAGAAGTAGAGAGAATAGTGAGAGAAGTAGAGAAGATATCAAGAGACAAAAAAGAGCAGCAAAAACAAATTACTCCATCCCCGTTAGGCCAGAAGCTGGGCCTATTCACCCATCCCAGCAAGTGCGGCATCCGGTCCGGCGTGTTCTCGCTCAATTCCCAACTATTCGCCAGCGGCAGCGAAGACGGCAGCATCTGCCTATGGGACGTGTCCAGCAGGTCAATGCTCAGACAGTTCTCTGGCGGGCACGAAGGCTCCGTGTTAGGCCTGGCGTTCACTCCGGATGCTCTCTATCTGGTTAGCGGATCAACTAGCGGCGACCTGCGAGTGTGGGACAGCAAGTACGGCCACGCCAAGTCTCTGCACCTGCAGTTGGATGGGCACGACTTGGGAGTCGGCTGTCTGGATGTGTCTCCGTGTATTGGTGCGTTGGGATGGGCTGGGGCGGAACTGGGTGTTTACAGGGGCGGGACTGGGTGTTTACTGGATCCGGACTGGTTGTTTACTGGATCCGGACTGGTTGTTTACTGGATCCGGACTGGGTGTTTACTGGGGTGGGACTGGGTGTTTACTGGGGCGGGACTGGGTGTTTACTGGATCCGGACTGGGTGTTTACTGGATCCGGACTGGGTGTTTACTGGGGCGGGACTGGGTGTTTACTGGATCCGGACTGGTTGTTTACTGGATCCGGACTGGGTGTTTACTGGGGTGGGACTGGGTGTTTACTGGGGTGGGACTGGGTGTTTACTGGGGTGGGACTGGGTGTTTACTGGGGTGGGACTGGGTGTTTACTGGGGTGGGACTGGGTGTTTACTGGATCCGGACTGGGTGTTTACTGGATCCGGACTGGGTGTTTACTGGGGCGGGACTGGGTGTTTACTGGATCCGGACTGGTTGTTTACTGGGGCGGGACTGGGTGTTTACTGGATCCGGACTGGGTGTTTACTGGGGCGGGACTGGGTGTTTACTGGATCTGGACTGGGTGTTTACTGGATCCGGACTGGGTGTTTACTGGGGCGGGACTGGGTGTTTTCTGGATCCGGACTGGTTGTTTACTGGGGCGGGACTGGGTGTTTACTGGATCCGGACTGGGTGTTTACTGGATCCGGACTGGGTGTTTACTGGATCCGGACTGGGTGTTTACTGGATCCGGACTGGGTGTTTACTGGGGCGGGACTGAGTGTTTACTGGATCCGGACTGGGTGTTTACTGGGGCGGGACTGGGTGTTTACTGGGGCGGGAATGGGTGTTTACTGGATCCGGACTGGGTGTTTACTGGGGCGGCATTGGGTGTTTATTGAGTCGGGAATGGGTGTTTATTGGGGAGGGAATGGGTGTTTATGGGACTGGGCCAGGGTGTGTACTAGAGCGAAAGTCAGTGTGAAGGTCACTATTATTTGCTTAGATATCTACTGTGGAATCATCATTCGGTCCCCGTCTGTTGCCTGGTTTGCTTTTTGCTAATTTTCCTTGTTTAACTGCACAAAGAATCTTTGATGCGGCCTTTGAAACACAGAAATAGTTTTGCTAATTAATGGCAAGTAAAATTCGGATTAGTAGATTTACAATCATACATGCGCAACCTCCGAAATTCGGTCGGCCATGCGACTTAGTTTTAACAAAAATGCGACGTAGTTTTTGGCCAAAAATGCGACTTAGATGTAAAAAAACCCTAAAGCTAAATTAACGCAACTTTGGGTAAACGGCAGGAGTAACTATGACTGTCTTATTAACTCAAAATGCCTCGTCAGCTACTTAGTACTACTACTTCGTTATTTTTTTCGGGTGGCCGTTTTTGCGACTTCCTTGGTTGGCCGCCAAATCGGTCGGCCGGATCGGCCGACTCGGCCGACTGTTGCGCATGTATGTTTACAATGCATCGGATTCAGATTGAATCGCCCCCCATCCCCTGTAATTGCAGATCCCATCGAGAATGGACGCGTGTTAAAAAATCGATACACGGTGGCTACCGGCGGCTTCGACAATCTGGTGAAACTGTGGCACCTGGTTGCTACCGGCGAGGATTTGAGTGAGGACGAGTTTTTTTAATTTTAACACCTCGGTTTATTGATTTGTTGTGTGTGTGTTTTAATAATCATATGCAATCGTTTCATAATTTTCTCTGCTATCCATTTGCCAGGATTTGCAGGTATATGGTTTCATTTAAAAAATTATTATTTACTTGCCTGTCTCTCCTGCTAGCTATGCTGTTTCTAGTGCTTGATTTTCTCGTAGTTTTTCCTGTTGTTTTTCGCTTTACTCCTTGAATATCTTAGTTAGAATTCTGGTGTCGTACTGTATTTTTGTAATAAGCCATCACTCAAAATGCACTGTTGCACTGCTATGGTGGTCTGGTTTCGACAGACCGCTAGACAGACAGACAGACAGCTAGACAGACAGACAGACAGACAGACAGACAGACAGACAGACAGACAGAACAGACAGACAGACAGGCAGACAGGCAGACAGACAGACAGGCAGACAGACAGACAGACAGACAGACAGACAGACAGACAGACAGACAGACAGACAGACAGACAGTAGTCTTTGATATCCTACTCAACTATTTCTGTCAGCTCTATCTGTCTGAGCCAATGCATGGAAATAATTTAATTGCTTAGTGAATTTCTGCAGTTTCGTATCGTATTTCAATAGTGCAGTGTCAATTCTTCAACGCCCTAAGTATACTCATTATTAATCAAAATAATATTTTTATTGCCCAATACAGACGTCACGCTAACTCTGGCATCAGTTCTCAAGGGTCACAGCGGTGCCGTGAATTCGATAAAGTTTTCGCCAAATGGAAAATTATTAATTTCTGGGTGCGTTTTATATAACTAACTAAACCTGAGTATTAATTGCCGTAATTGGGTTTCGTAAAGAATTTATTTACAAAATCAGTTTCGTTCTGTTTCAGTTCCGGCGATCACACTGTTCGAGTTTGGAAGCCTGTGAGCACAACCATAAAACCATATTTTATGGCTTGTTAATTATTTAAATGTATGTGCAAATCTTTATTAAATTTGAATTTGAATTGCTTAATTCCAGGATAAACTTTCCCTTCTGCATATGATCGATGCTCACTCAAGGTGAGTATTTTAAATTTGCCATTTAATTCAAAATGTACTTTTAGTACATTTTAGTAGTTTACCATTTTTAGTATTTAGTAGCTTACTTATAGTAGTCAGTAGGAGCATGGTTCTTTTAACTTCATTATTTTAGATACGTGACCAGCTGTTGCTGGTCTAACGACGGCCTGTCCATAGCCAGCGGCTCAAACGATCGTCAAGTTCGCGTGTGGGAGCTGGATATAGATGAGGAGACACCCGACTCTGGTGGGTTATTGTTAATTTATGCAATTATTTAATTACAAATTCTAGAGAGCCTCTTGTAATTTTTTTATTTTCGTATCATACGCTGAGTCTTTTACTGTGATGGCTATGCCCTTGAATTATGATGAAAATCTGCAGTCTTTGTCTACTCGTAGGGAACCTCAAGAGTTTTTTATCTCACTTAGTATATCTCAGTCATTATTCCCTCGGGGCTTTTCCTACAAAGCCTGTAAAATTTGTGTGCCAAATATTCACAAAAGTTCGTAGAAAGCCTCCCGAAATATTGTCAATAGTACCGACTTATTCATATGGGTTCTTCGAGACTCTCCGAGATATTATTAACCAATTATTCACGCGAGTTCGTGGAGAGCCTCCGAGATATTATTACCTAATTATTTACGTGGGTTCGTAGAGAGCCTCCAAGATTTTATTACCCAGTTATTCACGCGAGTTCGTAGAGCCTCCGATATTTTATTACCCAATTATTCACGCGGGTCCGTAGTGAGCCTCTGAGATTTTATTACCGAATTATTCACGCGGGTTCGTAGTGAGCCTCTGAGATATTATTACCCAATTATTCACGCGGGTTCGTAGAGAGCCTCTGAGATATTATTACCCAATTATTCACACAGACTCGTAGCGAGCCTCCAGTGTCAATCTGGGACTTAAACCTCTTTCGAACACATTCTCAGAGGTGCCCCTGCCAGATTTGG
This sequence comes from Macrostomum lignano, assembly GCA_002269645.1. Classification (NCBI taxonomy): domain Eukaryota; kingdom Metazoa; phylum Platyhelminthes; family Macrostomidae; genus Macrostomum; species Macrostomum lignano. The sequence goes on from NIVC01000104.1 coordinate 846,781, forward strand.
CAAGCGAAGCTGCCGAAGCTCCAGTTGGCGCGCCCAGCTGGTCTCCATTGCCAGCCTGGACTGTGGATCACGTCGCTAGACTGTTCTCTCGATTAGGCCTTGGCCAGTACAGTAGAGCAGTCTACGAACAGGCTGTCGATGGCCGAGTATTGATGTCGCTATCTGACGCGCAATTGCGCACCGAGCTGGGCATGGGTGAGTGTGTTTGTCTATATTTTCTACTTACGCTACTTAGTAGTAGTCTGGCGATCATTTTTCTACTAAAATACAAAACCATAGTGTTTAAAATGACTCTTGTTAAATTTTTCAGCCGTACTAGGGCACAGACAGAAGCTGCTGGATGCTATCGAGGCCATGAAAAATAATCGGACTGTGGCGGACAAGGACGCCGGTTCGTGTTTTTAGGGGTTTTCAATTTAGGAACTTGTTTGTCTGCCAACATTAGAATGTTATATATCATTATCCCACTTTATAAGCATTACTTTTTGTGATTACCCCTTCGGCCCTTCTAACTTTATGATTGATCCCATTTATGATTTTTCCCTTTATGATTTATCCCATTTATGATACTCCCCTATATGATTCATCCCATTTATGGTTCTTCCCTTTATGATTTATCCCATTTATGATACTCCCCTTTATGATTTATCCCATTTATGATACTCCCCTATATGATTTATCCCATTAATGATTCTCCCCTTTACGATTTATCCCATTTGATTATCCCCATTCATGGTTTATCCTAACGTATTTATGATAATTGCCTTTATAATCCCCCGTGATTCTGCACGCTTTGCGAAAAGCTGCTCCTTTTATATTCCCGTAACCGATTGCTCCTCCCCCCCAACCCGCAGGCATCCCGGACGAGTATCTGTGCCCCATCACTCGCGAGCTGATGCGCGACCCGGTCATAGCGGCAGACGGCTACACCTACGAGCGCGGCGCCATCGAGTCCTGGCTGGAACGCGGCCGAACAACCAGCCCGATGACTAACGAACTGATGAAGCCACAGCTAATTAGCAATCGCAGCCTCCGCGTACTTATCCAGCGCTACATCGAGGATCACTCTGCTCCGACTTGATTAGTTAACAGATTTTTTATAAACACTCGAATATTGCTACTTTTCACTGCCATTCGATAGTAGTGCAATCAGTAAGTTTCTCGTGACTTCTGATAACATTTTATTATATCAATATTACATACATACTACTCTTACAGCCTGTCTGTTGTAATTCTTTTCAAAAAGATAATCTCTCTGTGATTTATATATTCTTGTATGTACAAAATGCTTTTGTAATTTTTTATATATTGAAGCTAATTTTCTTTTATCATACGTGAATTATAATTACTAATCGCTTACTCAATGTCGTGTTGTAAATCCAACTATGTGTTGTGTTACTATTGATAATTGATTTGCTTATTAATATCATTCATTTTTTGTTTATCAAATATTCTGACCAAAAGATTGACTGCCTTAACTAAAATTCCTTGGTACACAGAGTCCTCATCGATATCTGTTAAATATTCAGACTGTGTGGGTATAACAGATTGATATCAATCCCACCATTGCTTTTTTACCTGCAACCTCATTGCCTTTCTCTTTTTTCAAATAAAAAGCATTCAACTCTAAGACAGACAGTAGTTATTGATTGAGAACTTTTAATTTATATATTTAATTGACATGATTTCTATAATCAATCAATAAATGGAGACTTCCGATGGTTTATTAACTGAACGCCTAAGCTACAAAATAAAATGACATCATACATGTACTTTAGGAATACTACTAAACTAATAAAGCTACTATAATGCGTGATTAAATGTATTCATAAATTCAAGGTCACCAGGGAATGAAGCGCTCATTTCACTTTCAACACAACCTTGCACTGCGATTTTACAGGAAGTCACGGGATGTGATATAGCTGGATATGAACTGAATTACATTGAAATAGCCTCTGTTCTGTTAACAACTGAATTCGTTAATTCTCGATAATTAACATAAAACGCCTTCATATGCACAAACATTTGTTTATAACCAAGAAAAATACTTTTTGTTTATTTATCAATAATTTTCAAAAAGATGACGAACTATTATTTAAACTAACAATGGTATAGAAAATAGATGATCCAGAACTGAACTTGGGCGTCATAGTGACCATTGCGACGAATTTAACAAAAAGGTCACGGTAGGTTAGTGTATAGGTTAGAAATCCTTGCATTTCGGGATAAGAGAGACCTGAAATATGCCTAGGCCCTAATTGTATAATTTAGAAACTAAACTATGCCTAGTTATCTAATGTGAAACCTAAATTATACGTAATTGTGAATTTTAAGACTTGAGCTACGTCTAACTGTCTAATTTCAGAATCAAGCTGCGCCTAATCGTCTAATTAAGACTTGAGCTACGCCTAATTGCCCAATTTAGGAATCAAGCTACGCCTAATTGTTTAATTTAAGAATCAAGCTACGCCTAATTTAAGACTTGAGCTACGCTTAATTGTCTAATTCAAGAATTAAGCTACGCCTAATTGTCTAAATAAGACTTGAGCTACGCCTAATCGTCTAATTTTAAATCTCTACTATGCGTAATTGCCTAATTCAAGACCCAAAATTTACTTGCATGCTTCATGTCTCTAAAAGGCTCCTTTTAAAAGCAAACATTTTCTTTCTATTCTCGGGTCTTAGGGGTCACTTCAGGTCACAATCCCAATCAATGCAAGACTCTTCAAGCGCTGGACTTGGCGACCAGAGCCGCTTCAATCTGCTTCTCCAGCGTGGCAGCGTCGGCGGCGAATCGGCGAATACCTTCGGCCAGTTTGTCCGTCGCCATCTCGTCTTCGTTCAGCTGCCAGCGAAACTCGGCCTCGTTGAGTGAGCGGGCGGCGCTGTCCGGGCAGTCCTGGCTGGCCCGTTCGCTGCACAGCCGCCTGGGCACCTCGGCTGGTAGCACCCGGAGCTGCTCCAGCAGGGCTGGGCTGATGGTGAGCAGGTCGCAGCCGGCCAGCTCAAGGATTTGCATTGTATTGCGAAAGCTGGCGCCCATAATTTCAGTTTTATAGCCGAACTTTTTGTAATAATTGTACACTCCGCGAACGAACCGAACGCCCGGCTCAGATTCGCGATCGAACGAGCTGACGCCGAGCTTTTTGCCGTACCAGTCCGTGATGCGACCGACGAATGGCGAGATTAGTGTGACCTTGGACTCGGCGCATGCGATCGCCTGGCAACCGGGTTGGATTAGTGAGTATTAAATTTATCTCAGTTTTAGATTTTAACGATATTGAATGCGAGCAATAACTGACGGGGGAAGAAAAACAGACAGGCAGAAATTCGGTCAGACTCATAGAGGTTAGAGGTACATGTAGACTCTAAGACAGAAGGACAGACAGAAAGCCAGACACAGGTGCAGACAGACAGGCAGACAGACAGACGACACGGATACAGACAGACACACAGACAGACAGACACAGACAGCCAGCCAGACAGACAGACAGACAGGCAGAAAGAAAAACAGACAGACAGACAGACAGTAGGACAGAAAAACAGACAGACAGACAGACAGACAGACACAGACAGCCAGACAGACAGACAGACAGACAGACACAGACAGACAGACAGACAGACAGACAGACAGACAGACAGACAGACAGACAGACAGACAGACAGACAGACACAGACAGACAGACAGACACAGACAGACAGACAGACAGACAGACAGACAGACAGACAGACAGACAGACAGACAGACAGACAGACAGACAGACAGACAGACACAGACAGACAGACAGACACAGACAGACAGACAGACACAGACAGACAGACAGACAGACAGACAGACAGACAGACAGACAGACAGACAGACAGACACAGACAGACACAGACAGCCAGACAGACAGACAGACAGACAGACAGACAGACACAGACAGACACAGACAGCCAGACAGACAGACAGACAGACAGACAGACAGACACAGACAGACAGACAGACAGACAGACAGACAGACAGACAGACAGACAGACAGACAGACAGACAGACAGACACAGACAGACAGACAGACAGACAGACAGACAGACAGACAGACACAGACAGACAGACAGACAGACAGACAGACAGACAGACAGACAGACAGACAGACAGACACAGACAGCCAGACAGACAGACAGACAGACAGACAGACAGACAGACAGACACAGACAGACACAGACAGCCAGACAGACAGACAGACAGACAGACAGACAGACACAGACAGACAGACAGACAGACAGACAGACAGACAGACAGACAGACACAGACAGACAGACAGACAGACAGACAGACAGACAGACAGACAGACAGACAGACAGACACAGACAGACAGACAGACAGACAGACAGACAGACAGACAGACAGACAGACAGACACAGACAGACACAGACAGCCAGACAGACAGACAGACAGACAGACAGACAGACAGACAGACACAGACAGACAGACAGACACAGACAGACAGACAGACACAGACAGACAGACAGACAGACAGACAGACAGACAGACAGACAGACAGACAGACAGACAGACACAGACAGACAGACAGACACAGACAGACAGACAGACACAGACAGACAGACAGACAGACAGACAGACAGACAGACAGACAGACAGACACAGACAGACACAGACAGCCAGACAGACAGACAGACAGACAGACAGACAGACACAGACAGACAGACAGACAGACAGACAGACAGACAGACAGACACAGACAGACAGACAGACAGACAGACAGACAGACAGACACAGACAGACAGACAGACAGACAGACAGACAGACAGACAGACACAGACAGACAGACAGACAGACAGACAGACAGACAGACACAGACAGACACAGAAAGCCAGACAGACAGACAGACAGACAGACAGACAGACAGACAGACAGACAGACAGACAGACACAGACAGACAGACAGAGACAGACAGACAGACAGACACAGACAGACAGACAGACAGACAGACAGACAGACAGACAGACAGACAGACAGACACAGACAGACACAGACAGCCAGACAGACAGACAGACAGACAGACAGACAGACAGACACAGACAGACAGACACAGACAGACAGACAGACAGACAGACAGACAGACAGACAGACAGACAGACACAGACAGACAGACAGACACAGACAGACAGACAGACACAGACAGACAGACAGACAGACAGACAGACACAGACAGACAGACAGACACAGACAGACAGACAGACACAGACAGACAGACAGACAGACAGACAGACACAGACAGACAGACAGACAGACAGACAGACAGACAGACAGACAGACAGACACAGACAGACACAGACAGCCAGACAGCCAGACAGACAGACAGACAGACAGACAGACACAGACAGACAGACAGACAGACAGACAGACAGACAGACAGACACAGACAGACAGACAGACAGACAGACAGACAGACACAGACAGACAGACAGACAGACAGACAGACAGACAGACAGACACAGACAGACAGACAGACACAGACAGACAGACACTCTGACAGACAGACAGACAGACAGACAGACAGACAGACAGACACAGGCAGACAGACAGACACAGACAGACAGACAGACACAGACAGACAGACAGACAGACAGACAGACAGACAGACAGACAGACAGACAGACAGACACAGACAGACACAGACAGCCAGACAGACAGACAGACAGACAGACAGACAGACAGACAGACACAGACAGACAGACACAGACAGACACAGACAGACAGACAGACAGACAGACAGACAGACAGACAGACAGACAGACAGACAGACAGACAGACAGACACAGACAGACAGACAGACAGACAGACAGACAGACAGACAGACAGACAGACACAGACAGACAGACAGACACAGACAGACAGACAGACAGACAGACAGACAGACAGACAGACAGACAGACACAGACAGACAGACAGACAGACAGACAGACAGACAGACAGACAGACAGACAGACAGACAGACAGACAGACAGACAGACACAGACAGACAGACAGACACAGACAGACAGACAGACAGACAGATAGACAGACAGACAGGCACGCAGATAGAATGACATTAACATAGTTAGACAATAGACAAAGACATGTATAACATGCATTAACAGACTCCATAAGACAAACAGATACACAGACTATAAAAGATTGAACCAACAGCATTTCGAGAGTTTAATTTAATGCTACTGCACATACTCGCATCCCAGCTTTAACAAACCTGCGGCATAGAAAACATCAGCGTCAGATTGCAGTGAATGCCTTCAGCTTCCAACAGCTTAGCGGCTTGAATTCCCTCCCAGGTGGAGCTCAGCTTAATGAGCACGCGCTCTTTGGCTATGCCGGCGTCTGCGTACAGCTTGATGAGGCGTCTGGCCTTGGCCACTTGAGCATCTTTGTCGAATGACAGTCTAAAATATATATTAGACATTATTTGCATTAACATTGTTTTACTAAAAAGGCTTGTTAAATTGTTTAAATAAATAAAATATTTATTAATGTCTAAAAATCTGATTTTTCATAGGCTGTGCCAAACTTTGCCATTTTTAAAGCATGCATAACTTACCTAGCATCAACCTCAGTAGACACGCGACCAGGAACCACTTTGAGAATCTCTAAGCCGAATGCAACAAACAGACGGTCCATTGCTTCTTCAAGAGTGGCGCTGCTTGATACAGTAGAGTCTACCAGCTGCTTGTACTGTGGCATCTTAGCAGCAGCCAGAATCAGTGAAGGATTGGTGGTGGCATCAGTTGGCTGGTAGGTCTTAATAGCTAAAATGGCAATACAATTATGATGACAAAAAACATTTTTTCAAGTAAAAAAATGATAAAATTATTTGAACTTGTTGATTTTGTTTATTGTTGCATTAAAGGGTTTAGAATTATGGAGGTGATAGAGGTCTATAGTGTGGTAGCCACTATGCTGAGAACCACTTCTATTTCATTTCTTACTGGCCTGCCTAAGTATATCTGGCCTGCTATCACAAATTAAAGCCATAATCTATTTTGTGACTATCAAATGTCAAAGTCCAATAGAAAATCCTAGATGTAAGTAAACCACTATAAAAAATAGTTGAATAGTTTTAAACAATTGAGTTGAGTTTAACAACATTAATATTGTTAAGCATTCAATACTGAATGTATCATACCTAGGCCTGCAGTAAAGCAGCAACTCTATATTATAGCATCCCTAGAATAAAGTGTCATAGAAAATTTTATAGAAGATGCTACCAAGCATTAGCAATGGCCTTGCTAGCATAGCTACAAAAAATTTTGTAAAGGATCTCTAAATTCTATGCTAAATTTTGCTATCTGCACTATAAAAAATATAATCTATTTGATTGATTTCATGTCTTAGGACCAAGATGGCCAAGTTGTAGAATGCAAGGCTGCAGCAATTCCATAATCCATAGTCATACTGGTCTCTACTGGTATATATGCACAGTAAATTAGTAGGTACATAATCTCCTCTCTTAATCCATTAGTTAGGGCCTACACAATCCCCCCTAGTCTATTGGGGCATAATTCCCACACATCTTCCAGTTCATCATGTTCGCATCAGCATGCATTTGTAAATTTGGTTTGGGGCATTCTGACATGCACTCAGCATGCTATCTGGACTATGGCAACAAGTAGCATCAATTGTGCATTTGTGGTTGAGGTAGGTCATAAGAGAGAAGTCACCTCTAAAATTCACTCTCCCCTGGCCCTAGCTTTAGCCATGCTGCAGCACAAGTTACGTCACTTGCAGTTGAGGTGAGAGAGAAGTCGCCTCCTTTGGTAGGTTGACAGTTTTGACAGTGTCTGAGTGTGTTGTGTGGATAGATAGTGAGCTGCAAAAAAATTAAACAATTAACATACCATCAAAATCCCCAGTATCAGCAACAATAATCGTGTATTTTTTAAGTTCTTCCAGAGCCATCACAGCTAGAAAATAATTTATTCAATAAATATTAAATCAAGATGGACAAATTTCTATTTCAAGAAGTCGCAGACGAAAGTCACAAAATGGTGTCGACTGTCAAGTGTGTCAAGTGAGGCGAACGGTTTTGCGACATGGAAGTTTTCGAAGAAAACAAGGAGCTTAAAAATAGTTTGAAGAATAAACCTTGAAAATAACAATAAAATATACTTAAAAAGTAAGTATTTTTACAAAGGTAGAGCAATGGTAACTCATAAATTATCAAGTAATAAGAAACTTTGTTATAAAATTAACTTTAAAATTATAATTCAGTATTTTTCTGAGAAATCGCGATTCTAACATTTCAAAAGGATAACTAACAGCCTGGACTTTTATGGTCAAGATATAAGGATTTTTGCCTCATAACAAAGCGAACAAAATGTTTTCTGAATCCATGTTTAGTGTGGATGCAGGCTACCTGGAAGGTCTCGCAAGAGGATTTAAAGGCGGAATTCTAAAAAAAACTGACTACTACAACTTGACTCAGTGTGAAACACTAGAAGGTGAGTTTGCTTTTTATAATATATATACAAAATGCCTTTAATTTAATAGTCAACAGTTAAGCGTAAGTATTTTAAATAACTAGCTTTTCACTATATGCATTAGACTTTAAACTTTGAATAAGTAATAGGTCTAGGTAGGCTAGGCATATGGCTAGGCAAAGGAAGTATTAATGGCTATCCTGTAGGCTCAGCCCAGTCTTCCAATCCAGCCTGCACTGGACAAAGTTTGCTGACAGCTGACCCCTGGTATAGATGTATAATATAATTTAAAGAATATATAAACCACACTCTAGCCATAGTCTAGTCTGTCCAGATCATGCTGGGTGCACACCTGAACAAAAATTAAATAGGCCCCTAATTACAAATGCATACCAAAAAAATGTAATGCATGCCTATTCTTAAAAATATGCCAGTGTTGCAACAACAAATGACCTTTTTTACATTGTGACAATAAAGGTCCCTGGACATTTCAGTGACAAGATGTTTCAGTGACAGCCTTTTCGCTGACAAGTTAGGACATTTTGGTGACAAATTTAGACAATTTGGTGACATGTTTTAAAAATGAAAGTTAATTTTGTCTGTAAGATAATAAACTCATGAACAAGACTTAATACTCAGAACTCGTCATATTTTATTGTTTTGTGTTTATTTCGTAACTGACTTTGTTATATCTCTACACTTAAATAAAGGGTCATCTGCATTTCTAGATAAGTCAGTCGGCCGATGTGACGCGTCAAGTCGCTTATTTTACACACTATAGCAACATCATTTTTGCAACACTATCTGGATATATACCTGTGTTCAAGGCAATTCGTGTAAAAAATGTATATGTAGCATATTTTCATGCGTTGCCTGATTGATCTACTGTATTGATACAAACAAAAGTTGTGGTTGTAGTTTATTACTCTACTATCAGGGCTATGGAGAGGGGGCCGGGACATTCCATATTGCTTTATCCTCCTAAACCCCGACCTCACTTTAATTTGTTGACCTGTTATATGGAAATCAATAATTTTTGCATGTTTTACGGCGGCAAAAAATAGCGCCTGCGGCACCAAAATTGTGCCTGTGGCACTAAAATAAGTGCAGCTACTGCGCTAAAATAAGTGCAGATGCGGCATTAAAATAAGTGCAGATGCAGCACTAAAATAAGTGCAGAGCTTTTCGTTGCATTTTGGGCAGTAATCGTCCATGAAATAACTATTTTGACTAATTAAAGGTTAGATCCAGCAGAGCTGTGAATATGCATGCGTCTAGAATTCAAAGAACTATCGCTCAAGTTTGGTAGAAGTTATATAGTCGATTAGCGCCTCAGATACCGAGTCTTTAAATTCATGCCTATTCATTATTTTATACGCAATCCGTTGTTCTACTTTGCTAACCCTAGTGTCGTGGCAAAAACAAACATAATATCACCATACAAGCAATGCTTCTCTGCTAGTAATGATTTTGCTTTAGCACGGTAGCAATTATAACGCGCAACCAAATCATAGGTGCTTGCCATTCCAGAATTAGCATTGTTAGTAATTAAATACATGTAGATATCAAAATTCGATTCACTAAGCACAATTGGTTCACTTAACGAGCTTTACTGTTTTGTAACATTTGAACTATCAAAGGTGCTAATATCGATCAACCAATGAAGAAAGATTAAATACTGGAATTGCCTATTTACGTAGCATAGCAAAATGTTTAAAGTAAGTTCTAAAAAGTAAACTATGCAATTTAATAACTAGCTGTGGCCTCATGTCCTTTCCCTTGTTTTTCCTTTGACTTTCCTGGTCAATATGGTCAGCAATCACACAGCCAATTATCGGTCTACCAGTCTACCATGCCAACAATTCTAAATGTAGATTGTACATGACTAAATTTGGAAAATTCCCTAATGTATTACATTATTTCTTTATAACAGGTCAACAAATTAAAGTGAGGTCGGGGTTCAGGGGGATAAAGGAATGGGATGTCCTGGCCCCCTCTCTATAGCCCTGATAGTAGAGTAACAAACTACAACCACAGCTTTTGTTTGCATCTATACCGTAGATCGATCAGGCAACTAATGAAAATATGCTACATATACATTTTTTACACGAATTGCCTTGAACACAGGTATATATCCAGATAGTGTCGCAAAAATGATGCTGCTATAGTGTGTAAAATAAGCAACTTGACGTGTCGCATCGGCCGACTGACTTATCTAGAAATGCAGATGACCCTTTATTTAAGTGTAAAGATATAACAAAAGTCAGTTACGAAATAAACGCAAAACAATAAAATATGACGAGTTCCAAGTATTAAGTCTTGTTCATGAGTTTATTATCTTACAGACAAAATTAACTTTCATTTTTAAAACGTGTCACCGAATTGTCTAAATTCGTCACCGAAACATCCTAAATTGTCACTGAAAAGGCTGTCACCAAAACGTCTTGTCACCAAAATGTCTAGGGACCCCAAAAAATACCTTTTTTAAAATTGCGTAATAGACCCTTATTACTAGATAGTTTGGTTGCTTTTTCATGCTTTTTTGGTGATACTATTTACTAGCGGAAAATTTATACATGCAAAGATTTGTTTACATGATCTTTTACAAGCTTAAAAAACCAGAAAGCTTGAAATTTGCACTTAAAAATGAACTTTTTTCATATTTTTTCTACTTCACAATAACTTATACATGATTCTATTAAGTGCACACCAGGTGTGCCACACTCTGGATCATGTAGTATATGCCCAAAAATTTAGGTGTGCATTGGCCTTGCATGCCAAAATTAGGCATGCACAATTGGCATGCATCACCTAGTGTACACTTTATAAAATCATGCAGAAGAGTTGTTGTGAAGTAGAAAAAAGATAGAAAGAAGTTCATTTACAAGTGTAAATTTCAAGCTTTCCAGTTTTTTAGCATGTAACAAAGCAGTTAAACGATTTTTTATGTGTATCAATTTTCTGCTATAAATATATTGCAAAAAATGCATCATAAATAACCAAATTATTTACTAAAAAGAGTTCATTATGCAATTTTAAAAAGGTCATTTATTGTTGCAACTATGGGTATCAATATCATAGCTTGTAAAAAATCAATTTATTCAAATCTAATCTATGAAACTTAAAACCAGTTTTTAATTTTAATTCTTTAATATTGTCAATCATATTGTTTTTGCAGAAATTTGTAGTGTAAAAATTTTAGTTAAAAATAATAACATAAATGTGCAACACAGGCCAACCTAGCCAATTTGGCAAGGTGGTGAGATGTCTGGCCAAGAAGTTGCAAAAATGCCAACCCAAAATTGACAAAAGACATAATATTAATTAGATAATGTGGCATTTAACTTTTATAACAAAACAAAGTCATAGTTACTCTTACCATTTATCCAAAATTACATTAATTTTTCTTTAGAGTTTCTTTTATAGGTAAGTTGCATGGCTAGATAATTGCTATGCAATCAAGGCTATGCATGCATAAATAATAAGTTATTAATATAAGGCATACATGTGCAACCCCCCAGATTTACACTGGCCATGCGACTTACTTTTTGACCAAAAATGCGACTTACCTGTGAAAGAAACCCTAACGCAATTTTGGGTAAACGGAAGGAGTAACTATGACTGTCTTATAAGGGCTAAATGCCTCGTCATCTAATTAGTACTACGTCCGTATTCTTTAGGCTGGGCATTTTTGCGACTTACCCCTGGTCCACCACAATTTACGGTGGCCAGGTCGGCCAGCAGTTGCGCATGTATGATATAAGGCCTAGTTATTAATGTAGCACAATGTAAAAAAACAAAAGATAAGAAAGTTTGATATAAATTTTGATATTTGCTTTATATTCTATCATGTATTCAACACAATTTCTACTACAGAGATTGCTTGATCCTTTTGATTAAATTTCAGTGCCTATTTTTTAAGCATGTTAACTTTTCTATACATAATGAATTCTATTACCATGTAATGTAAGTCATTAGATTTTGTATTTCTTGTCTAATTTATACTTTTTATTTAACCACCCCATAGACCTGAAGCTCCACCTGCAGTCCACCGACTATGGCCACTTCTTGGCCAACGAGGCGGGCCCACTCACCGTCAGTGTGATTGAAGAGCGCCTGAAAGAGAAACTCATCATTGAGTTTAACCATTTGCGCACCCAGGCCACTGGCTACCTGGCCGAGTTCATGGACTACATCACCTATAGCTACATGATTGACAATGTGGTGCTGCTGCTGTCTGGCATACTGCACGACAGGCCTATTAAAGAGATGCTGGCCAAGTGCCATCCTATGGGCACTTTTGAGCAGATGGAGGCAATTCACATTGCTACTACAACTAGGGAGCTGTACGATGCAGTGCTGGTGAGTTTAGTGGAATGTTGAGATTGATGCGAGGGTCACTATGAGATTGATATGAGAACGATAATGAGATTGATATGAGAGTGATGATTGGATTGATGTGAGAGTGATATACGTGTGACTATGAGATTGATGTGAAAGTGACTATGAGATTGATATGAGAGTGATGAGATTGATATGAGAGTGACTACATTTATGAGATTGATGTGAGAGTGACTTTAAGATTGTTGTGAGATTGACTATGAGATTGATATGAGAGTGATTACTGATGAGATTGATATGAGAGTGATTACTGATAAGATTGATATGAGAGTGACTACATGTATGAGATTAATGTGAGAGTAACTATGAGATTGATGTGAGAGTTACTATGAGATTGATATGAGAGTGACTATGATAGTGATGAGATTAATGTGAGAGTGATGAGATTGATGTGAGAGTGATGAGATTGATGTGAGAGTGATGAGATTGATGTGAGAGTGACTATGAGAGTGATGAGATTGATGTGAGAGTGACTATGAGATGCTTATCCCAACGCCTCACCGCACTCCAGGTGGACACTCCGCTCGCCCCGTACTTCGCCGACTGCATCAACGAGGAGGACCTGAATGAGATGAACATCGAGATCATCAGGAACACTCTCTACAAGGCCTACCTGGAAGACTTCAGCGCATTCTGCCAGCAGATCGGCGGCACCACGGCTGAGGTCATGCAGGAGGTTCTGGCATTCGAGGCCGATCGCCGAGCCTTCATGATCACCATCAACTCCTTTGGCACCGAGCTGCTCAAGGAGGACAGGAAGAAGCTGTACCCCGCCTGCGGCAGACTTTACCCTGGCGGTCTGGAGATGCTGGCCCAAGCTGAAGAAGTTGAGCAGGTCAAACTGGTGGCCGATTATTTCGCTGTGAGTTGCTTTCTAACTGTAATTCTTCATTTTCAAAGTGCACTTTTACTAATTAGATGACGAGGTAAACATTGCAAAAAATGCTATCATAGTTGCTCTCGCTGTTTACCTGAAAAGAAATATTCGCAGGTAGGTTGCAGGCTCTCTAGCGCAACGCCTTCAGCGACATCGGTCCCAAAACCACTGCTGACAAATTCTGACGCACAAAAAGTCGCGCCAATACTGTTCGAGGTCAAACTCACCCTAATTAAATGTTACCGGTCCTCCTAGCTACTGGCCTCAATTATAGGGGGTGTTAGAGTAGTGTTCAGGTCAGAGCGTCGGACTCACGACTTTAGAAGGTCGGAGGTTCAATTCTCAACCCACTCGGAACAACTTGTGTGCAATGAGCAAGACACTTAACTCTCTGCATTGCTTCAGTTCACCCAGCTGTAAAATTTGAGGGTGTGTGTGTGGCGATGTTGCTGCGGCTGAGCTGTCGGTTGCACATCTGCCCATTGGGGCAGGTGTAATCAAGTATTATTATTTCTGACTGTCACACCCCAATCCGGCATCTCAGGAGTACCGAGTCATGTTCGAAGACGACGGCACCGGCATGGACAAAACTTTAGAGGACAAATTCTTTGAGCACGAAGTTCGACTGAACGTCCGCGCATTCATGCAGCAGTTCCACTACGGCGTGTTCTACTCGCTGGTGAAGCTGAAGGAGCAGGAGATTCGCAACATCGTCTGGATTGCCGAGTGCGTCAGCCAGCGGCACCGAGCCAAGATTGAAGCCTACATCCCGATTCTGGAGTGAGCTGGGATGCTGGGGGCGATGCAGAGACCCAGATTGACTCGCAACTCGCACTGTCTTACTATTGTCTCTACTGTACTGTTTTTCGTTGTCACGCAAGGCATAATAATTATAAAAAATGTTACTATTATTATATCAGCATTAGTTTAGTTAAGTGATTAATTCTGCTATTCACATTGCTATTGACATATATACCGCTATGACTACTTTAGTTTCTGACGTAGTAGTAGTAATAGTAGTATATATTGAAAATCTATGTTGGTCTGTTTTTTCACAATTTGTGTCGGTTTATTGTTTCTAAGCATATAGATTTATATATACAGAATATAGCTCATGGCTGCTGGCAGAGAATAGAGAAAGGGAGAGAAGAGAGGAAAGGAGAGAAGAGAAGAGACCTAGGATTGCTACTGTAAGTTTTAAAGGACCCGTGGGCTCCGTCGACCCCAGATTTATATACTTAATTTTGATCGTCATAAAATATTTAGATAATTTTCCCAAAAATTTTGTATTTTTCCTGTATATCATTATAGCACTACTGCTTGTCAGGAATCAGTAGCATAGCAATAATATTTCTGTCACTATATATCGTTTCTCGTGTGTTATAAGTGAAATATTACTGTCTTAATTAGGTGGTGAATTAAGTATTTTCCTTTATTGTGCTGAGAATTTTGATTCATTAAAATCGTATAATTTGTTGGGTTTATAATTGACATTTGTGATCCATGAAAATTTTCTTTATTCCGAGGCTATATTTGAATTCCTTTTTTGAACTGTAGTAGGCTTAAGTGTTGTGTAGCCTTTGTTTTAATGCGCTGAATAATTTATTGAGCGTATATATTTGAATTTTAATATACTGTTTGTTCTTCTTTGGACCTCCATCCATCGCTGTTCCTTTTCTGCAATGTTTAAATTGGAATCGCTATGCTATGAGTAATTACAAATTCTCAAGTGATCAAAGCGTTAAAACAGCTTGATATTGTTTGCATGTCTTTATTATTTTGATCTTTTAGTGTTTATTTTGGCGCCACGATGGACATTTGGCGCGGCGATTAACAGCGCCACGATTGCTATGATTTGGCGCCACGATAGACATTTGGCGCGGCGATTAACAGCGCCACGATTGCTATGATTTGGCGCCACGATGAACATTTGGCGCGGCGATTAACAGCGCCACGATTGCTATGATTTGGCGCTACAATGGAAATTTGGCGCGGCGATTAACAGCGCCACGATTGCTATGATTTGGCGCCACGATGAACATTTGGCGCGGCGATTAACAGCGCCACGATTGCTATGATTTGGCGCCACGATGAACATTTGGCGCGGCGATTAACAGCGCCACGATTGCTATGATTTGGCGCCACGATGAACATTTGGCGCGGCGATTAACAGCGCCACGATTGCTATGATTTGGCGCCACGATGAACATTTGGCGCGGCGATTAACAGCGCCACGATTGCTATGATTTGGCGCCACGATGAACATTTGGCGCGGCGATTAACAGCGCCACGATTGCTATGATTTGGCGCCACGAAAGACATTTGGCGCCGCGATTAACAGCGCCACGATTGCTATGATTTGGCGCCACGAAAGACATTTGGCGCGGCGATTAACAGCGCCACGATTGCTATGATTTGGCGCCACGATGGACATTTGGCGCCGCGATTAACAGCGCCACGATTGCTATGATTTGGCGCCACGATAGACATTTGGCGCGGCGATTAACAGCGCCACGATTGCTATGATTTGGCGCTACAATGGAAATTTGGCGCGGCGATTAACAGCGCCACGATTGCTATGATTTGGCGCCACGATAGACATTTGGCGCGGCGATTAACAGCGCCACGATTGCTATGATTTGGCGCTACAATGGAAATTTGGCGCGGCGATTAACAGCGCCACGATTGCTATGATTTGGCGCCACGATGAACATTTGGCGCGGCGATTAACAGCGCCACGATTGCTATGATTTGGCGCCACGATGAACATTTGGCGCGGCGATTAACAGCGCCACGATTGCTATGATTTGGCGCCACGATGAACATTTGGCGCGGCGATTAACAGCGCCACGATTGCTATGATTTGGCGCCACGATGAACATTTGGCGCGGCGATTAACAGCGCCACGATGGTTGTGACTTGGTGTCACAATGGTTATGTTATGAACTGGCGCCGCAATGCCCATGTTTTGGCGCCAGGATGCTTGCTTAGGTTTTTGCGTCATTATGGTTGTGATACACCATACAGTGTAAATGTAAATG
Organism: Macrostomum lignano; assembly: GCA_002269645.1. Lineage (NCBI taxonomy): Eukaryota > Metazoa > Platyhelminthes > Macrostomidae > Macrostomum > Macrostomum lignano. The sequence goes on from NIVC01000104.1 coordinate 863,575, forward strand.
ATTATTTTTCGCGTGTATGCTCAGTCTTAATTAGTGATGTAAAGTACGCATAATACAAAGTTGGAGTTGGTTGGTTTTGAGTTGGATTTTGGAATCAGAAGTCTACTAATAGTAGAGCAACAACATCTGCGTTTAAAAACCGATTAATATAGCAACTATTGGTGGTAATTATATATTTTAATGATAAATATTTAATTAGTATAGCTTTATGACCTGTAGTAGCTTGTTACAAATCAAAATTCCTTACAAAAATTACTTCGTTGATTTGTAAAATTAAACAGTGCGACGCCCAATTTTCATGTATAAAAATAATAATTGAGACTACATGTACGACATGGAAGCCTGTTAATTGGTTATGAAGATGTCATTAGCAGTGTGTCTATGAACGGAAGTTCTCCACTCCGGCCTGGGTCATGAGGTCCGCCACATTGCGCTCCAGTTCGTCGATGCGGCGACCCATCTCGTCGATGCGACCGGTGATCTTGTCGCTGGTGTGGTTGAAATTGTCAGATAGGCCCTGCAGCAGCGACTGGAGCTGTTTTATAATGGGAGGGGGGTTGGCGGTTCACAGTTGGCGCTTTACTTTTATAGCATCTGGCTCCCTTTGATGTTCGCCGCTATCAATATAGTCCGCTTGGTAATAAACCTTAAGGCAGTTTGCCCATTCCACTGCCTCCTGAGCACATAGGTGTGAAGCGGCCTTGGCTTTCTAATCGACATTCTCTTGTGCATTGGAGGTTGATTGGCCCTCATGGGTGTGAATCGCACCCGACAGCCCCTTGGCCATAAATTAATTATGTTGGCTGCGATCACTGAATCGAACTATGCAAGCCGGGGGTCATGCCGAGAGTCGTCCCTATTCCCCTTTGATGTTCGCCGCTATATATAGTGCCCCCATTAAATCTTTCCATGACTTTAATAAAGCCGATTTTGGTCTCTATTACTGCCCTACTGAAAAGTAGAACACATGCTTGTACAGTTGGTTAATTAATTAAACGAATGTGGGCCAAGGTCTCAGCCGTGAAAATTAAGCTTGCGCACGACAATCGGCCTGGGGTGGGTTGAACTAATTAATCAGAAATTCGTGCTAGAATGTCTGGAGATCCAGTGCACCAACTCACATGATTTGTGAGCTCATTGACGCTGCCAGGATCAGCGATGCCGAATGATTTGTCCTTGGCGTAGTCTGAAGACATGATGACGATGCGATGTATGTTGAACGAGTCCTCTCCGAAATACTCTTTTCGTTTTGAGAATAGCAGATGCGCTTGGCTGCTGCTGCTGTTGAGCAGCTTAAAAGCAAAGCTTTTGGCTTGGGTAAGAAAGGACGCTTGATGGGGTGACCGACCCTCTCTGTGTCTGACGTGCAGCCTTTTCTCAATGCTGTATATGGTCCCGTTTGTCTCTCTGTCTCCCCCTCTCTCTCTCTCTCTCCCTCTCTCTCTTAGCTAAGCCACTTACATCTGCAACTATTCTGGTTGCCATTGGTTACCAGGCGCGGCTGGCTAAGTTTTGTTCGAGCAGAGACGAAAAGAAAATTTTCTCTCTCTCTCTATTTTACTTCCTCTGGATCTAAGAGTTTGAGCAGCATTTTTCGAACCCAGCTACTTCTTTTTCTCTGGCATCTTGGATTATAATTAATTACCGAATCTCTCAACTCAACTGGCTCTCAGAAATTCGTTAGAACTCGCGCGACCTCCCCCCCCCCCTGCTTGTTCTCGGTGGAATAATTCTTTTTAACCAGCAAACAATAGGAAAATTCTAACAATTTACTATTTTTTCTACTAGTTGCTTCTAGCTTAAGTAGGATAATACGCGTACTATAAGTATATTTCCGTTTTTTGTTTTAAAAATTCAGCTTTAGTTTATCTAGACTGGTACAGCTGTACAGTATTGATTTATTTCTACATCTCCCTACCGAACAATGTATGCACTGAGCACTTCCTCTATTTTCAACCCCAATAGCATCTAAAACTTTGCATTTGACTGACAAGGCAAGAAAGTTTCACCTGCTGTCAATTCGGCATTGTTCCTGGCGTGAGACAAGTGAGCGAGCGATCCTTTTCAACGCGTGGCAAACAAGAAGCAGGTGTCTTTTGTGTACTTTTTCTAGTTCTGGTTTGACTAAGGCTGTATCGCTGGAAATATAGCTAGGTGTGTGTTGACACGGAGTCAACTCAATGATTTTATGCTTTCATAATCTTTTTTTAGCTTTTTGAGGAACTTTTTTATGGTTCTGTAGTTAGTTGTTTGATCATTAGGTTATATGAGAGACAGTGAAAGTTAGGTGGGAGGGTAGCGGTGACTCACTGAAAGACAGGTGGGAGGGTAGCGGTGATTCACTGAAAGACAGGTGGGAGGGTAGCGGTGATTCACTGAGAGACAGGTGGGAGGGTAGCGGTGACTCACTGAGAGACAGGTGGGAGGGTAGCGGTGACTCACTGAGAGACAGGTAGGAGGGTAGCGGTGACTCACTGAGAGAAAGGTGGGAGTGTAGCGGTGACTCACTGAGAGACAGGTGGGAGGGTAGCGGTGACTCACTGAGAGACAGGTGGAAGGGTAGCGGTGACTCACTGAGAGACAGGTGGAAGGGTAGCGGTGACTCACTGAGAGACAGGTGGAAGGGTAGCGGTGATTCACTGAGAGACAGGTGGAAGGGTAGCGGTGACTCACTGAGAGACAGATGGGAGGGTAGCGGTGACTCACCGAGAGATAGGTGGGAGGGTAGCGGTGACTCACTGAGAGACAGGTGGGAGGGTAGCGGTGACTCACTGAGAGACAGATGGGAGGGTAGCGGTGACTCACTGATAGACAGGTGAGAGGTAGCGGTGACTCACTGAAAGACAGGTGGGAGGGTAGCGGTGACTCACTGAGAGACAGATGGGAGGGTAGCGGTGACTCACTGATAGACAGGTGAGAGGTAGCGGTGACTAACTGAGAGACAGGTAGGAGGGTAGCGGTGACTCACTGAGAGACAGGTGGGAGGGTAGCGGTGACTCACTGATAGACAGGTGGGAGGGTAGCGGTGACTCACTGATAGACAGGTGGGAGGGTAGCGGTGACTCACTGATAGACAGGTGGGAGGGTAGCGGTGACTCACTGATAGACAGATGGGAGGGTAGCGGTGACTCACTGAGAGACAGATGGGAGGGTAGCGGTGACTCACTGAGAGACAGATGGGAGGGTAGCGGTGACTCACTGATAGACAGGTGAGAGGTAGCGGTGACTAACTGAGAGACAGGTAGGAGGGTAGCGGTGACTCACTGAGAGACAGGTAGGAGGGTAGCGGTGACTCACTGAGAGACAGGTGGGAGGGTAGCGGTGACTCACTGATAGACAGGTGGAAGGGTAGCGGTGACTCACTGATAGACAGGTGGAAGGGTAGCGGTGACTCGCTCAAGGCCCAGTAGTGGATAGCTGACTCTAATTTATCCTGGGCTCAATAATATCTTATATCTTACGATATCTTACGATAAACTTATTCTACGTTTTGCAATTGTTACAAGATGACTCAATTGGTTAAGCTCGTGTTGTTTAACTCCACAGGTGATATTTACAAGTTCGGTTACGCGTGTACCGCATGCATGCCTGCATCAGGTAGCAAAGCTGTCGATCTCAATCACGGCCAGCATCAATCTTATTCAATCTACACACTTCCTCTCGAAATAAAGAGAAGAAAATGCAGTCGGAAAAACTCCCACGTAGTATTTTGTAAGCAAAAAATTATTTTTAATGCGCGGATGAGTGTGAAAACATCCTCTCTCTCTCTCTTAAGCGTTGTGCAGCATGCGATTTAAGCAGCCTCTCCCTGTCATCCACTTCAAGCAGAGTGAACGCTCCAGTCTGCCCGTGAGAATCCGTCTGGGATTGGCTGTTGCCTGCCTCCTATAGCACGTGTTCTCAAGCGCCACCGGATTCGCGCTCACAGTTGAAATATAATTCCAGTTCATCTGTTGCTCACCGCTGCCTGCTTGCTGCCTAAGGGTGTTGAGTTCTTTCAATTTTAATTCCGCATAATACCGCATGGGCAACTCTCAGGCGGCTGTTTCAACCTCCGGCTTCGGGACAGGGCACGGAGATTCACAGAATCGCCATGGCAACGCTGATCACGTGGCCGTCTCTATGGAGATTCGGGACAGCGGCGAGGTCGGCTTCGGGGGCGACGGCTGGGGCGACTGCGGAGCGGCTGGAGATGGCAAACTGCGGGTGAGAAATGTGTCTGTCTGTCTTAGTGTCTGTCTGTCTGTCTGTCTGTCTGTCTGTCTGTCTGTCTGTCTGTCTGTCTGTCTGTCTGTCTTAGTGTCTGTCTGTCTGTCTGTCTGTCTGTCTGTCTGTCTGTCTGTCTGTCTGTCTTAGTGTCTGTCTGTCTGTCTGTCTGTCTTAGTGTCTGTCTGTCTGTCTGTCTGTCTGTCTGTCTGTCTGTCTGTCTGTCTGTCTGTCTGTCTGTCTTAGTGTCTGTCTGTCTGTCTGTCTGTCTTAGTGTCTGTCTGTCTGTCTGTCTGTCTGTCTGTCTGTCTGTCTGTCTGTCTGTCTGTCTGTCTGTCTGTCTGTCTGTCTGTCTGTCTGTCTGTCTGTCTGTCTGTCTGTCTGTCTGTCTGTCTGTCTGTCTGTCTGTCTGTCTGTCTGTCTGTCTGTCTGTCTGTCTGTCTGTCTGTCTGTCTGTCTGTCTGTCTGTCTGTCTGTCTGTCTGTCTGTCTGTCTGTCTGTCTGTCTGTCTGTCTGTCTGTCTTAGTGTCTGTCTGTCTGTCTGTCTGTCTTAGTGTCTGTCTGTCTGTCTGTCTGTCTGTCTGTCTGTCTGTCTGTCTGTCTGTCTGTCTGTCTGTCTGTCTGTCTGTCTGTCTGTCTGTCTGTCTGTCTGTCTGTCTGTCTGTCTGTCTGTCTGTCTGTCTGTCTGTCTGTCTGTCATCTCATGTCAGTTCAGTTCTGTCCCACACGCATCCGCAGCGCAGAAGCAATCAAATTAAAATCCGCCATCGTCAGCTTTTGAAATCAAACGAGAATTTAGGCAGGAACTGTAAACAATTTCTGCTTAATTCTTACTTTTAGATTGTCTAAAAATACTGCATGCCACTCCACACTTACTCCACCGAGTGGTTGAGCAAAATATTTTGTTAAAAAAACAGCGCTCCACTTAGCAGATGCATTTTTTCTCCAGCCGTGTTCCAGACTGAATCGCTGCATTCTCTAAATTGCCCAGCGGCTACCCGCATAAAAGTGCATATCGTTAGCGAGTCGCCTCAGCTGCTTGTTTTCTCTACGAGTGCTTTTATTGTCGAATAATAATGGCGTAGTAGATTTTTTTTATCGTAAGTGCCGCGATTCCCTGCGGGGGGGCAGCTTTGCAATAGACTGCATGGAAGGCCACATTCATAAAGACTGTAATTAGTATGCAGTTCTGGCTGCTTCACTGTGAAAATAATCATGCCACATCTGCTGCTTAAACTCGGGCCCGGGGCTGACTGAGGTGATATGAATTTCTAAAGAAGCATAGATGAACTGAAACAGTGGATTGACAGCATCTTTTTGTTATGGTAGTATGAGGAACGAGACAACTTTGTGAGATTGAGTCGGGGTGAGATTGAGTCAGGGTGAGATTGTGTCAGGGTGAGATTGTGTCAGGGTGAGATTGAGTCAGGGTGAGATTGAGTCAGGGTGAGATTGAGTTGGGGTGAGATTGAGTCAGGGTGAGATTGAGTCAGGGTGAGATTGAGTCAGGGCGAGATTGAGTCAGGGTGAGATTGAGTCAGGGTGAGATTGAGTCTGGGTGAGATTGAGTCAGGGTGAGATTGATTCAGGGTGAGATTGAGTCAGGGTGAGATTGAGTTGGGGTGAGATTGAGTCGGGGTGAGATTGAGTCGGGGTGAGATTGAGTCAGGGTGAGATTGAGTCAGGGTGAGATTGATTCAGGGTGAGATTGAGTCAGGGTGAGATTGAGTTGGGGTGAGATTGAGTCAGGGTGAGATTGAGTCAGGGTGAGATTGAGTCGGGGCGATATTGAGTCAGGGTGAGATTGAGTTGGGGTGAGATTGAATCGGGGTGAGATTGAGTCAGGGCGATATTGAGTCAGGGTGAGATTGAGTCGGGGCGATATTGAGTCAGGGTGAGATTGAGTTGGGGTGAGATTGAATCGGGGTGAGATTGAGTCAGGGCGATATTGAGTCAGGGTGAGATTGAGTCAGGGCGAGATTGAGTCAGGGTGAGATTGAATCGGGGTGAGATTGAGTCAGGGTGAGATTGATTCAGGGTGAGATTGAGTCGGGGTGAGATTGAGTCAGTGTGTGATTGGGTCAGGGTGAGATTGAGTCAGGGTGAGATTGAATCGGGGTGAGATTGAGTCAGGGTGAGATTGATTCAGGGTGAGATTGAGTCGGGGTGAGATTGAGTCAGTGTGTGATTGGGTCAGGGTGAGATTGAGTCAGGGTGAGATTGAGTCAGTGTGTGATTGGGTCAGGGTGAGATTGAGTCAGGGTGAGATTGAATCGGGGTGAGATTGAGTCAGGGCGATATTGAGTCAGGGTGAGATTGAGTCAGGGCGAGATTGAGTCAGGGTGAGATTGAATCGGGGTGAGATTGAGTCAGGGTGAGATTGATTCAGGGTGAGATTGAGTCGGGGTGAGATTGAGTCAGTGTGTGATTGGGTCAGGGTGAGATTGAGTCAGGGTGAGATTGAATCGGGGTGAGATTGAGTCAGGGTGAGATTGATTCAGGGTGAGATTGAGTCGGGGTGAGATTGAGTCAGTGTGTGATTGGGTCAGGGTGAGATTGAGTCAGGGTGAGATTGAGTCAGTGTGTGATTGGGTCAGGGTGAGATTGAGTCAGGGTGAGATTGAATCGGGGTGAGATTGAGTCAGGGCGATATTGAGTCAGGGTGAGATTGAGTCAGGGCGAGATTGAGTCAGGGTGAGATTAAATCGGGGTGAGATTGAGTCAGGGTGAGATTGATTCAGGGTGTGATTGAGTCGGGGTGAGATTGAGTCGGGGTGAGATTGAGTCAGGGTGAGATTGAGTCAGGGCGAGATTGAGTCGGGGTGAGATTGAGTCAGGGCGAGATTGAGTCAGGGTGACATTGAGTCAGGGCGAGATTGAGTCAGAGTGAGATTGAGTCAGGGTGAGATTGATTCAGGGTGACATTGAGTCAGGGCGAGATTGAGTCAGAGTGAGATTGAGTCAGGGTGAGATTGATTCAGGGTGAGATTGAGTCGGGGTGAGATTGAGTCAGTGTGTGATTGGGTCAGGGTGGGATTTGTCAGAATGTGAAAGAGAGGTTAACGTACGATAAATATTGAGGATAATGTGGAGTGAAGATTGAGGATCATGTGCAGTGAAGACTGAGGATCATGTGCAGGGAAGATTGAGGATCATGTGGAGTGAAGACTGAGGATCATGTGCAGGGAAGACTGAGGATCATGTGCAGTGAAGACTGAGGATCATGTGCAGGGAAGATTGAGGATCATGTGGAGTGAAGATTGAGGATCAAGTGCAGTGAAGACTGAGGATCATGTGCAGGGAAGACTGAGGATCATGTGCAGTGAAGACTGAGGATCATGTGCAGGGAAGATTGAGGATCATGTGCAGTGAAGATTGAGGATCATGTGCTGGGGAGATTGGGAACCGTGAAACAAAGGAGGCTTGAATACGTGTAGTGTGTTAATTAAAAAAATCACGTGATCAGAACTCTTCTCACGCAAGCTTGCGTGACAGACCAGTTTGATCAACCAAGCAGAAGGTATCACTTGGTTGAAAAATTCTACTCTAGAAGGAAATTCACACGCCAAAGAAATTACGCAAACATTGCACAGCGTGATGCATCTGGACCAGATTTTCGACATCCGGGACGGCGACTTCTCCGAGTAAAAAAACGTCCTCGTTTGCGGATTTTCCAGCTCCTGCTAGTGATTTTATTTTTTTATAATCATCCTTCTAAATGTCTTAATTGATGAAATTTTCAAAGCACTTTGACTACACGGAGTGCTAGAGTGTAGGAAGGAGTGAAATACTGAAGGAGGGAGTGTGACAGAGTGAAGAAAATGTAGAATGAAAGAGGAAGGGTTAAAGTAAAATTTGGGGTGATAAGAGTGACAGAGAATGTGCCAGAGTGAAAGATATAGTGATAGAGTGACGGAGAGTGTGCCAGAGTGAAAGAGATCGTGATAGAGTGACGGAGAGTGTACCAGAGTGAAAGAGATCGTGATAGAGTGACGGAGAGTGTACCAGAGTGAAAGAGATCGTGATAGAGTGACGGAGAGTGTACCAGAGTGAAAGATATAGTGATAGAGTGACGGAGAGTGTGCCAGAGTGAAATATATAGTGATAGAGTGATGGAGAGTGTACCAGAGTGAAAGAGATCGTGATAGAGTGACGGAGAGTGTACCAGAGTGAAAGAGATCGTGATAGAGTGACGGAGAGTGTACCAGAGTGAAAGAGATCGTGATAGAGTGACGGAGAGTGTACCAGAGTGAAAGATATAGTGATAGAGTGACGGAGAGTGTGCCAGAGTGAAATATATAGTGATAGAGTGACGGAGAGTGTGCCAGAGTGAAAAATGGAGTGAACCAGTCCCTCAGTAAATCACAAAGCAACGCAACTGCGGATTCGATGACGCCCTTTTCCCATTCCCCATCCTCAGCCTCCTATTGAATTTACCGCATCCCAGCCACTCAGTTAATAAAAGTACAGTCGCACTGTACGTACGCGATCAATTCAAGATCCAGTTTACTCCTAGCTCGTTTTTACGACTGCTTTCTCTTTCTCAATCAGCCAGTCTCTCTCTCTCTCTCCATCTCCCTTGGCGAATCACTAATTGACTAACAGACTGAGCATAGAGACATTGAGGATGGAGGAGAGAGGATAGAGAGAAAATGACATTTTAGCACCAAACCCGGGAGCTAATTAACCATGCACTGCCGCATCAATAGTACCGATGCAATATGCAGCTCAATCTGAGGCTATAAGCTCATATTTCCTATGCGATTAATAGCATTGACTAACTTACTGCATTTGCTAAGTGAATCAGTCAGAACTTATAGTCAGCGCGTGTTGATTTCTGTACAGATTTTGCATTGGCTAAGCAAATACTGCACGGCCGTGTATGCACTCGCGGATTATGTAGACGCCTTACCATCTCAATGCAGTTTAGCTGGATTTGGGTGTTTTATTGAGAGCCGGTTCATTTGGGAATAGAAAAAGCACGTTTCTTAGCCCACTCAGCTCTGAGGATTTTAGCGCCACTCAGCCCTGAGGATTTTAGCGCCACTCAGCTCTGAGGATTTTGGCGCCACTCAGCTCTGAGGATTTTAACGCCACTCAGCTTTGAGGATTTTAGCGCCACTCAGCCCTGAGGATTTTAGCGCCAATCAGCTCTGAGGATTTTAGCGCCACTCAGCTCTGAGGATTTTAGCGCCACTCAGCTCTGAGGATTTTAGCCCCACTCAGCTCTGAGGATTTTAGCGCCAATCAGCTCTGAGGATTTTAGCGCCACTCAGCTCTGAGGATTTTAGCGCCACTCAGCTCTGAGGATTTTAGCCCCACTCAGCTTTGAGGATTTTAGCGCCAATCAGCTCTGAGGATTTTAGCGCCACTCAGCTTTGAGGATTTTAGCGCCACTCAGCTTTGAGGACTTTAGCGCCACTCAGCTTTGAGGATTTTAGCGCCAATCAGCTCTGAGGATTTTAGCGCCACTCAGCTTTGAGGATTTTAGCGCCACTCAGCCCTGAGGACTTTAGCGCCACTCAGCTTTGAGGATTTTAGCGCCACTCAGCCCTGAGGATTTTAGCGCCACTCAGCTTTGAGGATTTTAGCGCCACTCAGCTTTGAGGATTTTAGCGCCACTCAGCTTTGAGGATTTTAGCGAAACTCAGCTTTGAGGATTTTAGCGCCACTCAGCTTTGAGGATTTTAGCGCCACTCAGCTTTGAGGACTTTAGCGCCACTCAGCTTTGAGGATTTTAGCGCCACTCAGCTTTGAGGATTTTAGCGCCACTCAGCTTTGAGGAATTGAGCGCCACTCAGCTTTGAGGATTTTAGCGCCACTCAGCTTTGAGGGTTTTAGGGGGGCCACTTAGCTTTGAGGACTTTAGCCCCACTCAGCTTTGAGGATTTTAGAGGGGCCACTTAGCTTTGAGGACTTTAGCCCCACTCAGCTTTGAGGATTTTAGGGGGGCCACTTTGCTTTGAGGACTTTAGCCCCACTCAGCTTTGAGGATTTTGGCGCCACTCAGCTCTGAGGATTTTAGCACCACTCAGCTCTGAGGATTTTAGCGCCACTCAGCTCTGAGGATTTTAGCGCCACTCAGCTCTGAGGACTTTAGCACCACTCAGCTTTGAGGGTTTTGGGGGGGCCACTTAGCTTTGAGGACTTTAGCCCCACTCAGCTTTGAGGATTTTGGCGTCACTTAGCTCTGAGGATTTTGGCGCCACTCAGCCCTGAGGATTTTAGCGCCACTCAGCTTTGAGGACTTTAGCGCCACTCAGCCCTGAGGAATTTAGCGCCACTCAGCCCTGAGGATTTTAGCGCCACTCAGCTTTGAGGAGTTTAGCGCCACTCAGCTTTGAGGACTTTAGCGCCACTCAGCTTTGAGGATTTTAGCGCCACTCAGCTTTGAGGATTTTAGCGCCAATCAGCTCTGAGGATTTTAGCCCCACTCAGCTCTGAGTATTTTGACGCCACTCAGCCCTGAGGATTTTAGCGCCACTCAGCCCTGAGGATTTTAGCGCCACTCAGCCCTGATGATTTTAGCGCCACTCAGCCCTGAGCATTTTAGCGCCACTCAGCATTCGAATAAAGTTTGCTTCAGAAAACTTTGATAAAACGCAAGTGTTTACTTATAGTAGGCTATCAAGGCGTGATAAATTCTATCGGTAATTTCACAATTACGAGTTCAACATAATATTCAATAAATCATAAATCAATAATAAAATCAAGATTTAGCTGGTAATTTGACCGAATATAATTCGTGCTTTACAAACGCATTAGGAATTAATAGAAGATTAATCGCGTATACTCGTCTGCATAGAAATAGACAAGAAACAGAGCAGTAATATGAGCTACCATGTACAGTGCGCTCAGGGACAGAGAGAAACGAACACAGTGTGAGCAGCACTTGCGCTCACAAGGCACCTCTAGTTGGATTGAAAGAGAGGAATAAACGGGACTGAACACAAGTATTGCTGAGGTGGATTGGCCGACCAGGGCAGGGGGATCAATAACTCGTAGGCGATACGGATCTGCCTGCTCAGGAACCAAAGTGCGCATAGCCGAATTCCAACCCTCCCCCCCCCCCCCTACTCGCATAAGACGATTTTTCTATTTTCCATGGCAAGTCTTTAAGAATGTGCGAAGTTCTTTGAATTCTCTGGCGTGATTGCTGTACGCCAAAATGCAGCAAAGTCGATATCAGAATCAGCAACAGCCTCATCAGCCCAGTTCTCAGCAGCATCACCACCATGACTACACTAACGAGGCCTTCGCCACAGTCAGTAGCAGCAGCATTGACGAGCTCATGAAGGAAGTAGAGAGCAGTAATAGTCAGCAGTTGGCGCGGTTGAAGCCTCAGCAGCAGTCTGGGCTGTCTGACATGCTGCCGCTGCTGAGAATGCCGCAGCTCAGATGCGTACGTTTGTGCCTGTCTGCGTGCCTGTCTGCGTGCCTGTCTGCGTGCCTGTCTGCGTGCCTGTCTGCGTGCCTGTCTGTCTGTCTGTCTGTCTGTCTGTCTGTCTGTCTGTCTGTCTGTCTGTCTGTCTGTCTGTCTGTCTGTCTGTCTGTCTGTCTGTCTGTCTGTCTGTCTGTCAGAGTGTCTGTCTGTCTGTCTGTCTGTCTGTCTGTCTGTCTGTCTGTCTGTCTGTCTGTCTGTCTGTCTGTCTGTACGAGTTTACCTTTATGTTTAAGATCCATCTAACATCTGTATTCATTTAACATCTGTATTCAACCCCAATGCAGCGCCAGGTATTCCTCCGGCTGGTCTTCACCAAGATTGGTGACATCGACACTGTGCGGGAGTGCTTCGACGCCTCCGTCTACCTCGAGGCCCAGTGGAGGGAGCCATCGCTGGACTTCGGAGTCGCCAACGACAGAAACGCTGGCGGCGCATCCTCCGCCGCTGCCTCCGATGTCGCTCCGTCGGAGTCGAACGCCGCTACGTGTCACTGGCACCCGGATCTGTACATAGACAACAGCATCGGCGACCTGATGCACCGTCGCGATCGAGAGCTGTCGAGAAACTCCTCTGGCGAAGCCTTCGTGCTGGAGAGGCACAGCCTCAGGGGCCGCTTCTTTGAGCGCATGGAGCTGTGGCACTTTCCGTTTGACACCCAGGTAGGAGGGGAGATCATTGCAAATTGTTCAGGATTGTCTCAGATTGTTCAGGATTATCTCAGATTGTTCAGGATTGTCTCAGATTGTTCAGGATTATCTCAGATTGTTCAGTATTGTCTCAGATTGTTCAGGATTGTCTCAGATTGTTCAGAATTGTCTCAGATTGTTCAGGATCGTCTCAGATTGTTCAGGATTGTCTGAGATTGTTCAGGATTGTCTCAGATTGTTCAGGATTGTCTCAGATTGTTCAGGATTGTCTCAGATTGTTCAGGATTGTCTCAGATTGTTCAGGATTGTCTCAGATTGTTCAAGATTGTCTCAGATTGTTCAGGATTGTCTCAGATTGTTCAGGATTATCTCAGATTGTTCAGGATTATCTCAGATTGTTCAGGATTATCTCAGATTGTTCAAGATTGTCTCAGATTGTTCAGGATTATCTCAGATTGTTCAAGATTGTCTCAGATTGTTCAGGATCAGCCCCAACACCCCCCAACCAGGACATCACGGTGACAGTCTGCTCCAACCTGCCCGAGGCGGCAGTTGAACTGCAGGAGATGCCAGACAAGCCATCACGCGTGTTCACCAGCACGTTCACAGACGAGCAGGAGTGGAGCCTGCACACTCACGTGGAGGCCAGCAAAACCAGTGTGATCTCTGACAGCCAAATTGGGCCCAGGCAGCGGCCAGCAGTGCAGTTCAGCACCAGAGCAACTCGCAGGGCCACCTTCTACGTGGTGAACATCTGGTTCGTGTCCTTCATCCTCTGCATGCTGGCCCTGTGCGTGTTCGGCATTGACCGGCAGAACCTGCAGGGCCGGTTGCAGCTGTCCTTCATCCTGCTGCTGACTACCGTCACGTTCAAGTTTGTGATTGCCAATCACATTCCCAGGGTGTCCTATCTCACCATGCTGGTAGGTTGGGCGGCTATGGCTGCTGACTTGGAATTACGATTGTGAGCTTGGAAAGTATAAAATTGTGAGAATGGGAAAAGGGAAGCAGAGTTAAGAGAGGGAGAAGATGGAGCCATAGGGTCAAGGAGAGGGAAAGCAAGGGAAAGGGGAGGGAGAGAGAGTGGGAGGGGAGAGGGAGAGGGGTAAGAGAGGGAGAGAGGTAAGACGGAGAGGGGAGAGAGAAGGAGGGAGAAGAAAGGAGAGAGAGACGGAGAGGGGAGATAGAAGGAGAGGGGAGAAGAGCGAGGTAGAGGAGGGAGAGAGTGAGGGGAGAGAAAGGGAGAGTGGAGATGGAGGGGAGATAGGGTAGAGAAAGTGAGAGGCGAGAGAGAAGGAGAGGGGAGATAAAGGGAGAAGGAGAGGGAGAGGGGAGAGAGAGAGGGGCAGGGATGGAGCAAATCGCGAAGGGGCGACAGTATTAAAAAAAGATGAAGAAGCTCTTCAAACCTCCAGTCTCTTCCCACCGCAAACTCCGCAGGATAAGGCGGTGATGCACAACCTGCTATTCCTAGTCCTGCTCAGCATCTGGCACTCGGTGGCTTCCCTGTTCCCAGCCACTCACTCGCTGCAAGCCAATGAAAAATATGCCATCATAGTGTTCGCTGGAGTCTACGTGCTGGGCATCTGCGTGATCTTGCTGCAGATCGTGTTCGGGGTGAGGCTTTTATCTGCTGCTTTCACTTGCTGACTCCAACTCTCATTTGGAACACTTCCTTGACCCAGGATCTCATTTAAAACACTTCCTTGACCCAGGATCTCACTCAGAACACTTCCTTGACCCAGGATCTCACTCGGAACACTTCCTTGACCCAGGATCTCACTCGGAGCACTTCCTTGACCCAGGATCTCATTCGGAACACTTCCTTGACTCAGGATCTCACTCAGAACACTTCCTTGACTCAGGATCTCACTCAGAACACTTCCTTGACCCAGGATCTCATTCAGAACACTTCCTTGACCCAGTATCTCACTCGGAACACTTCCTTGACCCAGGATCTCATTCAGAACACTTCCTTGACCCAGAAAAATCTAGTTAAATCGCATTTTTCTCCACTGAATCAGTCTATGGGAAAAACCCATGCTCTAGCGTTTCTTAAAATCCAAGACAACCGAGAGTAGCATCGTTCCGCTGCAGTTGAGACCTGTATAGCAAACACATGGGGAGCATTTTAACAAAAATAATTCCACTGCCTTCCCTTCGCTCAGTCAACTTTTGCAATAAAATGTTTGAAGTTGAAAATTCGGTATCAGTATCTCGGAGCAGCTCTGACACCAACCTGTGGCCTGTTTCAACAGATCCCTTCCTCATTGCTTCAGCGCTCTTTGCACACCTGCTTAGGGAAAACAGTGACAAAAACTTTGACGGGAATTTCGTCATTTTTTCTGGATCAGAAAAAGTTTTTCCCTTCGCTGCAGACTGACTGGTTCATTTCTTAAAATATAAAAGTAAAAGTACTATTAATTCCGTTTTCTGAAAATCTTAAAGTGTCGAAACTAAAGTTCTGTAATCCCATAGTCCTTAAATCCCATATCCCCAAAATCCCACAGTCCCGAAATCCCACAGTCCCGAAATCCCATAGTCCCGATATACCATAGTCAAAAAATCCCATAGTCCCGAAATCCCACAGTCCCGAAATCCCAAGTCCCGAAATACCACAGTCCCCGAAATCCCACAGTCCCGAAATACCACAGTCCCGAAATACCACAGTCCCGAAATCCCACAGTCCCGAAATCCCACAGTCCCGAAATACCACAGTCCCGAAATACCACAGTCCCGAAATCCTATAGTCCCGTAATACCACAGTACCTGAAATCCCACAGTCCCGAAATCCCCTACTCCTGCGCTCCCATAGTGCCGAAATCCCATAGTACTGAAATCCCACAGTCCTAAATTCCATAATCCCTGAGTCCAATATTTTCCTGCTATGCCATGGATGTTTTTGTCTGAAAGCAGATTCTGAATCATTAAAAAATTACACCTACTGTATTTTATATATTCAAAATAGTTTACAATTTTATTACCCTGTTAATTAAGGCTTTAAAACGGAAGAAGCTCATGGACGAGAAGGATCTGCAATACCAGGTGAGAGGTCCTTATAGTTTTTCCTCAAATATTTAACCTTTTTAACCTTACTTTATGAACTTATCTTGACCCGGAAATATGAAACAATGCTATTGATAAGTTTGGTATAAGCTTTTGCATATAAGTTATAGAATTACGCTCGTAGTTATTATTGGATGAAGGAGCATTTTATAATTGATTGAAATTTATTATCATTCAATACAAAACATTTTTAACTGTACCGCTGCCTCAGCTCAGTTGTTTTGCGTCAAATCTATGAAGTGAGTAGTATTTACCGGACATTGTCAATGCGTTTTTATATGCCCCCGCGTTTCAGGTTCATTTGTTCTCAAAGGCTCCGCAGCAAGCGTACGCAGCAAGCGATTAATTAAAAGTAATTTTTTGCAGAATTGTATGCAAGCAGAAATGTAGCACAAAATAACAACAAATTCGAAATGCACTACTAACAAACTATTAGCAGCAGTAGTTGTTGTGTCTATGAGCACGAATATCTGCCGTAACATTTTACTCATTACTTATGGGTAAAAATATTGGTCCATCACAATGTTGTCTACAATTTTGATTTTTTATTTTAACAGATTATCTGGAATTTTCTAGCTTACATTTCTACTCAGCAGTAGTCTGTATAACATTTCCCTTCTGTCTGTTGGCAGTATTGATTTGATTAACCATCTATCAGAGCAAAATGTTGTTTATTGCTTTAATTCTTAATAACTCGGCTAACTGCTTTGCAAATGCTTTAAAATACAAATTTCCAGTATCGTGTTGGACAGTTAAAAGGTACGCCAACTCTGAATTAACTCAGCATTTCCTCAGTTTTCTACTAATCCTGTAAGTAGTATAAAGTGATTTTTCAATTGATTTACTTTGAACAGACAAAGCGACTGGAATTTCCAGTTGAACCTTGAAGCACTGCCGTTTTCTTGTTTATTTAAATTTGTATAAAATGAGTTCGGGCTATAGAGAAAAGTGTTCAATGTATGAAGCAACCATCACTTCGCCCCTTCATTCCAGATGTCCACTCGGAACCAAATTTCCCCGTTTGATGAGGCTGAAAACGGCGAGAGCCCGTGACAAGAAAACTCTTCGCCGAGACTCCTTGAGACTGTTTTGCGCTCTGAGCGTCAGCTAGCATCTTTCGCACGTCTGCACCGGCTCCTGTGTCTGTCATGCAGCTCCTCTCTTCTCCCTCTCCTCTCTTCTCCCTCCTCTCCTCTCTTCTCCCTCCTCTCCTCTCTTCTCCCTCCTCTCCTCTCTTCTCCCTCCTCTCCTCTCTTCTCCCTCCTCTCCTCTCTTCTCCCTCTCCTCTCTTCTCCCTCCTCTCCTCTCTTCTCCCTCCTCTCCTCTCTTCTCCCTCCTCTCCTCTCTTCTCCCTCCTCTCCTCTCTTCTCCCTCCTCTCCTCTCTTCTCCCTCCTCTCCTCTCTTCTCCTCTCTCGTCTCTCCCCTCCCCTCCCCTATCCCCTCCCCTTCTCTCCCCTCACCTCAGCACAATGCTTGTTAGCATAGCCAATACGTAATATAGTTCGTACTTACGAGCGTATCCGTGGCATCAAAAATGAACTTAAACAAAAGCTTCTGTGCACGAGTTCATGACTACTAATATATTTATATGGTATAAAGTAATGATTTGATTAAGAAATATATTTTATTTGAAATGCTTTACAAGCACACCGTATTCAGCTGTTAAAAAATGAACGCAAAAAGCAACGTGTTGCTTAATTTTGGTTGCATCTGAAATATCATATTTGGTTCATAGCGCCGGCTTGCTATTATTGTAGTTTACATTTTTTCAGTTTCCATGACAACTTTAGAAAATCCTACAAAAATTGCATATATTATAATGTCCAGTGTTTGGATTGACAGCAGGGACTACTACTCAAACACCGGGACGTGAAACTAGGCAAAACATGGTGTTTGAGTAGTCCATGATTGACAGCTGAACTCGCACTCAAGCTCAAGATGCTGCGATTTAGAAAAACGAAAAGGCAATGAGTATTTGCATCTGTCTGTCGTTCTACTCCCCTCTCTCAGTTTTCTCGATGCCACTCTCAATGTCACTAAATTTCACTCTCAATGCCACTCTCAATGCCACTCTCAATGCCACTCTCAATGCCACTAAATTTCACTCTCAATGCCACTCTCAATGCCACTCTCAATGCCACTCTCAATGCCACTAAATTTCACTCTCAATGCCACTCTCAATGCCACTCTCAATGTCACTAAATTTCACTCTCAATGCCACTCTCAATGCCACTCTCAATGCCACTCTCAATGCCACTCTCAAGGCCACTCTCAATGCCACTCTCAATGCCACTCTCAATGTCACTAAATTTCACTCTCAATGCCACTCTCAATGCCACTCTCAATGCCACTCTCAATGCCACTCTCAATGCCACTCTCAATGTCACTAAATTTCACTCTCAATGCCACTCTCAATGCCACTCTCAATGCCACTCTCAATGCCACTCTCAAGGCCACTCTCAATGCCACTCTCAATGTCACTAAATTTCACTCTCAATGCCACTCTCAATGCCACTCTCAATGCCACTCTCAATGTCACTAAATTTCACTCTCAATGCCACTCTCAATGCCACTCTCAATGTCACTAAATTTCACTCTCAATGCCACTCTCAATGCCACTCTCAATGTCACTAAATTTCACTCTCAATGCCACTCTCAATGCCACTCTCAATGTCACTAAATTTCACTCTCAATGCCACTCTCAATGCCACTCTCAATGCCACTCTCAATGCCACTCTCAATGCCACTCTCAATGTCACTAAATTTCACTCTCAATGCCACTCTCAATGCCACTCTCAATGCCACTCTCAATGCCACTCTCAATGTCACTAAATTTCACTCTCAATGCCACTCTCAATGCCACTCTCAATGCCACTCTCAATGTCAATAAATTTCACTCACAATGTCACTCTCAATGGCACTATTAATGTCAGTCTCAATGACACTCTCAATCTCACTCTAAATGTCACTCTCAATGTCACTCTCAATTTCAATCCTAATTTCACTCTCAATGTCACTCTCAATGGCACTCTTAATGTCAGTCTCAATGACACTCTCAATCTCACTCTAAATGTCACTCTCAATGTCACTCTCAATTTCAATCCTAATTTCACTCTCAATGTCACTCACAATGTCACTCTCAATGACACTCTTAATGTCAGTCTCAATGACACTCTCAATCTCACTCTAAATGTCACTCTCAATGTCACTCTCAATTTCAATCCTAATTTCACTCTCAATGTCACTCTCAATGTCACTCTCAATGACACCCTCAATGTCACTCTCAATGACACTCTCAATGTCACTCTAAATGTCACTCTCAATGTCACTCTCAATTTCAATCCTAATTTCACTCTCAATGTCACTCTCAATGTCACTCTCAATGACACCCTCAATGTCACTCTCAATGACACTCTCAATGTCACTCTCAATGCCACTCTCAATGTCCCTCTCAATGTCACTCTCAATGCCACTCTCAATGCCACACTCAATTCACTTACAAAGTCACTCTCAATGTCACTCTCAGTTTCACTCTCAATGTCATGCTCTCATGACTCGTGCTCCCCGCGAGTTCCGATCCCCTGATTCCTGACCCTCTAGGTCGAAATTCCACGGCGTGCTGCAAACTGAAGCCCAGAGCTCGGTGTAATAAACATTCTGAAAGCCGTTGGACCTCAGCTGTGCACTCAAGATCACAAGCACCTGAGCCAAAACTTTCCCGAGGCTCACGGGCCTGCTTCAGGGTAGGCGCACTGCCTTAATTAAATATTAATTACAGAAACTAGCCTAAGCAAAAATTTGTGCCAGCGAGAATGTAAAAAACTTCAGGTGGTAACTGAGCACACATACCAGGATGAAGCTGTGATGCTGAGTAAACAAACTTGACCGACTTAGCATTTCTACCTTGAAATGGTTCCTCAGGATTCTGTCCCATAACTTTAGATTTAATCTGAATTTAGAAATATAACACTATTTATCCTCTCAATCCCATCCTCCAAATCCCATCCTTTCAATCCCATCCTTTCAATCTCATCCTTTCAATCCCATCCTCAGAATCCCATCCTCTCAATCCCATCCTCTCGATCCCATCCTCTCGATCCCATCCTCTCAATCCCATCCTCTCGATCCCATCCTCTCAATCCCATCCTCTCAATCCCACTCTCTCGATCCCATCCTCTCAATCCCATCCTCTCAATCCCATCCTCTCAATCCCATCCTCTCGATCCCATCCTCTCAATCCCATCCTCTCAATCCCATCCTCTCGATCCCATCCTCTCGATCCCATCCTCTCAATCCCATCCTCTCAATCCCATCCTCTCAATCCCATCCTCTCAATCCCATCCTCTCAATCCCATCCTCTCAATCTCATCCTCTCAATCCCATCCTCTCAATCCCATCCTCTCAATCCCATCCTCTCGATCCCATCCTCTCAATCCCATCCTCTCAATCTCATCCTCTCAATCCCATCCTCTCGATCCCATCCTCTCGATCCCATCCTCTCAATTCCATTCTCTTAATCTCATCCTCTCGATCCCATCCTCTCGATCCCATCCTCTCGATCCCATCCTCTCGATCCCATCCTCTCAATCCCATCCTCTCGATCCCATCCTCTCGATCCCATCCTCTCAATCCCATCCTCTCGATCCCATCCTCTCAATCCCATCCTCTCAATCTCATCCTCTCAATCCCATCCTCTCGATCCCATCCTCTCAATCCCATCCTCTCAATCCCATCCTCTCGATCCCATCCTCTCAATCCCATCCTCTCAATCCCATCCTCTCAATCTCATCCTCTCAATCCCATCCTCTCAATCCCATCCTCTCGATCCCATCCTCTCAATCCCATCCTCTCAATCTCATCCTCTCAATCCCATCCTCTCGATCCCATCCTCTCGATCCCATCCTCTCAATTCCATTCTCTTAATCTCATCCTCTCGATCCCATCCTCTCAATCCCATCCTCTCGATCCCATCCTCTCAATCCCATCCTCTCAATCCCACCCTCTCAATCCCATCCTCTCAATCCCATCCTCTCAATCCCATCCTCTCAATCCCATCCTCTCGATCCCATCCTCTCAATCCCATCCTCTCAATCCCATCCTCTCGATCCCATCCTCTCAATCCCATCCTCTCAATCCCATCCTCTCAATCCCATCCTCTCAATCTCATCCTCTCAATCCCATCCTCTCGATCCCATCCTCTCAATCCCATCCTCTCAATTCCATTCTCTTAATCTCATCCTCTCGATCCCATCCTCTCAATCCCATCCTCTCGATCCCATCCTCTCAATCCCATCCTCTCAATCCCATCCTCTCAATCCCATCCTCTCAATCCCATCAGCTCAATCCATCTAATCCCAGGTTTACCATCTCCAAATTTTCTGGTACACAGTTCTTCCTTACCTGCCTTTTCTGACCAGAAAAGCAGAAAAAATGCTTAATCTAACGGCATACCTTTCTTTTAGGCCTTCCAATTATCTAGTGAGCCTTCTGCTGTCATTCTTTTGACCAATATCTTTTGCCGGTTTACAATATTCGATGGCGGGACGGGATGTGAGACTTCGTTTCTGAGCAATTCTTGAAAGCTGGCTTTTCGCGTAATTATAGACTCGCTCTCTGAGTCCCACCTTCTGAGTCCCAACCATTCAGTCCCACCCTCTGAGACACACACTCTGAGTCTTAACTTCTGAGTCTCAAACTCCGAGTCCCAAAATCTGAGTCTCAAACTCTGAGTCACACCCTCTGAGTCACACCCTCTGAGTCACACCCTCTGAGTCACACCCTCTTAGTCACACCCTCTGAGTCACACCCTCTGAGTCACACCCTCTGAGTCACACCCTCTGAGTCACAACCTCTAAGTCATATCCTCTGAGTCACACCCTCTGAGTAACAACCCCTGAGTCACACCCTCTGAGTCACTACCTCTGAGTCACACCCTCTGAGTCACACCCTCTGAGTCACACCCTCTGAGTCACAACCTCTCTGAAACACACCGCCCACATCTAAGTCAACCCACACTCTAGCAAATTAACAGAGCGAGTCTTCTCCATGCCCCCATGACCCACCAGCGTTACGAGGCGTCTGAAGTTTCTCAGAAAATGAGAATCTGGGGGAGAAAAGAAGGCAAAGCCGCCTCATTGGCTTGGAGCTCATCCAAATTAAACATTAACTGTTGCCTCAAAAGACGGAAAATTCCCACAAAAATTGCGTTTAAAATTCTGTTGTTAAGAAAGCAGCGAAAGTACTAATTTTGCAAGAGTTTAGCAATACAAGGTCGAAATTTGAAATTGTCGACTATGGAAGGAAACGTTGACAAAGGAAATCTGAGTAGTCTGCAGGTTGTACTGCTCTGCATTGCTGGTAGGTTTTTAACTTCCCATAAATCCCTTACCGACAATCCCATACCGACAATCCCGTACCGACGAATATACCACACCGACAATCCCATACCGACAATCCCGTACCGACGAATATACCACACCGACAATCCCATACCGACAATCCTATATCGACAATCCCATACCGATAATACCGTACCGACAAATATACCACACCGACAATCCCATACCGACAATCCCATATCGACAATCCCATACCAATAATACCGTACCGACAAATATACCACACCGACAATCCCATACCGGCAATCCCATATCGACAATCCCATACCGACAATCCCATATCGAGAATCCCATACCGACAATCCCATACCGACAATCCCATACCGACAATCCCGTACCGACAAATATACCACACCGACAATCCCATACCGACAATCCCATATCGACAATCCCATACCAATAATACCGTACCGACAAATATACCACACCGACAATCCCATACCGGCAATCCCATATCGACAATCCCATACCGACAATCCCATATCGAGAATCCCATACCGACAATCCCATACCGACAATCCCATACCGACAATCCCGTACCGACGAATATACCACACCGACAATCCCATACCGACAATCCCGTACCGACGAATATACCACACCGACAATCCCATACCGACAATCCCATATCGACAATCCCATACCGATAATACCGTACCGACAAATATACCACACCGACAATCCCATACCGACAATCCCATACCGACAAACACAACACCGACTATCCCATACCGACAAACACAACACCGAAAATCACATACCGACAAACACAACACCGACTATCCCATACCAGCAATCCCATATTGACAATCCTATACCGACAATCCCATATCGACAATCCCATACCGATAATACCGTACCGACAAATATACCACACCGACAATCCCATACCGACAATCCCATATCGACAATCCCATACCAATAATACCGTACCGACAAATATACCACACCGACAATCCCATACCGGCAATCCCATACCCACAATCCCATACCGACAATCCCATACCGACAATCCCATACCGACAATCTCACACCGACAATCCCACACCGACAATCCCGTACCGACAAACACAACACCGACAATCCCATACCGACAAACACAACACCGACTATCCCATACCGACAAACACAACACCGAAAATCACATACCGACAAACACAACACCGACTATCCCATACCAGCAATCCCATATTGACAATCCTATACCGACAATCCCATACCGACAATCCCATACCGACAATCCCATACCGACAATCCTATACCGACAATCCCATTAAATCGAATTTAAGCAGCTCTGCTGCCGTCGTGCTCGGCCACCGGGACGATCAGCGACCGCTCTTACAGCGAGTGGTCTGGCCCACTCCGCCTGAACGACTCCGTCAGCAGCCAGGGGGTGAACGCGTCCACTGCTGACGGTCTTCGCTCCGAGTTCGAGTGTCTCAACGCCTGCACCCGAGAAGACGGCTGCGCTGCGGCGCGCACCTCAATGCCGACGTCTCTGGGCGGGTTTGCCTGTCAGCTGGTGCTGGTCAACGACACCTCGAAGGCTCCTGGGCCGTCCGGTTCTCACGCTGACCGGCTGGTGCACGCGGGCCGCGGCTGGAAGCTGTGGGTGCGCGACGATCTTGACGAACTGCTGCGACTGCGTCGGTTCGCCAACGGCACCTTCGAGTTCCGCGGTGAGTCTGGGGGTTGCTGCACATTTTAGTCCGCTAATCCTGGGGATCACGACTTCATCAATTCATCTTCCAGCCTCCAGCACAGGTCGGAACGGCTCCATCCAGCAGGCCGTCATCAACGTGACCGGCTGCTACCGCATCGAGGCCGCGGGTGCAGCTGGCGGAGCCAACAGCTTCAAAGGCCAAGCCAGCGGCAGGGGGGCTCTGGTGGCCGGCAGCTTCAACCTGACTGCCGGCACGCGGCTGTCCATCGTGGTCGGTCAGGCCGGCGGCCCGCCAACTTCCGCTGAAGCGGGAGCCGGAGGCGGCGGTGGCAGCTTCGTGTACCGGACTGAGGGCGAACAGCAGCTGCTGCTGTCTGCTGGAGGCGGCGGAGGCGCTTCACAATGGGCTGCAGGTGGGGAATTGGGATTCTACTCCATAATAGTAATACAATACCTTAGTAATAATAATTGATTACACCTGCCCTAATGGGCAGATGTGCAACCGACAGTTGACAACGGCTGTTCAGTCCAAGTACTGGGGGGTCGCCACTCACAGCCTCAGTTACCCCAGCTAATGCTGGCACCCATTTTACAGCTGGGTGAACTGAAGCAATGCAGAGTTAGGTGTCTTGCTCAAGGACTCAAATTGATCCATTGGGATCGGGAATCGAACCCCCGACCTTGAAGTCGTGAGTCCGGCACTCTAACACCACTAGGCTACAACCCATCAATAAAAAATATAAGAAATCCATGATGGCGCTGAACTGCAAGGTGGTGGCGTCAAGGAGTCGGTCACAATTTCACTCTACTCTCTTCATTTGGAGCCAAAAATCTCCCGTCATGCCGAAAACCCGACCACTTTAGCATTTGGGTATCTCTATGGGGAGAAATGGTTGTGAAGGAGCTTAGCACTTCACTTTTAAGAAGGCTCCATTCTTAAGTTAAGAGACCCATAGAGATCCCCAAATGCTAAAGTGGTCGGATTTTCGGCATAACGGGGGAGCTTTTTGGTTCCAAAAAAGGGATTGGCGTAGTGTTAATATTTGGCCTCCATTTCGAATCCTAAGTTCACATCCTCTTTTCCAAGACGTCTAGTTTCCGTCCTTCTACTTTCGGTAGTCCTTGGATGGGGTTTGGCCCATAGAGGCTTAGGAATGTACAGGTTAAGAGTTGGACAGGATTTGAGGTTCGCATTAGAGGTTAGGCAGCTCCCAGAACTTTCAACACCCAACCCCCAAAGGCCGTCCTGGACTCTCTGGTGCGAACGGCGGCGACTCCTATGGCCAAAACCCGGACAACAAGGGCCTCGGTGGCAGCGGCGGTCAGCCCGGCAACAGCGGCACGGGGAGCAGCTCCAGCTTTAACGGCGGCTGCGGCGCCGGCTGGCTGGGCCGGGCGCCAAAGCGCCTCAACGCCGGCTACGGAGACTCCGGCGGCGACCGCAGCGTCGGCTTTGTCGGCGGCGCGGCTGGCAGCGGCGGCGATGGCGGCGACGGCGGCTTCGGCGGCGGTGGCGGCGGCGGCAGCTCGGCCGGAGCTGCTGGCGCCGGCGGCGGCTTCAGCGGCGGAGGCGCCGGCGTCGGCGGAAAGCACGCTGGAGGCGGCGGCGGCTCCTTCTGCGGCGGAGGCGCCGGCTGCAGCGGCTCCGATGGCGACAACTCGGCCTCCGAGCAGGGCCGGGTGGAGCTGCGGCTGCTGGCTGCTGCTCAGGCCTCTTGCTGAGCCCTCTAAACCCCTCTAAACCCTCTAAACCCCATCCTCCGAATCCCAACCTTGGCCCAATCCCACTATTCAAATCCCACCCTCCCAATCCCACCCTCCCAGTCCCACCCTCCCAATCCCACCCTCCAAATCTCACCCTCCCAGTCCCATCCTCCAAATCCCACCCTCCCAATTCCACCCTCCAAATACCACCCTCCCAGTCCCATCCTCCAAATCCCACCCTCCAAATCCCTCCTCAAAATCCCCTCCTCCAAATCCCACCCTCCAAATCCCATCCTCCGAATCCCACCCTCCAAATCCCTCCTCAAAATCCCCTCCTCCAAATCCCACCCTCCAAATCCCATCCTCCAAATCCTATCCTACCATTCCCACCCTCTCTCGGGCCACTTACACGATACACCCACTATGGTGAAATTTGAAGCTGCTATCTCTCGACTGTGTGTAGAGCTACGAGCGCTGTCGCTAATGAAACTGACTAGACGAGACGGATGCTGACGTAAAGTTGAAGTTTTTTAATGCTGAAACTTGGCAAATACATTGCTGCTTCGGCATTGTGGGCACATTGTCTCCCCGGAAAAAAGTTGGCGAATGCCAAAAGAACTTCTCTATGCAAAAACGTCTCGCTAGTTACAATGGATGCTTAATGAACAATGGAAAACTGGTTGGCTATTGTTCCGGCTTTGGTGGCTAACAAGCCGTCTAATTAACTCGTCGGCATACCATTGAACTATAACACTGCACTTCACTTTAGGTTGTTTAAACGAGACAAGAACAATTTTTGCTCATGAACTAATTTTCCGCTGTGCCTACTGTTAGTACTATACTTACCGTCGAAAGTTCCTTGATCGCTTTCGGTCCTTTTGGAATTAAAATTGCTACACATGTACGCTGAAGCTTGCAGTTCCTTAGTGTGGTAGTAAAAAAAATTGTTAGAGCAAAGTGCGTGCAATCGGCAGACAGACAGACAGACAGACAGACACTAAGACAGACAGACAGACAGACAGACAGACAGACAGACAGACAGACAGACAGACAGACAGACAGACAGACAAACAGACAGGCAGACAGACAGACAGACAGACAGACAGACAGACAGACAGACAGACAGACAGACAGACAGACAGACAGACAGACAGACAGACAGACAGACAGACAGACAGACAGACAGACAGACAGACAGACAGACAGACAGACAGACAGACAGACAGACAGACAGACAGACCGACAGACAGACAGACACACAGACAGACAGATAGACAGACAGACAGACAGACAGACAGACAGACAGACAGACAGACAGACAGACAGGCAGGCAGTGGCACATTTGAGCTGACTATTGGCTGAGATTTGGAGCCTTTAACTAGCGGCATCAAGTATCTTTATTCGGTACAATTCCTGGTGAAAAATCTTGGAAAAAAAGGAAATCCATCTGAGTTCAGCCCGAGTGGAATGCTTTGGAATTTATTTAATTCTGACTTACGCACTTATTAATATAATGAGCGCAAGGCCCGACCCGCAATTCAAGATGATCTCAAGGTGTGAAAGCTAACGACACAAGCCGTATTGCTAGATTGTTAAAGTGACTAACCTAAGCCATTTTTGCTTAACCTAAAAGTTCTACTGCATGGGTTGTGAAAAGTGCACATTAATGAGTTACTCGTATATTAATTATTAATTTAACTTTTATCTGCCAGAACTGGCTGAAAGAGCCTTCTGTCTGTTTCACTATTTTCTACGGTTTTCAAATCCACTTGCACTTTACCAGAGCCCAGATTGAAAAGAAATTCGAATCTCTCTCAAGCATTTTCGGCACAATGAGCTAGTTCTCTTTCCAATTCATCAAATGGGATTCATGGGGGTTTAGCTTATCTATAAAATTCCTGCTTGAAGAATTCTTTGCTCTGTCCAACGCGTTCTTTTAACACTAAATCGACCATTTGTTGTCGCTTGAATTAACTTTAAATATTTTTTAAACGGTACCTCCGTCTGTGTGGGGTTACCGGTCTCCCACGGAGACCCTAAGTACCATGAGGTCTCCCATCGGGGACCCAAAGTGCCGTGAGATCTCTTCTCAGAGACCCAAAGTGCCGTGAGGTCTCCTCTCAGAGACCCAAAGTGCCGTGAGGTCTCCTCTCAGAGACCCAAAGTGCTATGAGGTCTCTTCTCAGAGACCCAAAGTGCCGTGAGGTCTCCTCTCAGAGACCCAAAGTGCCGTGAGGTCTCCTCTCAGAGACCCAAAGTGCAGTGAGGTCTCCTCTCAGAGACCCAAAGTGCCATGAGGTCTCCTCTCAGAGACCCTAAGTGCCGTGAGGTCTCCTCTCAGAGACCAAAAGTGCCATGAGGTCTCCTCTCAGAGACCCAAAGTGCCGTGAGGTCTCCTCTCAGAGACCCAAAGTGCCATGAGGTCTCCTCTCAGAGACCCTAAGTGCCGTGAGGTCTCCCAAAGACCCAAAGTGCCATGAGGTCTCCTCTCAGAGACCTTAAGTGCCGTGAGGTCTCCTCTCAGAGACCCAAAGTGCCATGAGGTCTCCTCTCAGAGACCCAAAGTGCCATGAGGTCTCCTCTCAGAGACCCAAAGTGCCGTGAGGTCTCCCAAAGACCCAAAGTGCCGTGAGGTCTCCTCTCAGAGACCCAAAGTGCCGTGAGGTCTCCCAAAGAGACCCAAAGTGCCATGATTTTTACCCCCGGAAACTTCAACGCGCTTTGGGGTCCTCCTAGCTTCTAAAAGTAAACAGAGGTTTGCTTGAGAATCTTCGGCTACCGAGCTCCGTGCACACAATGAAATATATAAGGACTGAAAAATACAGACATGTCTTTCTTTGATTCGAAAAAGTTCACACTGATGCAAAACAAGAACCTTGACCTATTTCTCAACCAAAAAAATGATACCTGCGCAGACCGTTAGGCAGCGATGTTGTGCCTTGCGATCTCTGGGGCGAAGACCCTTAACCAGGGGAGATCGGTAACCCTAACACACACCGGTTCGTTAGCGTGTTGTTGAGCGTATACAAACGACTGACTGAGAATTGGCGCAAACGATTCAACCTCTCTCCCAACACTTGGCATCAGAATTGTGTTGTTCATTTTTCTCAACCCCTCAATCTCGTCCTCTCCTGCAGCATCCATCCGCTTCTCCTGCCAGCGATGGGGGAGGCAGAGACGAGGAAGGAAAAGAAGGGCCTGTAATGGAAGTGAGGATAAAGAGAGAGGGGGGGAACGAAAAAGCTGATTTAGCGAGTGCCATTAACTGGAGCCCTGTTACGCTTATTCAGTCAGTAAATTTGACCTTAGACACTGGGAGGCAGACTACACGGACTGCCCAGCTGTTTCTGACAAATCCAGAGAGACGCCTTCTGTTCAAGAGACAAGAAAAGATTCTGTTCTCACAGGTTAAGCAAGAAATTTCCAATCAATAAAATAATTAGGTGGCTGCTATTCACCAAATGGAGAAGTCACTGGTGGATAGCGAAATGAATAGCGCTAAAGACGATCAACCCAACGATTTGACGCAGAAACGTCAGGCGCAACAGCAGCGAAGCCGCTCGTTCGGTGGCGCCGCCTCGTCGCTGGTCGGCTTGTTGGCTCAACGGCGGCCGCGTCTGTTTTCTAAGAAATCATCTCGCTCCAGCTCCACCACGGCGTCGCCCGTGAAGCGGCAGTCGCAGCCTCGGCCGCAGCCGATCCCAGTCCCGAATCAGATTGTCGTCAGCGAGTTGCGGGTCGACTCCGACGGTGAAGAGTTCGAGGTGACGTGGACCGCATTCGACGCCTCCTGGCCTCTGGGAGGCGTGGACAACCATCAGTGCAGTTCGAGCAACTCGTTGCCGTTCGACCGCAGACGGATTCGGTCGCTGAACAACCTGGAGGACGCGTCAAGTCTTGGCGTCGTTGCCGCAAAAAAACCGCAAAAACGAGTCGACAGTGTGCACGAGGCCTTCAAGCGGTCTCCGAGCTCGAATCGACGCAACGCGGTCTGCCTAGAGCTGGACCAGCAGCAGTGCGACTCGGCCCTGTCCAGATTCAGTGAGCACGCGGCCATTGTGAATGCCATGAAGCAGTGCTTCTGAAGCAGCTTCCTGTGTGATACTTCACTCAAAGAGACTGAAGGCTTGAACCAGGTTCAGATTGACATGGAATTGTCTTCAACATCATGACGTCAACCCCGTGTCAAGCTGGAGCTTCTTGAGCCAAATTGCTTATGAATATAATTGGTGTCTACTGTATTAACCTATTGTGTGTTTCCAGCCACATCTGCAATCTTCAAATGGGACTCCCACTGGTATTTTAATCTTCACAAGAATATGCTCTTACATGTAGCTCATAATGCACTTCTTTCTAGTGTTTATCCAAAGCGCATGTGTCTGACATAAGAAAATACTCGTACATTTGAGCGTATTGACATTCGATTGAGTCGAAAATATACAGTTTAACTGGCGAGCTGGAGTGAATTCCTGACATGCAATCTGCATTTACATGTAATACGGGACTAGCTTTACTTCGAAAAGCTATATAAACCGTGTTTCTTTCAATCTTAAGTTCCTGCGGTGGTTCGTTGCAGCTCGAGTCGACATGCGAAATGTAAAACATTTTGTTTTTTATATTAAATATAATTTAAGCCGTCCGTAGTGAATCGAATGCAACTGAATGCGAGCCTGCCTGAATTCACTCTAATTTGGAGTGCTCAATTTCTATCTGCAGTAGCACCACGTGATCTTTCCTCTGCCTCGCTTTACATCGCCCTCATTTTCTCTTGCCCGATTGCCATAAGGACGCAGGTGAATGTACCCGCAGGTTAACTGATCTTGGGAGATTATTAACGAAGGCGAGAAAGGGAGCTCTCAGGTGGCAGAGACTTGAGTGAGCCATTTCATCCCAATCTCATCCCCTGTCTTTCTGTCTCTGCATAGGATTCAACGTTCAGTCATCTACAGGTGCTCTCGGATTCACTAAGCAATACACGTGCTTGCAGCTCCGGTTTGGGCTCGATGCTTGCCTGGCTTCAATCTAAATCTGTAACAGTATTCAGTCTGTAATTTTTTACGGGTACGAACAACCGGAAAAAAATAGCACGAAGCATGCTTGAAAGCGAACTGACACTTTTTTGGCGCGGGGAGCAGATCGGCTCAGCGGCGCACGACCCTGAGGGCCAGCCTCCAAGGCGCAGGGAGTGTACGATTAGAAAGTCAGGTCCCCTGTACACCCTGCGTGAGCCTGCGTACGAGTGCGTGCCTGGGTATAGTGTTGGCGCACCTGTGTGCTCAGGAGTCTGCGGAATGTGCAGAATTTTCCTCAGCGCTGGCTGTGGAAGAAATCCCGAGATTTAAAAGTGCACTTCTGATCCCAATACAGAGCCTCACAGATTCCATCACTACATACTACAGGAGGGCGCTGCTACAGTCACTTCTTGCACGCTATGAGCAATCCGTCATTGGCACTAAGGAGACAGTGAATGCTACGAGCTACTCAAGTATGGCCATTGAGGCAGCCACTCTTCTGTAGCGGGTTCTCCTTGTCAGAGAGACACGCGATTTTGTCATCGCTCCTCTCTTATTACCATCTCAAGCAGTCTCAAGTCGTTTTATTATATAGGTGAATGTGAGGCGGCTTGGTTGGTGTTTACATCGCGGCTTGACAGTCCATCCAGTGTCCGCCCGCCACTAAAATCCACTTCAAGAGCAGATTAAAGAAAGCATTGGTCTTGCAACCTTTCGTAGAAGCCAGTAGAAATGGGCCTGCTTGTACTTCTTGAGAAAAAATGCGTCAAGATTCAGCCTGAATGAAGTCTTGGACAGGGGCTTGAGAAAATCTAGATTAGAAGCGGACGCTGCTTATGTGACTCAATGATCCTTACATTAAACACTAAAAGTTCAACATTAAGGTCTAGAAAAACTATCATATAAAAAAGAAGAGAAGGATTTTTCGTTAAGAGTTTCGGCAAGAAGGGTTTTAGTTGCAACATTTACTCAGCATAAATGCATATTTGCAAATCCAGTTGAATGAAAAATATCGTTGGAAGCAGGTTTAATCCCAGTCCCGATGCCCAGAAGTCCATGTTTTAACAGCCAACATCTTGCACTGCTCGGCGTGAGCCCTTTTTCGAGCTGCCAAAAGCAATGTTTACTGACTGTATGGTCGAATCGCTCAACTCCTGGGACGGAATTGAATGAATGACTGCGAATCGAAGAAAAACACACAGAGAAACGGAAGCAAGCAAGCTGCCAACAGCTCCCAGCTTCCAGCTCCATCTCTCATCCATCTTTCCCGTGTACGACTATATGCACACAGGAAATTTATGGATGCTCAACACAATTCCAAAGCTATTTATAGTTACGTACTTGACCCATGCATTTGTCGCCTCAGAGCTGCAATATTACAGTGGCTGTGCCGTTGACAGACATCAGTATGACAGCATGAGCAAAAATCAGGTGATATGTTATCAGAGCGCAAAACCAATCCCTTTAGTTTACGAGCATAATGTAGCGCTTTCAAGATTATGTTCCTTCCTGCTTTGATTAAAAAATTCAGTGTCCTCTTTGATACTATTGAGTTAGCTTTGAACCCTGCAGGTAATTTTTAAATCAGGGATCAACGTGTCTGACTCTCGAACCACAGTACTCGGGGTTCGATTCCGCGCGCCAGGCTTGTACAGGAAAATTGGCATCGAGATTGGGCAATTCACACCCGCGAGGGACAACCATCCAGTACAACAGTGAGTGTGCCATCCAGTTCTGGCTGCGGGCTGACTCCCCGCGAACATCATGCACACGCTCACACCAGAGTGTACAGCGGCACTCTGACTTTCTAATCGTCAGGCATGTAATGGGTGGTGCGGATCCCACGCGTTCAGAATTCAACCATGAGAGTTGAGGCGTGCGTGTCAGTTACACGTAACGTCCTGTTCGGTGGTTATAGAAAAAAAGCAAACAGAAGACTTTTCAACTATTACACTCGATCTAACAGTTCATATCTATCATTTACTATCCAGGATTAATTGTTCGTCAACTGCCATATAATTTTCAATCCCTTTTTTATTGTCCATTGGCCAAGGTTCACTTCCTATGCGATCGGCGACGCCTTTCAGACAGAAAGCCCTGGTAGTCGCTCAGAATGATGGCCTTGGTCAGTTCGTACCAGCACGCCCGTACGCAGGACTCCCTGCTGCAGTTGCAGTCTCCCGGCATTGGCTGGTTCAAATCGCGAGCTCGAAACTCGCTCAGTAGATCGGGAATTTCGCGCTCCATCTTGTCCAGGTTACCGATGCTGTCGTCCGGAGGGCAGCGGCGACCGTGCAGAGCACAGGGCTTGATGTACCTCTCCAACTGGTACTCCATTGCGCTGCGCGGGTCCTGTAGGAATATTTCGACGTTTTGTTGCTGATAATTGAAGCATTTTTTCTGCATTGCTACTCATACGAGTAGTAGGTTAATTCAGACATTGGATAAAAATGTGTAACGTAGATTATTGGAACCAAAAAAGTCACTAAACTTCGCTGAGTGCGGCCCTGACCGTCTAATCGATAGGCATGTACACGACAAAACAACCCATCGGCTAATTGTCCGCGCACGTTGCTCATGAGTAAGATACATTTAAAACTCCTCGCCGTCCATTGTTTAGTACAATAGTTACTTTAAGTTATCAATAATTACGCCCTAAGAAGAGTAAACATGCTGTACGTATTTTCCCAAAGACAAGATTGAAAACTATTTAGAGAATTAAAAAAAATCAACCTCACCGCACTAGCCAAGCCGATCAGGCAGGCTGCTGAAGCCACTGCAGTCAGAAACAGAAGTCGACCTCCGAGATTGCACATGTCGCTGTGTCGCTGTGTCAGTAGCAATTATAGCGCAATTCTGTGAAATCACTTGGCCAGTACCGCGAAGGCTGGGTGACCTCCTATTTATTGTGCTGGAAACCGCTGGCTGATGTTAATGATTGAATTCCCACCGCAGGAAGTGGGCAATTCAGAGCTCCCGATTTCTATGGTGGCTCTGATCGATGAGCTGCGAGAGAGCTGCACAAATTGCACAATCTCAGGCAGAAGCTTTACTCACAATTTTGCAGTTGTAAATTTTGTGTTGATTTTTAGTTGCCGCCTGCCATGCAAATTGTGAAGTCGATTTGATTCGAGAAAATTGCTCAGTATAGTCGTTAACTAAAGTTGCAGCCTCATAGCTCTTTACTGCTGCTTAAGCGGTGTTGGCTTTCCGGCTGCTTTGCTAGTTCCGATGCTGACAATAAATACTAAATCCGAACCTCCATCAATAGTGGCCGTCTATCTATCTATCTATCTATCTATCTATCTATCTATCTATCTATCTATCTATCTATCTATCTATCTATCTATCTATCTATCTATCTATCTATCTATCTATCTATCTATCTAATCTATCTATCTATCTATCTATCTATCTATCTATTTATCTATCTATCTATCTATCTATCTATCTATCTATCTATCCATCTATCTATCTATCTATCTATCTATCTATCTATCTATCTATCTATCTATCTATCTATCTATCTATCTATCTATCTATCTATCTATCTATCTATCTATCTATCTATCTATCTATCTATCTATCTATCTATCTATCTATCTATCTATCTATCTATCTATCTATCTATCTATCTATCTATCTATCCGTTCGCGATCAGATTTCTTCTTAACAAGGACACTCTCAGGCAGATAGAAGGACGGAAGACTATACGTTTTTTTCGGAAAAATTTTAGGAGGCAGCATGCAGATTTTACAATAAAAAATGCATTATGGAGTTTTTTAACTTCAGGGCAGGCAGGCTGTTAAAACAAAACTGTTATTGCTTTTGATAGGAGACAAACCGAAGTATTCATAGTTTTTTTCTGTTTTTCATTTCTCACACATGTAGCTCTGTTGATATTAATAAAGTTTTTTTGTGTAGAAAATTAGGATTCTATGTTAATTTTACATCCTACCTACAATCGTGCATATTCTGTGCCTAAAAAAGAACACAACTCGAAGAACCATTCATGGTTTTATCATTCTTAGCTGACTGGTAAAAATTAAATATGTGTAACAGAAAATACTAAGAAGGTGATCAGTTCATGGTCAAACAAGGACCTTGGTGCCAAGAATCCTCTGCGCAAGACTTAGGAGGCCTGCCTCAACACCCACGGGATGAATTGTCTTCGAAGTGCGTTCTGTAAGTAAGGCTGTAGGAGACAAAGACTTTTTGAGCTAATCATCACGTCAAAAGATCGAGGCAGGTGTGAGAATCGCTGGCTGAAAAAAATGCCTGCCAAACAGACATATAGTGCACAGATAAGATCACTACGCCATGCTACTGAGGGGCAACAGCCCTGGCCTTACAGTTATTATACTTTTATACAATTCGAAATAAAAATGAATAAATATAACGTTATAATTTAGAACCTTATTCTGTAAAGAAAAATAGTTAACAAAAACAGTGGACTACTTTTTGTTTTCACCTATTGAAACAATTTTTGAAGTCATGATATAATACCGATTATTAGGAAGCTGCATGTTTTGTTTTAAATATTGGCTGACAAGCAATTTTAATTTGATTTCCTAGCAATGACCTCATTTTATAATTAACCGAGTGCATGCATGGCGTGTCGTAAAATGTTATTGAGTTTCACCGTTTCCCTAATTCATTACCTTAGTTTTACGCCTATGTACGCCGTTAAATAATAAAGAAAGTAAGAAATTAAGAAAGTAAGAAATGAAAAACATACAGTATGTTGGTAGGCCTACAAAGTTATGCTAGTCCAAGTCTATCGAAGCGTGTGCCACACATTAGCATTTCATTTTTTAAGTTTAAGATTGTTACATTGCAACAATGAATAATGTAAATTTGTGTTTTTGAGATTTGTGAACTGGGAAGAACTGTCATAAGGACCCTTTGTTTTTATCAGCAGACTTAATTTTATGGTTCTCTTTTGAAGAGAGATCTCTTTTGAAAGAATCTTTTTTATGTTATTTCCCCAGTTCACAAGTTAGGTATATATTTCTATATTACTAGTTAGTAGTTCTTAAGTCATCAAATCATCAAATGGTGCTGTTTTCTTTATCGCCTTATGTACCCACTACCCAGTACCTTCACATTTGTTATTTATCCTACACTACACCTATACAGTAGCACAAATATTGAAATAAGGCGAAGGGTAAGAGGCTATCCTTTTTGGCAAATACATATAGTCAAGGACTCAAGGTGCTAGGCTGGGCCTACTTATGATGTTATAGATTGTCTCTACTAAACTAAAAAAAAACATTTTAGAGGACAACTTGGTCTATACATTATCTGCACATGGTTTCTTGCCCTAATCCTAACCTTGTAAGAAAGTTGTAGTAGGCCTAGCCCTAGGCCTATTGAAAAACAATTAGGCCTATCCCATATTAGCCTTAGCCCTAAGCCTACCCCTAGTGCTTAATGCTTGATATCTAGGCTAGGGACCAGGGTGTACTTCATACATCAAGTGATCAAAAAATTGACCAAGAAAGGCACAAAAAGTAGTTTATTTTTTGTTAGAAAAATGTGTATAGTATAGGCCTATTGTTAGATTTAAATATAGCAATAGTGTGCTCTAGTGCCAATGCCAAGCCAATAATAATTTACTAGGCCTAAACTAAAGCTCTTTCAGTTCAAAGCCAAAAAAAACAAAATTAATAAAGTTTTGCCTACATGTGTATTTAATTTTTTACTTTCTGTGTAAAATGCATTATTTTTAAGATAATTTTCACCTTGGATTGGTATAGGATATATTATGATATGAATAGGCCCTATTAATTATATGCTATAGTGTAGGCCACTGTCAAGCAAGTGTCTAATATATGCCAGAATTTTCTAGGCAAAATTTTAGGTACATGCCAAGTATACCAAAAATAGAAAATAGCCTATAACTTTGTTATATATACCAAAATTTTAGAATTATATAATCTCATTTTCTGCTATAATAATAAAGGAAATTTTTTCCACTTTTACATTTAATATTTATATTTACTTTATAACAAGACAAATTTCATGTAATCATGTCTATTATTCCTTTATAAAAAAACTTGCAATTACTCAAGTTCTAGTATCTAAATTCTTTAAAACAACACTATTATTTTTAGTTAATATATTTATTAATTTTGGTTTACAATCCCATTATCTCTTAAAACCACTTATTTTTTTCTTAGAAATGTTCCACCTTTTGTTATAGAAACTAGAAATACTTTTCCTATTTTCAAATTGCTTTTCATACCACTTTGTATACCAAATACAACTTTTTAAGATTTAAACATGCCAAATATGTATGCCAAGGAACTATGCAAGGCTAATGCACACCAGAAAATTCTGGTGTATATATACCAAACAACAGTCAAAAGTTTCACCCACCAAGCAAGAATATTTTTATTCACTTTTTACTGTGCATTTTAAATGAGAAATTTTCTCTCTATGCCTGATTTATATAAGGTGGAACTTTTGACTATTGCTAAGTATAGGACACCTTCTTGACTATGGGTTGTAGGCCTTTTTTGGTTTGCTCTAAAATAAATCCTACAAATGCCACAAAGTTATTATAGGGCTACTATATAATATCCCAAATTTATTATTAAATTACTTACTAAGTATAGGCATACATGCGCAACCTTGGGAATCACTTGGCCATTTCTATTGGCAACACACATGTAAGTCACTATTAGCTAAGAGTAGTCACATGACTACTGTTCTGTCCAATAGCAACTTACATGTATGTGTTGCCAATAGAAATAGTCGGGTGAATCCCTAGGTTATACCCAAGCATAAGTATAGGCTACCATCATGATTTACCTTTGAAAGCTTTAGTGCTCAAGTGGCAAGACATTGCTTATTACTATAATAGTAAAAAATAAATTCCAAAATGGTGTTACTAATGATTGAGGGGTTTCTAGCTTTTATTATAGTCTATCACAACTTAATATTGCATCATGTTTCTTTGCTTGCAATAGTGAGCAGCATGCTTGTACTTCTTGGGAATTCCTTCCCTTTTTTACTTGGCAGCCCTTTTATCTTACAAAATTACTTTTTTTAATAATCATTGTTTAACTGGCAAAATGCCTCTTTTTTACCCAAATGGGTTTATTTTATAATCTTGCTTTATTTGACAAACACTATTTTAAAATCTTCAATTTTGCAAGCATACATCTAATAACTAAGAGAGTATAAAAGATATTTTAAGCATTTCAAAGTATTAAGGTTGAATTGGCAAACTCCAGGTTAAAGCTTCTCTTGCTTTTTGTATCCTATATTAATTTTATATTAGTCAAAGTGGTTTCTAATTGGATCAATATCTATACCAATGAAATTGAGCATAGAAAAACAAAACTTTAATAAAACAAGTTATATAGGCCATAGTAAAATAAAATTATTGTGCTAATAATTACTTAATAAATAAATAGCTTTGATGAGAATTTCAGTTAATATATATTTATCCTATAATATAGGCCCAGGCCCACAACTAAGTAAGTTACTTGTGACTCATAGTTGTGTTATATATAGACCTCAATATATACTTTGATTATGGGCAATCATTATTTGCATATTACCATGTAAATATTGCCTATGTTATTTATATTATAATATAACTGAAATAAATAGCTTATAAATCTTATCAGAAACTGCTCAATATTTGTCCCTGTATTTTTATTTTTATAATGAGTTTTAGCTAACTAACTAAAGCCAATAAATGTAGTTAGGATTAGGATTTGGGTTACTAATACCATAGTATACATTTTTTATTTATTGTTTGCTAATCTTTTTGAGGATAATTGGTTTTGGCAATAATTTTATATCTAATTTATAGAATCTTAAAATCATATTAGGAGATTGTTTTTTGTCTTGTCTAGACTAGGCCTATATATTGCAAGATATTTAGGGTCAAATAAGATCAAAATTTGTGCTATATCTAACTAATATGTTCAGTTTATGCCCTGATTAGTTTTTTAATTTTTGTCCTATATAAATTGGCAAAATTATCTAGAGCTATCAAGATGAATAGATAGATAGACTAAGTAAATTTATATCTAAACTGTTTATGTTATCGTAACTGCCTTTTTAAGATATGTTGTAAAATCAGTATTGGGTCTATCCCAGTTCTAAAAAATATTGGAATTCAGATCTAATATACCTCTAAAGATAAAATTTTTTATAATAACTCTATAAATAAACTATTAAAGTATATAGAAATGCATTAGAAACAATGATACACTTTAGAAAAGCATAAGGAATAATATTATTAGCATTGGGTAGGGTAGTAGAAATAAAATATTTTTTTCCAGTTTCATAGCTTTTGTTAAGAGAACTCTTAAGTCCATTGGGCTGGGAACTCAAACAGCAGAGATTTTTTATTCTACATGCATATTTTTTGATTGAATACAAGTAATAAAAACGCTCTCAATTAAATTCTTCTGCGCCTGAAATACACTGAGCCAAAATGCCAACCAGCAGAGGCAGCGTCTGCGAAGATGAAGATGGCATTTCCCAGCCGCGTATTGTTGCCAATCGCTATGAAGTTGTCCGTCGCCTTGGCAACCTTGGATTGGATGGTGTGGCCTATCTGGTCCGGGATCTGCAGGCCGACAGCTGTCCGCTGCGCACCCTTAAAGAGATTCACGTTGGCCAGCTGTCGCCTTCTCAGCTGCGCCAGCTACTTGATGAAGCTGAGATGCTGAGCCAATTAAACCATCTGTTGTTGTCAACTCCGTTGGAAAGCTTTCTGGATGGCGAGTTTTATTGCTCGATATCGCACTATTGGGAAGAGGGCGATCTTGGCCAGGTGTTAATCGCCTGCAAACAGGTGAGCAGAAATCGGCCCTCAAATCCTTATAGGCTGAACTGAAATTCACGGAGTTTTGTGTCAAAAATGGATAATTAAACTTTTGTGGCAGATAAAATCTTTTTTCGGGAGTTTTTTGTAACCTAAAGATCCCAATAGATTTATGGGATGCTTTGGACAGACTTTAAAATCCTTATTAGTCCTAGTTGCACTTCAAGATGACTATCAATCTATGGGATATTGTTTACTTTAGTTTCCCTATAAATTCATTGAACGATTTGCACTTTAAGATCCCTGTTCATATATTGGATTTTTTGCACTTTAAGATTCCTTTGTATATATGGGATTCTTTGCACTTTAAGATCCCTATCAATATGTTGGATCCTTTACACTTTAGGATCCCTATGAATTTATTAAATCCTTTGCACTTAAAGATCCCTAATAATCTATTGGATCCTTTGCACTTTAAGATCACTATTAATATATGGGATCCTTTGCACTTTAGGATCCCTAATTATATATGGGATCTTTTGCATATTAAGATCCCTAATTATATATGGGATCCTTTGCACTTTAAGATCCCTAATTATATATGGGATCCTTTGAACTTTAAGATCCCTAATTATATATGGGATCCTTTGCACTTTAAGATCCCTAATTATATATGGGATCCTTTGCACTTTAAGATCCCTGATTATATATGGGATCCTTTGCACTTTAAGATCCCTAATTATATATGGGATCCTTTGCACTTTAAGATCCCTATTCAGTCAGTAGAATCCCAAATATATTATGATCATATTCAACACCCGCCCACAGGCCGGTCGCTTTCTACCGGAATCGCAAATCGCAGCCTGGTTTGTTCAGCTCTGCCTGGCCGTTCGCTATCTGCACAGTCGCGGCATCATTCACCGCAATTTGAAATCTAGCAACGTGTTCTTAGATTCTGGCCGGATTCGAATTGGCGACCTCTGCCCGTCTCTGCTGATGCTCGGGCATCACAAAGCTACTACTTCGATTTTCTATGGTACTCCGCACTACACCAGCCCGGAGGTGCTGCGTCACGATGGCGTCACATCACAGTGCGACCTGTGGTCTATGGGCTGCATACTGTTCGAGATGTGCCATCTGCGCTATGCGTTCGACTCGCAGAGCATGATGGGCGTGGTGAGTGCAGTGTGGCAGTTTTGATTTCGGGACTGTGAGATCCCAAAGTTATTGGGATTTTTCGGGACTGTAGGATTAAGAAATTGTTAGCCTTTTTGGGACTGTAGGATCCAGAAATTATTGGGATATTTTCGAGACTGAGATCCCGAAATTGATGGGATTTTTCAGGACTGTGAGATCCCGAAATTGTTAGGGATTTTTCGAGACTGTGAGATCCCGAAATTGTTGGGACTTTTCAGGACTGTGAGATCCCGAAGTTATTGGGATTTTTCGGGACTGTAGGATTCAGAAATTGTTGGGACTTTTCAGGACTGTGAGATCCCGAAGTTATTGGGATTTTTCGGGACTGTAGGATTCAGAAATTGTTGGGACTTTTCAGGACTGTGAGATCCCGAAGTTATTGGGATTTTTTAGGTCTGTGAGATCCCGAAGTTATTGGGATTTTTTAGGACTGTGAGATCCTGAAATTGTTAGGACTTTTCAGGACTGTGAGATCCTGAGATCCCGAATTTTTTGGGATATTTTCGGGACTGTAGGATCCCGAAATTGATGGGATATTTTCGGGACTGTGAGATCCCGTAATTGATGGGATTTTTCAGGACTGTGAGATCCCGAAATTGTTAGGGATTTTTCA
The DNA here is from genome assembly GCA_002269645.1 of Macrostomum lignano. Classification (NCBI taxonomy): domain Eukaryota; kingdom Metazoa; phylum Platyhelminthes; family Macrostomidae; genus Macrostomum; species Macrostomum lignano. The sequence continues at coordinate 904,317 of NIVC01000104.1, forward strand.
GGACTGTGAGATCCCGAAATTGTTAGGGATTTTTCGAGACTGTGAGATCCCGAAATTGTTAGGGATTTTTCGAGACTGTGAGATCCCGAAATTGTTAGGGATTTTTCAGGACTGAGATCCCGAAATTGTTAAGCTTTTTAGGACTGTAGGATCCAGAAATTATTGGAATATTTTAAGGACTCGGTCCCGAAATTGATTGGTATTTTTTTCTGGACTGTAGTATCCCGAAATTATTGAGATTTTTCGGAACTCTAGGATCCCAAAATTGATTGGGATTTCCTAACAATTTTCGGGACTGTAGGATCCCACAATTGTTAGGATATTTTTGGGACCGAAGTATTGGAATTTTTAGAACAGGATTCTAAGAATCGTGATTTTCATGGCTATTTGATTTGTATAAGCTTTGTCAATTTGACCTAGGAATAAAAAATGACGACCCCCCCCCAATCAACCCAAAGGTGTACAACGTTGTACGCGGTCGCAGCAACCCCCTGCCCAGCGGTCCCAGGCAGTACGGTCCCGAGCTGCTGTCCGCCATTGACGCCCTACTCCGCCCCGTGGCCGAAGATCGCGAGCGCTCCGCCAGCCTATTGGGCAGCAAATATTTTGGCCTACATTTGAACTCGCTGCGCAACCAGCTGCTGGCCAGCGATCCCGACATCTGCCGTGTACTCGCTCGGCGCGAGGCCGCCGCCCGTGCTGCCGAGGCTCGGGAACGCGCCGCTGAAGCGGCTCGCTTAGAAGAGGAGCGCCTGTTAGCCGAAGTCCGCGGCGGCCTAGGCGGTGGTCGGCGACGCGGCGACGGCGGCGGCGAAGATGCCGATTTCGACGGCGACGATAGCGACGGCCCGGGAGGTCCGCTGATCAATCAGCCGGGAGTTCAGCTGCCGTACAGCGGCAGAGGCGGCGTGTCGCTGACGCTGGCCTGCGAGGCCGACTGGGAGAGGCGAATGCGCGACCTGCTGGAGGCTGGCAGCGGCGGCAATCGGCACCCGACAGGTCCGGAGCCGCTGCGCTCCAACAGTCGGCTTGTTGGCAACGCTGACGTGCCCGACGGTCAGGACGCCATCAGCCGGTGCCTCTACGGCGGCGGCGGCGCTGGCGGCATTCGCGGCCTGTCTGCTGCTAGTAGCAGAAGCAACAATAGGCAGTGGCGGCGCGGTCAGTCCAGTCTGCACTATGACATCGGCTCGGTGCCGCTGCTGACCGCGGCTACGCCTAGAGACGGTCCGCGCCGAGTCGAACCCGGGACCTTGGGGCTGGGCTCCGCTGTAGCCAATGGCGACGCCACGGTTGGGCATGCCGATAATCAGGCCGACGATGAGATCAACTCCAACTCCGACGTTGATGTCGACGGCGACGACGGTGACGAAGACGACGAAGAGACGGCGGCGGCGCTGCTGCCGCATCCGGGCGCCGATCTTGTCGAGCAGATCGACAATCTGGCCCCGCTGCCCTGCGTAGCCGACAGCGTCTGCTTCACGCCGGCTTCCAGAGCCGTTCGAATTGAAATGCTTCGCCGACAGGCCCTGGCCCGGCTGCCTAAGGAGACATTCGACCGGCTGGCCGAGTTTCTACGCGAAGCTCGTTCGACTGCAGGCTGGAAAGAGGCGGAACTGCAGGATCGTTTGGCTTCGATGCATCCTAGGCTAGCTGATTGTTTCCTAGTTGATCAGCTGGTGTTCTTGGAAGCTTGCCAACGTGAGGAATAATCAGAAACAAATTGTTACACATGCGCTATTGTGCTACTATAAGTAAATAAAACGAAAATTTTCAGATTTTTTTAGAAATTGCAAGAAATTGTGAACTTTAAACTTTTTTTACTACTATTAGTAGGCGTATAAAATTCTTCTACTAATAAACAAAATCTACAGTGTTTTTTATTTTCGTTCTGTATTTGAAAAACAGTTGCGCTAATTTTAGTTTAGTAGATCAAAACATTGTGTAGAATTTCTCTTTATTGTCCTTTTAAGAGTACTAACATCTTAAATCTATCTGTGATTTTTTTCAATAAACTGCCGTCCTTGTGATAAAAAGTGGGGTTATTTTTTATTATTTCTACTCACCAGTAGGCTATCGAGAATCTCGCTCTTATTTTCTGTTTCTGTATCAGTCCCGTCTTCCCGGCTAAAATTCGTGTCTCAGAAGTTTCCCGCTGTGTTAATTAACGAATTAATTTGTTATAAACTGATTTTAGAATCTCGCCTTAAATGAATTCCGTCCTTTCTTCTCTGCTTTATTTTTATTACTATTTAAGTTTCAAATATATATATATATATATTTTGTCTCAACTTTTTAGACTCAAGTGACTCCTGTTTTTTTTCATTAATTCTCTTCTGAGACCCTACAGGGCTTCTAGCCACACTCAGTGAACAGATAAGTAGCAATATTAGTGTCCTAAAGAGCCTTGTAGTTAGCTTTTTCTGCAAGTAAATGACTACTCTGGGATCTTAGGACAACTAGAAAGTTGGACTGCTGTAAGCCTGTGCTTTTTCAGTGGTTAGAGCTAGTTGCTAACTAACTGGCTATGTAACAGGTAAATTAAGCTTTTAGAGATTAAAATTGCTTGTCATACCTTGTCTACCATTAGCAATTATCACTTGGCTTAATCCCTAGCACAATAGGGTGCTACTTGGGGCGTCTGTTAGGCAGTTTTGCAAGAGCAAAGGGTAAAATGTAGATGACAGGTTAAGCTCTAGCACTTAGCAGGCGGCTCTATAAAGAATAGAGATATTAGCCGAGGCAACACACCAGCTGCTCAGGACGTTTGCGATTAAGTTTCTCTATTCGAGCGCACATGCCAAGTTGAATATTTTCCACCCATAGCTATGCCTTTCTATTCTTCCGTCTCTATTCTTTGCATGGCATAGGAGACCGGCGTGGCTTCATCGTGTCATAGCTAGTAAATTTCTTCTTCATTCTCTCCCTGCGAGACTCGCCTAGCCGCTATTGAGTCGAAGATGCAGCGTTTTAACAATAATAGCAGCAGCGGTAACAGCTGTTTAAATAGCAATGGCGGCAAGTTGTCTCAGCAGCGCAGAGCCAATCCGGAATTCTTAGGGTCGCCGCAATCGTCCGTAGCGACAGATTACAACTTTGACAACGAGGCTGAAGAGGAGGAGGAAGAGGAGGGCGACGAGCCAGCCGACCGGATGTTGTACATGCAGCAGGATTTGCGCAGCACTCGAGCCGAAGCGGAACTATTGCGCCAACAGTTGCTAGCGGCTAGAAAAGAGCTAGCTACTAGTCAGAGAGATCGAGTCTACGAGGCTGGCGAAGCTAATAGGCGCGAATGCGATTTGCGCGCCGAATTAGCTAGAGTGCGCGCCGATGCCGAGAGTAGCGCTGCCGGGGCTAGCGGAGCCGAATGCGAATTGGCGCGTCTGCGAGCGGAATTAGCCGATCGAGAGAGGGAAAGACGGCTGAGGGAGCAGGAGATAAATGAGATTAAGGCTGCGCATTCTAGTGAGATTTTACATTAAATACTAACTTTTAATGCTTTGTTTAGGTGCGGGTTGCAGTACTTCCGGTTGTGAAGTGTGAGTTGCAGCGCTTCCGGTTGAGAAGTGTGAGTTGCAGTACTTCCGGTTGTGAAGTGTGAGTTGCAGCGCTTCCGGTTGAGAAGTGTGAGTTGCAGCGCTTCCGGTTGTGAAGTGTGGGTTGCAGTACATCCGGTTGTTAAGTGTGGGTTGTAGCGCTTCCGGTTGTGAAGTGTGGGTTCTTCCGGTTGTGAAGTGTGGGTTGCAGCGCTTCCGGTTGTGAATTTGAAGTGTAGGTTGCAGCTCTTCCAGTTGGGAAGTATGGGTTGCAGTACTTCCAGTTGTGAAGTGTGGGTTGCAGCGCTTCCGGTTGTGAATTTGAAGTGTAGGTTGCAGCTCTTCCAGTTGGGAAGTATGGGTTGCAGTACATCTGGTTGTTAAGTGTGGGTTGCAGTACATCCGGTTGTGAAATGTGGGTTGCAGTTCATCCGGTTGTGAAGTGTGGGTTGCAGTACATCCGGTTGTGAAGTGTGGGTTGCAGTACATCCGGTTGTGAAGTGTGGGTTGCAGTTCATCCGGTTGTGAAGTGTGGGTTGCAGTACATCCGGTTGTGAAGTGTGGGTTGCAGTACATCCGGTTGTGAAGTGTGGGTTGCAGCGCTTCCGGTTGTGAATTTGAAGTGTAGGTTGCAGCTCTTCCAGTTGGGAAGTATGGGTTGCAGTACATCTGGTTGTTAAGTGTGGGTTGCAGTACATCTGGTTGTTAAGTGTGGGTTTCAGTACATCCGGTTGTGAAGTGTGGGTTGCAGTACATCTGGTTGTGAAGTGTGGGTTGCAGCGCTCCCGGTTCTCATGTTATGCTTGTATTTATTTCCGTCATGGATTTCTTCCTGTTTGATTAATTTCAATCAAACGGAAACTCTAATCTATGTGCATATTTTATCCCTATCCAGAGCAGCTGGACAGTCTGCAAGAGGAGCTGGCCACAGCTAGATCGGCCATACAACAGCGAGCTGCCGAACAGGCAACTAGAGAGAAAGATCTGGCCGATAAAATTCGACATTTGGTTAGCGACTATTAATACTACAATATTAGTTTACTAAAATAATTAGGGTAATTATAATGTCGAAGTTTTATTTCACTTTTTAATCCACAATAGGGCGACGTTCTGGATTCGCGAAATGCCGAATTGGATTCTGTTAAACAGGAGATGCAGCAATGCAACAGTGATAAAAGCGATTTAGAATCGTGAGTGTTTGTTTTAATTTTTGATATATTTATGACATATTCCGTTCGTGATGCCACTTTTAAGTACGCAGCATTAAATCTTCCGCATTCACATACTTTTTTGGGAATGTGAGCTTCGTCAATGTAAATCTCAGGCAATGTAAACCCTGTGAAATGTGAATCTCAGGCAATGTGAACCCTGTGAAATATGAATCTCAGGCAATGTGAACCCTGTGAAATATGAATCTCAGGCAATGTGAACCCTGTTAAATGCGAATCTCATGCAATGTGAACCCTGTGAAATGTGAATCTCAGGCAATGTGAACCCTGTGAAATGTGAATCTCAGGCAATGTGAACCCTGTGAAATGTGAATCTCAGGCAATGTGAACCCTGTGAAATGCGAATCTGAGGCAATGGGAACCCTGTGAAATGCGAATCTCAGGCAATTTGAACTCTGTGAAATGTGAATCTCAGGCAATTTGAACTCTGTGAAATGTGAAGCTCAGGCAATGGGAACCCTGTGAAATGCGAATCTCATGCAATGTGAACCCTGTGAAATGTGAATCTCAGGCAATTTAAACCCTGGGGAATGTGAATCTCAGGCAATTTGAACTCTGTGAAATGTGAATCTCAGGCAATTTGAACTCTGTGAAATGTGAATCTGAGGCAATGTGAACTCTGTGAAATGCGAATCTGAGGCAATGTGAACCCTGTGAAATGCGAATCTCATGCAATGTGAACCCTGTGAAATGTGAATCTCAGGCAATTTAAACCCTGGGGAATGTGAATCTTAGGCAATGTAAACTCTGGGGAATGTGAATCTCAGGCAATGTGAACTCTGAGGAATGTGAATCTCAGGCAATGTGTATCTCATACAATGTGAACTCTGGGGAATGTGAATCTCAGGCAATGTGAACTCTGAGGAATGTGAATCTCAGGCAATGTGAATCTCATACAATGTGAACTCTGGGGAATGTGAATCTCAGGCAATGTGAACTCTGGGGAATGTGAATCTCAGGCAATGTGAACTCTGAGGAATGTGAATCTCAGGCAATGTGAATCTCATACAATGTGAACTCTGGGGAATGTGAATCTCAGGCAATGTGAACTCTGGGGAATGTGAATCTCAGGCAATGTGAACTCTGAGGAATGTGAATCTCAGGCAATGTGAATCTCATACAATGTGAACTCTGGGGAATGTGAATCTCAGGCAATGTGAACTCTGGGGAATGTGAATCTCATGCAATGTGAACTCTGAGGAATGTGAATCTCAGGCAATGTGTTGGTGAATGCAAATAAAATCTTCTTCAAACACAGCCGGCACAAAGCAGCGCTGGCCGAGTCAGCCGAGCTCCGTCAGTCGCTGTCATCAGCGGAGCACACCGGCACTGAGCAGGCCAACGAGTGCCTTTGCCTCGCCGACCGCTGTCGAGAACTCGCCCTGGCCATCGGTGAGGCCGATCGTCGGATTCAATCGCTGACGGCTGAACTGGCAGCCGAGCGTGAGGCTCGATCAGCTGACCGGCTGCGAGCTGAAGCCAGCCAGCTGGGCTTGGACGAGTGCCAAGCTAAATTAGAGTCAGTCATTGCCGAGCGAGCGGATGCCGAGGCTCGGCTAGCCGAATTGGAGTCGCTGCTCAGAGAGGAGCGTCAGGGATTGCGATGCTATAGGGAGCAGTTTGAACGGCTGGAGACCGAGGCTAGCGGCCAGCGGTCTTGTCTGGAGGAGGAGGTGATAAGGATTAGTTATTATTTTATTGTAGAATACAGATATGGACTGGGTGATGTCTGTAAGGTGTGGGAGTAGACAGGTATGAACTGGGAGTAGACAGGTAGGGACTGGGAGCAAACCGGAGGGAGAGACTGGGAGTAGACGGGTAGGGACTGGCAGTAGACAGGTCGGGACTGGGATTAGACAGGTAGGGACTGGGAGTAGACAGGTAGGGACTGGGAGTAGACAGGTATGAACTGGGAGTAAACAGGTATGAACTGGGAGTAGACAGGTAGCAACTGGGAGTAGACAGGTAGGGACTAGGAGTAGACGGGTAGGGACTGGGAGTAGACAGGTATGAACTGGGAGTAAACAGGTATGAACTGGGAGTAGACAGGTAGCAACTGGGAGTAGACAGGTAGGGACTAGGAGTAGACGGGTAGGGACTGGGAGTAGACAGGTATGAACTGGGAGTAGACAGGTAGCAACTGGGAGTAGACAGGTAGGGACTATAGGAGTAGACGGGTAGGGACTGGGATTAGACAGGTAGGGACTGGGAGTAGATGGGTAGGGACTGGGATTAGACAGGTAGGGACTGGGAGCAAACCGGAGGTAGGGACTGGGAGTAGACAGGTAGGGACTGGGAGTAGACAGGTAGGGAATGGGAGTAGACAGGTAGGGACTGGGATTAGACAGGTAGGGACTGGGAGTAGACGGGTAGGGACTGGGAGTAGACAAGTAGGGACTGGGAGTAGACAGGTAGGGACTGGGAGTAGACAGGTAGGGACTGGGAGTAGACAGGTAGGGACTGGGAGTAGACAGGTAGGGAATGGGAGTAGACACGTAGGGACTGGGATTAGACAGGTATGAACTGGGAGTAGACAGTTAGGGACTGGGAGTAGACAGGTATGAACTGGGAGTAGACAGGTAGGGACTGGGAGCAAACCGGAGGTAGGGACTGGGAGTAGACAGGTAGGGACTGGGATTAGACAGGTAGGGACTGGGATTAGACAGGTAGGGACTGGGATTAGACAGGTAGGGACTGGGATTAGACAGGTAGGGACTGGGATTAGACAGGTAGGGACTGGGATTAGACAGGTAGGGACTGGGATTAGACAGGTAGGGACTGGGATTAGACAGGTAGGGACTGGGATTAGACAGGTAGGGACTGGGAGCAAACCGGAGGTAGGGACTGGGATTAGACAGGTAGGGACTGGGATTAGACAGGTAGGGACTGGGATTAGACAGGTAGGGACTGGGATTAGACAGGTAGGGACTGGGATTAGACAGGTAGGGACTGGGATTAGACAGGTAGGGACTGGGAGCAAACCGGAGGTAGGGACTGGGATTAGACAGGTAGGGACTGGGATTAGACAGGTAGGGACTGGGAGCAAACCGGAGGTAGGGACTGGGATTAGACAGGTAGGGACTGGGATTAGACAGGTAGGGACTGGGATTAGACAGGTAGGGACTGGGATTAGACAGGTAGGGACTGGGATTAGACAGGTAGGGACTGGGATTAGACAGGTAGGGACTGGGATTAGACAGGTAGGGACTGGGAGCAAACCGGAGGTAGGGACTGGGATTAGACAGGTAGGGACTGGGATTAGACAGGTAGGGACTGGGATTAGACAGGTAGGGACTGGGAGCAAACCGGAGGTAGGGACTAGGAGTCGACCAGTAGAGATTGAAAGACAGGTTGTATACTAGAGAAACATTAGAATCGCTCATTTATCCGCAGGTACGCACCAGAGAAAAGCAGCGAGCCAGGCTAGAAAGCAAATTGGCCGAAGCGGAAACGGCCCTCAGCCGATTGCAGACTGAAGCTGAGAGTCAAAGCGAACGTTTGCAAGATTTAGATAAATCTTTTAAAGCGTTTATTCGTCAGGTGCAGACCGCCTGCGATAAGCATTTGGTAAATTTCTAACTTTCTTGTTTAGTCTACTTATAGTAATACCATTAGAGTTTTGTTGTTAAAATTTGCTGTTTACGATTTTTTATTCATACAACAGTTCTTTATACGTTTGTTCGAAGTTTTCTTTTACTATTATCATGGGTGGCTGACTATGTGGGATGGGGTGGCTGTCTATGGGGAAAGGGGTGCCTGTCTATGGGGGAAGGGGTGGCTGTCTATGGGGAAAGGGGTGTCTGTCTATGGGGAAAGGGGTGGCTGTCTATGGGGGAAGGGGTGGCTGTCTATGGGGAAAGGGGTGTCTGTCTATGGGGAAAGGGGTGGCTGTCTATGGGGGAAGGGGCGGCTGTCTATGGGGGAAGGGGCGGCTGTCTATTGGGGAGGGGGTGGCTGTCTATGGTGAAAGGGGTGGCTGTCTATGGGGAAGGGGCGGCTGTCTATGGGGGAAGGGGCGGCTGTCTATTGGGGAGGGGGTGGCTGTCTATGGTGAAAGGGGTGGCTGTCTATGGGGGAAGGGGCGGCTGTCTATGGGGGAAGGGGCGGCTGTCTATGGGGGAAGGGGTGGCTGTCTATGGTGAAAGGGGTGGCTGCCTATGGGGGAAGGGGTGGCTGTCTATGGGGGAAGGGGTGGCTGTCTATGGGGGAAGGGGTGGCTGTCTATGGTGAAAGGGGTGGCTGTCTATGGGGAAAGGGGTGGCTGTCTATGGGGGAAGGGGTGGCTGTCTATGGGGAAAGGGGTGGCTGTCTATGGGGGAGGGGGTGGCTGTCTATGGGGAAAGGGGTGGCTGTCTATAGGGAAAGGGGTGGCTGTCTATGGGGGAAGGGGTGGCTGTCTATGGGGGAAGGGGTGTCTGTCTATGGGGAAAGGGGTGGCTGTCTATGGGGGAAGGGGTGGCTGTCTATGGGGGAAGGGGTGGCTGTCTATGGGGAAAGGGGTGGCTGTCTATGGGGAAAGGGGTGGCTGTCTATAGTGAAAGGGGTGGCTGACTATGAGTGAGGGGGTGGCTGTCTATGAGTGAGGGGGTGGCTGTCTATGAGTGAGGGGGTGGCTGTCTATGAGTGAGGGGGTGGCTGTCTATGAGTGAGGGGGTGGCTGTCTATGAGTGAGGGGGTGGCTGTCTATGAGTGAGGGGGTGGCTGTCTATGAGTGAGGGGGTGGCTGTCTATGAGTGAGGGGGTGGCTGTCTATGAGTGAGGGGGTGGCTGTCTATGAGTAGGGGGTGGCTGGCTGCACACATGGGTAGAAGAAGGCTGCACATACTGGAGAAGGTGTCTAATTCATGAGGGTTGCCATCTGAGAAGGGGGTGGCTGTGCTCGGATGATTTGCAGCCCAGGCGTACCGCTTTCTTCGCCCTTCAGGAAGCAAGCCAAAAGTCCGGGCCAACTCTTCGCGCACCCAAGATGGTGCTGGACCAGCTGAACAAGCTGTTGAAATCGCAGCGCGATCGTCAGCAACAATTGGAGCAGGATTTGGCTGGACTGCGAGCCGAGGCTGGCAAGCACAATTCCACTGTGAAACAGTTGAGGGAAACCGCCTGGCAAAAGGATAAGAGTTTACAGGTGTGGATTCTGTTATTTGTGTGTGTTGCATCAACGATGTCTATCCTAGAGGTGTCTGTAAAAATATCTAGAGGCGTTATCAAGGATATCTAAAGGTGACGTTAAATGTGTCTACAGTTGACATCAAAGATATCTAGAAGTATTTTCAGGGATATCTAGGGGTATCATCAATGATATCTAGAGACGTCATCAAGGATATCTAGAGGTGTCGTCAGTGATATCTAGAGGTTTTATCAGAGATGTCTAGAGGTGCCATCAAAGATGTCTAGAGGTATCATAAATGATATCTAGAGGCGTCATCAAATATATCTAGAGGTTTTATCAGAGATGTCTAGAGGTGTCATAAGAGATGTCTAGAGGTGTCATCAAAGATGTCTAGAGGTGCCATCAAAGATGTCTAGAGGTGTCATCAATGATATCTAGAGGTGTCATCAATGATATCTAGAGGCGTCATCAAAAATATATCTAGAGGTTTTATCAGAGATGTCTAGAGGTGCCATCAAAGATGTCTAAAGTATCATCAATGATTTCTAGAGGTGTCGTCAGTGATATCTAGAGGTTTTATCAGAGATGTCTAGAGGTGTCATCAATGATATCTAGAGGTGTCATCAAATATATCTAGAGGTTTTATCAAATATGTCTAGAGGTGACATAAAAGATGTCTAGAGGTGACATAAAGAATATCTAGGAAGTTTAGCAAGTATGTCTAGAGGGTTTATCAACGGTCTAGCCAGTTCAATTGGTAATCTACATCGGTATACCAAAAATGTCAAAAACAGAAATCCCCATTCGGTAATCCCAGGCCGCTCGCGAATCCGACACCGCTAACGCAGCCGAGGCGAAGCGGCTACGCGACAAGCTGTCCGAGGTGGAGCGCCGTCAGGCCAGCATCCGCGGCCTGTACACCGACGCCAAGCGTCAGCTAGAGACCGAGAAGGAGCAGCGACAAGCTCTGCAACAGGATCTGGATCGGATTGTTCGACTGCGTAGGAATGAAGAATCTGACAGGCTGACATTTCTCAAAGCGCTCTATTTGCAATTGGGCGGCAAGCTAGACGAATGCTCGAAGCGATTGACCGCTGGACAGGTGCAGCACTGGCTGACCGAGGCGGTGGCCGCTCTGCTCAAGGAGGCCGAGGGTTGGCGGGGACTGCTTGGTAAATAGCGGTGTTGATTGTAATTGGATCGTTTTGTTTTATTTTAACAATAAAAGTACAGAATGATTAAGATAGTAAGGCAGTGGGAAAGTTAAGGAAATTAATAAGAAAATAGGCCAATAGATGGGCAGAGGTAGATAAAAGAGAGATGTATGGAGAGAGAGATATGGGTAGGTAGGGAGAAAGATAGAGAGATGGAGATAGGTGGAGAGGGAGTGAAATAGGGAGATGGTAGGTGGAGAGGGAGTGAGATAGGGAGATGGTAGCTGGAGAGGGAGTGAGATAGGGAGATGGTAGCTGGAGAGGGAGTGAGATAGGGAGATGATAGGTGGAGAGGGAGTGAGATAGGGAGACGGTAGGTGGAGAGGGAGTGAGATAGGCAGATGGTAGGTGCAGAGGGAGTGAGATAGGCAGATGGTAGGTGGAGAGGGAGTGAGATAGGGAGATTGTAGGTGGAGAGGGAGTGAGATAAGGAGATTGTAGGTTAGAGAGGGAGGGAGATAGGGAGATTGTAGGTTAGAGAGGGAGGGAGATAGGGAGATTGTAGGTTAGAGAGGGAGGGAGATAGGGAGACGGTAGGTGGAGAGGGAGTGAGATAGAAAAATTGTAGGTTAGAGAGGGAGGGAGATAGGGAGATTGTAGGTTGAGAGGGAGTGAGATAGGGAGACGGTAGGTGGAGAGGGAGGGCGATAGGGAGATTGTAGGTTAAAGAGGGAGAGAGATTGTAGGTGGAGAGGGAGTGAGATAGGGAGACGGTAGGTGGAGAGGGAGGGAGATAGGGAGATGGTAGGTGGAGAGGGAGTGAGATAGGGAGACGGTAGGTGGAGAGGGCGGGAGATAGGGAGATTGTAGGTGGAGAGGGAGTGAGATAGGGAGACGGTAGGTGCAGAGGGAGTGAGATAGAGAAATTGTAGGTTAGAGAGGGAGGGAGATAGGGAGATTGTAGGTTAGAGAGGGAGGGAGATAGGGAGATTGTAGGTGGAGAGGGAGTGAGATAGGGAGACGGTAGGTGGAGAGGGAGGGAGATAGGGAGATGGTAGGTGGAGAGGGAGTGAGATAGGGAGACGGTAGGTGGAGAGGGCGGGAGATAGGGAGATTGTAGGTGGAGAGGGCGTCAGGTAGGGGCGAGATTAAGAGAGATTTTTACCGACTACTGCTGGTAAAGAGGCAGCAGTTAGTAGTCTCAGAAGGTCACATCCAGCTGTTGTCAGCAGATCGCCTCATTAATTATTCAGCCGACTCTCGAACGGAGCTCAGCCGGCGCGATCGAGCTCTAGCCGACGTTGACAATGCTGTCGCCGAGGAGAAGTCCCGCCGGGCCGCCGCAGCCGAGGAGCTTCGCCGTCAGAAACGGGAGCTGGCCGAGCACTACGAGGCGATGCTGCAGCAACAGCGAGACCAGATGCAGAAGCAGCAACAGCTGCAGCAGCATGAGCTACAGAATTCCGACGGATCTAGAGCTGCTGAAGCATCGACATCATCAGTGTCGGCGACGTCCCCGGCGGAGCTGTTGACGGGTCTACATGTAGCATTGGCCGTGTCAGCTCTGGTGCCGCTCAGCCGGCGTTGGCGCTCTCTGCAGCGACAGAAACGCTGCCTGATGAGCCTGCTGGCGGTTAGCGAGGCTCGAGCGGCCAAGCTGCGAATGCTGGCCGACACTCTGGATGGTCAGGACAGTCAAACTGGTCAGCAGCAGCTTCATCAGCGATGGCGCCGGCTGTACAGATTCCGTTCGGCTGTACTCGCCGTCATCGCTGCCAGACGTCTGCGTCGATTGATCAGCGTCTGTCATCAGAGTCGCGACAGTCGGATCTCGTCGACGCTTTGGCTGGGCGAATCGGCGCTAACAACGACGTCGTCGGATTTCGACGCCGAACAACAGTCGAACAACGCTCGGCTGACTGCGTGGCTGTCCAGCGATCGGCTGGCCTCGGCTGCCAGGGCTGCTCACGCCGAACTGAGTAGGAAAAGTCAGCATAGATTGGATTTGCGGGTCGCTGCCAGACAAGCTGCCGGTCATCTTATTGACGAATTAGACGCCATGTTTCCTCCGGCGTCCGCTGCCGTTCTGCTGTCCGACGGTGAGCCGTCGAGATTCCTTGGCACTGGCGTAGGCGGGGGCGGCATCGCTGAGCGGCTGCACCGCGGCGCCTTGGCGCTCTGTCGTCGCCTGTCGATGGCTGAGTCGGAGAGGGACCGGGCGGTGGCGGAGCTGGCGCAGGCTGAGGCCGAAGCGGTGAGCCCGCTGTGGGTTGTGCGATCTGATCATGTCACTCTGGAACCGGCTCTGTTGCGCTGCTTCCTGTTGTCCGTTTCTACCCTGGCGTCACTCTACCATCCGTCATTCTTGTCACTCTGTACTCTTCATCACTCTCTTTTCTTGTCACTCTCTACCCCACACGCACTCTTCTTGTCACTCTCTTCACCTTCCGTAACTTTTATCCCGTCACTCTTAATCTCGTCACTCTATCTACCGTCAATATTTTTTGTCACTCTCTATCCTTCGTTACTTTTCTTGTCACTCTTTACCCCCGTTACTCTTGTCACTCTTTACCCCCGTTACTCTTGTCACTCTACCTACCGTCACTCTTTCTTGTCCCTCTATGTTAGTCACCCTATACCCTTCGTCACTTTTATCACGTCACTCCTATTTCTTGTCACTCTCTAATCTCGTCATTTTTATCATTCTACATACTGTCAACTCTTTCTTGTCACTCTGTATGCTCGTCATTCTTGTCACTATTCACCGTCAGTCAATTTTTATCCTGTCACTCTATGAATTCCGATCCTCTTCCGATGTCACCCTGCAGGAGCGCCTTCGCCGCGAGACCGCTCCCCTGGAGGAGCACCGCGCCCTGGCCGCCCAGCTTGCTTCGTCGCGCGATCGCGAACGTTGCCAAGGCCGCCAATTAGCCGCCCTGACCGCCCGGGTCCAGTCGCTGGCTGGCGAGGACGCCGATCGAGACCGGACACTGGCCGAAGCGCTCTCGGCTGTCCGGGAGTCGCGCGATCGAGTTGAAGCCACGGACGGCAGGTAATTCGTTAATAAATCGATAGTTGATATTTTAGATCCGTTAATTTATCGATAATTATTATGTTTGATGACGTGTGACATCAGTCCGTTTATTTGTCGATAATTGACTTTATCGATCCGTTGATTCATGGAAGATTAGCATTATCGATTCATTAATTTATCGATAATTGACATTGTGGGATCCGGTAATTAATCGATGATAGACATTATCGTTATCAATTCGTTAATTTATCGATAACTAATATAATCGACCCGTTAATTCATCGACGATTGACCTTATCGACCCGATAATTCATCAATAATTTATAGTATCGATCTATTTATTCATTTATCGATAATTTACATTATGAATCTTGTAATTAATAGACAATTTGCATTATTCATTAGTTGATTTATCGATAACTGATATTATCGACACGTATATTCTTTGATAATTTGAATTATTGATCCAGTAATTAATCGATAGTTGGCATTATCTATCCATTTATTCATCGACATTATCGAGTCGTTGACATTAACGACTCGTTAATTAATCAATAATTTACAGCATAAATCCAATTATATATCGATAATTGAGATTATCTAACTGTTAATTCATCGATAATTTACATTATTGATCCGTTAATTCATTAATAAATTACAGTATCGATCCATTTATTTATCGATAATTGGCGTCGCAATTTGTTGATTCATTGGTAATCGATATTATCGATCCGTTAACGCAGAGAGCGCATGCTGACCGAACGGGCCGCCGCCCTGGAGTCCGCACTGGCAGCCTCCGGCCAGCGCCTTGCCGAGGCCAATCGCGATCAAGAAGCCGTCGCTGCCTACGCCGACGCCATCTGCCGGCTGGCCGATCGTCTCGTTGCCGACGGCGCCATTGACACCGGCGTCGGCGGCTCCGGCGACGGTGGACCGCAGGCGGCCTCCGATCTGCTGCAGAGTCGACAGCTGCTGCCCCCGGCCTCGGCTGGCGGTGGCACTGTTCTGGCTCGCTGCCAACGAGCCGTGGCCGGCGTCTGCGCCCTGCTAGCCGGGGCGGAGCGTCGAACAGCCGAAGCGCAGGAATCGCTGCTGGCTCATAGGAAAATGCTTGTACAGCTGCGCAGAACTGCGGCCTCTGCGACCACGGCGACGGCTTCGGGGACAGCCAAATCTGGAAGTGCCGCTTCGCGGCGGAAGCATCGCGTCTGACAGCTACGTGTTATTTTGGCTACTGTTTGTTTGGCACCGATTCACCAGCATTGGCGCCCCTTTGGCGCCCCAAGTTCACCAAGGTTGGCACCTCTGATTCACCAATATTGGCGCCCCCGATTCACCAATTTTGAGGCCCCTTATTCACCAATATTGGCGCCCCTGATTCACCAATATTGGCGCCCCCGATTCACCAATTTTGAGGCCCCTGATTCACCAATATTGGCGCCCCTGATTCACCAAGATTGGCACCTCCTGATTCACCAATATTGGCGCCCCTGATGCACCAATATTGGCGCCCCTGATTCACCAGGATTGACGCCCCTGATTCACCAGGATTGACGCCCTGATTCACCAAGATTGGCACTTCCTGATTCACCAGGATTGACGCCCTGATTCACCAATATTGGCGTCCCTGATTCACCAAGATTGGCACTTCCTGATTCACCAGGATTGACGCCCTGATTCACCAATATTGGCGTCCCTGATTCACCAAGATTGGCACTTCCTGATTCACCAATATTGGCGCCCTGATTCACCAATATTGGCGCCCCTGATTCATCAATATTGGCGCCCCTGATTCACCAATATTAGCACCAATAATTCACCATGATTGGCACCTCCTGATTCACCAATATTTGCGCCCCCGATTTAGCTCGTACCAGTATTGGCCCCCCGAATGCACAATATTGACGCCCCTGATTCACCAATATCGGCGCCCCCTTATACCAATTCGCTACACCCTCTTTATTACCCCCATGACTGACTGGTAACTAATAAATAAATCAATTCTGCGAGTATTAAAACTAAGATAAAACTGGATCTTGTGTTTCTGTCATAATGCCCTTGCCTAAGTAATGTTATTTTCCGTTGTAAGCTTACTATTCTAAGCTTACCTATTCTCAAATCTGAAGCACGCTTGCCTATTCCTTCACTGTCAACAATTATAGACATCATTTTCGCTTTGTCCTACTCAGTAGTAGCATCTAGTGCTTGTTGGTGTTTTGCTATTTTAACCACTGCCGTCCGATAAACAAAATCAATATATTGTTATATAGTTTATTTACTATTTCAATTGCTATATCTGTCTGTGACATTCCAAATTTTAAAGCGTACCAGGTATGTTTTACATTATGAGTAGCATTTTGAGTAGGAGTAGCAGGTTCTGTGTGCTCATCTTTATTACACGCGCGTTACGTCGTATTCTGCTGGTCAGATTTAGAATTTTAATGCTCTTTTTATTTCACCGTACTTGCAACATTGCAACAGAGCTCTTTTGTTATATATTTACATATAGCTCCTATATATACATATATACATACCGGGAAAATGTTTCCGACTGCCTACTGACTAGCAGTAGTGTATATTGATCTGTGCTGTTTCTTCTGATTTGTTTTTATTCTTAACTTAAATATGGGGGCATATGACTCCAGGGTTCTAGGGGGGGGGGGGGGATGACTCCAAAGTTCTATAGGTGGATAACCCAGGGTTCTAGGGGGCGGAAGATTAGATTTCTAGGGGCGGAAGATAAGAGTTCTAGGGGGCGGAAGATTAGAGTTCTAAGGGGCTGGATGAGGGTTCTAGTGGGCGGAAGATTAGATTTCTAGGGACTGGATGAGGGTTCTAGTGGGCGGAAGATTAGATTTCTAGGGGCGGAAGGTTAGATTTTTAGGGGGCGGAAAATTAGGGTTCTAGGGGGCGGAAAATTAGATTTCTAAGCATGCTTGGGCGCAACCTAGGGATTCACCCGGCCGTTTCTATTGGCAACACACACATGTAAGTCGCTATTGGACGGAATAGAAGTCACGTGACTGGTCTCAACCAATAGCGACTTACATGTGTGTGTTGCCAATAGAAACGGCCGGGTGAATCCCAAGGTTGCGCATGTATGTTTCTAAGGGGCGGGAGATTAGGGTTCTAGTGGGCGGATTAATAAAGTTCTAGTGGGTGGTTGTCTCGGTGGCTTTAGGAGGCGGCTTATCTCCACAGTCAACTTAGTAGTTTAGACTTCTCTTATTAAATATTCTCTAAAAATAGTCAAATGAATGCATAGGCTGATATTATATGGGTAGCTCGTACCTTTTTTACAACCTGACACAATCTCAATGTACTTTTATTGTTTTAATGTCGGTGCAGCGTGACTTCGCCCCACATCGGCTCTAGAAGTAATTATATAAATATCGCCCATCCAATAACTTAGTATCATGGATGACGATTTGTTCCTATCTTCCTTTGATCTGCCGCCAATGTCCGACATAGACAAGCTGGACCTGTCCGGCCTGTCCGGCGGCTTCTCATCGTCATCGGTTAACGGCGAGTTGGAACAGCTGCAGCGACTGCTCGACCTGCCTATGGACGATCTGCACGAGTTGAACAAATTTGCCGCCTCGGTTGACGCTTTCGGCGCTAACAACGGCATCGACATTCACGCCGGGGCTGGCGACGGCGGGGACGGCGACCCTGTGTTGCTGTCTGGCTACTCCACAGCGCCTGCGCCGCCACCACCGCCGACGCCCCGCCGCCGCCGACGCCCCCACCGCCGCCGATGCCGCAAAAGGCGTCAAGTTTAGTTCAATTGCAACTGCACCGTTTTGCCCCTCCTCCGCCTCCGCCGCCGCCACCGCTGCAGCAGCCGCCGGTTTCGCGTCCGCCAACAACAAAAGGTCACCAAGTGATTTGGTTCGATCAGCCGGATGTCTGTCACGATGAACCGCAACCGGCGCTGCCACCTGCCGAGAGAATGCCCAGAAGTTTGCCAGAGACCGGATCGACTCCGACTATCATTATTGGACAGGCGTCGCAGCAACCGGCGGCTCCAGCACCGCCGCCGCCTCCGCCGACACCTCCGCCGCCGCCACCTCCCCCTCAGCCGGAGTCGCCGTCGCCGCCCCAGCCCCAGCAAGTATTCGCCTGTTCCACGTGTTTTCGTTCGTATCAATCAAGGTCGGCGCTTCGGGAACACCGAGAGGCTGCTCACATGTGAGCCTTTTGTGTGATTATATATTTGCAGTAACAGAGTTGAAGCTCGATTACTTCAGGGTAGCTGAAGCTGAAGTTCTATCGCTTCAGAGAAGCTGAAGTTCTATCGCTTCAGAGAAGCTGAAGTTCTATCGCTTCAGAGAAGCTGAAGTTCTATCGCTTCAGAGAAGCTGAAGTTCTATCGCTTCAGAGAAGCTGAAGTTCTATCGCTTCAGAGAAACTGAAGTTCTATCGCTTCAGAGAAGCTGAAGTTCTATCGCTTCAGAGAAGCTGAAGTTCTATCGCTTCAGAGAAGCTGAAGTTCTATCGCTTCAGAGAAGCTGAAGGTCTATCGCTTCAGTGAAGCTGAAGTTCTATCGCTTCAGTGAAGCTGATGTTCTATTGCTTCAGAGAAGCTGAAGGTCTATCGCTTCAGTGAAGCTGAAGGTCTATCGCTTCAGTGAAGCTGAAGGTCTATCGCTTCAGTGAAGCTGAAGGTCTATCGCTTCAGTGAAGCTGAAGTTCTATAGCTTCAGTGAAGCTGAAGGTCTATCGCTTCAGGAAAGTTGAAGGTCTATCGCTTCAGATAAATCAGAAAATCTAATTTCTATGACTAGCTGTGGCACTTATCTTTACTATAATCATCTAAAAAACTCCAGAAACAGCCCGGTAATCTGCCTGATCTGCGCTCGCCAGCTGCGCTCCCGACACGCTCTGGTGCGCCATCTGGAGACTCAGCACTGCCGGATGACCTCGCGCGGCCTCTGCCTGCCGTTCGCCTGCGACCTGTGCGGCCGGGATTTTCCCAGCGCCGATGCGTTGCTGAGGCATCGCCGACGAGCTCCGGTGTGCTCGGTGGCTGCCACCTGTCCGGTCTGTTTGCACAAGTTTCTGAACTCGGGCGCTCTGGCGAGGCACAGAGCTGATTGTCAGAAAAAGCTGGATAAAGTGAGCACACCAACTGCTCCCCTGCCGGCTAAATTGAAGTGCCAGGTGTGCAAACTGTTGCTGCCCAATCCCGATGCTTACCGCTTCCATATGCACTATAATAAATGCCGGGACTCGGCTAGCGCGTTGGCCACCGCAGGCGCTGTGAAACGGGATCGGCCGGCGGATTTGGCTTTCATGAGGAAGCTGAATCGGTTATGACTTTTGTTCCTGTAATCTATTCTATGTTTCAGTTAATTTTATTCAGAGTGAGAATCACTCCTAACGGATCTGTGAGAATCGCCCCTAATAGCTGTGTGAGAATCGCCCCTAATAGCTGTGTGAGAATCGCCCCTAATAGCTGTGTGAGAATCGCCCCTAATAGCTGTGTGAGAATCGCTCCTAATAGCTGTGTGAGAATCGCCCCTAACGGATCTGTGAGAATCGATACTAATAGCTGTGTGAGAATCCCCCCTAATAGCTGTGTGAGAATCGTCCCTAATAGATCTGTGAGAATCGTCCCTAATAGCTGTGTGAGAATCGCCCCTAATAGCTGTGTGAGAATCGCTCCTAATAGCTGTGTGAGAATCGCCTCTAATAGCTGTGAAAATCGCCCCTAATAGCTGTGTGAGAATCGCCCCTAATAGCTGTGTGAGAATCGCCCCTAATAGCTGTGTGAGAATCGCCCCTAATAGCTGTGTGAGAATCGCTCCTAATAGCTGTGTGAGAATCGCCTCTAATAGCTGTGAAAATCGCCCCTAATAGCTGTGTGAGAATCGCCCCTAATAGCTGTGTGAGAATCGCCCCTAATAGCTGTGTGAGAATCGCCCCTAATAGCTGTGTGAGAATCGCCCCTAATAGCTGTGTGAGAATCGCCTCTAATAGCTGTGGGAGAATCGCCCCTAATAGCTGTGAAAATCGCCCCTAATAGCTGTGAAAATCGCCCCTAATAGCTGTGTGAGAATCGCCCCTAATAGCTGTGTGAGAATCGCCCCTAATAGCTGTGTGAGAATCGCCCCTAATAGCTGTGAAAATCGCCCCTAATAGCTGTGAAAATCGCCCCTAATCAAATTGCAGTACGA
Source organism: Macrostomum lignano (assembly GCA_002269645.1). Classification (NCBI taxonomy): domain Eukaryota; kingdom Metazoa; phylum Platyhelminthes; family Macrostomidae; genus Macrostomum; species Macrostomum lignano. The sequence continues at coordinate 924,559 of NIVC01000104.1, forward strand.
TTGTATTGACATCAACTATATTATGCTTATTTAAAGGCATTACAAATGCACATTAGCTTCCATGAGATTGAGTACAAGCACTGTTTACTTATATAATTTCTAACTTTCTTTGTTGTGCATTGAATATAATAATATATAGCTATTATAATGTAGTTTATCCGTGAAAAAAAACTAATCATGCTTATTTACTTGTAATTTTATTGTATTTCAAGTTCAACTCATACCGGTAGACTAATTTGACTACTGCCAAAATAGCGTACTAGATTTTATAGTTAAATTATAGTTCTATACATTTTTAGTATACTGGATATACTGGTATCGCTACTATTTAGTAAGCTAATTCTCTTAGTTTTGACCAAATCAAAAATGGCATTTCAATGCGCCGCCCCTTGCGCGCAGCGTAAATTCAATACGTTGGATTGAAGTCTGCCAATTTTTGTTGATTTTGCATTTTTATTTTGGGTAAATTAAGTCTGATCTGTACTCTTAACTTGTACTTTTACGAGTACATAGCTGCTTGTTATCTTAATTACAGTCGGTCATATGTTTTATTAACACAGGAGCATTAAGAAGTAGACACTGAGAAGTAGATAAAGAGTGGAAGAAGAGAGTAGCTTCAGGAGTAGGCACTGAGAAGTAGATAAAGAATGGAAGAAGAGAGTAGCTTCAGGAGTAGACTGAGAAGTAGATAAAGAATGGAAGGAGAGAGTAGCTTCAGGAGTAGGCACTGAGAAGTAGATAAAGAGTGGAAGAAGAGAGTAGCTTCAGGAGTAGGCACTGAGAAGTAGATAAAGAGTGGAAGAAGAGAGTAGCTTCAGGAGTAGGCACTGAGAAGTAGATAAAGAGTGGAAGAGAGTGGCTTCAGAAGTAGACAGAAAGGGGTATTCTAATGACATGACAATAATTAATTAAAGCAATTAAAGCAATGCGCCAGCTATTCCTGTTTCATTTGCTTTTGTGCTGTTTTTGCTAATGTTAAAATAAATATTCAGATATTGGCTCTTGCGAATGCCGAATAAAATTGCCAACTTGAATTACCGCCCAATTATTCCACAAGTAAAACACTGTGCTTCATCTACTTGGTCTTACTAGTCGTTGCCATAGATATTCTGTGTAGCTATGCGAAAATGAGTTATTCCTTGTCAATAAATATTTAACTGGTTGTTGAAATTCCAACTATTATTAATATTGTTATTTAAAAATAACAATGCTGCAATGCTCGATTCCAACCGTGCGTTGGCGAGTTTTTGTCTGTTCAAGCGCGTGCTAATAATGACTATTGTTTGGTAAGCGAAAGTAATAATATTATACAAAAGAGTTTTGCTGGGCCAGTCTCCCAGATCCTCAGTTACTGGGCCAGCCTCCCAGATCCTCAGTTGCTGGGCCAGCCTCCCAGAGTGCCAGTTGCTGGGCCAGCTTCCCAGATCCTCAGTTGCTGGGCCAGCTTCCCAGATCCTCAGTTGCTGGGCTAGCCTCCCAGAGTGCCAGTTGCTGGGCCAGCCTCCCAGATCCTCAGTTGCTGGGCCAGCTTCCCAGATCCTCAGTTGCTGGGCTAGCCTCCCAGAGTGCCAGTTGCTGGGCCAGCCTCCCAGATCCTCAGTAGCTGTGCCAGCCTCCCAGACCCTCAGTTGTTGGGCCAGCCTTTCAGAGTGCCAGTTGCTGGGCCAGCTTCCCAGATCCTCAGTTGCTGGGCCAGCTTCCCAGATCCTCAGTTGCTGGGCCAGCCTCCCAGATCCTCAGTAGCTGTGCCAGCCTCCCAGACCCTCAGTTGTTGGGCCAGCCTTTCAGAGTGTCAGTTGCTGGGCCAGCCTCCCAGATCCTCAGTAGCTGTGCCAGCCTCCCAGATCCTCAGTTGCTGGGCCAGCCTCCCAGATCATCAGTTGCTGTGCCAGCCTCCCAGATCCTCAGTTGCTGGGCCAGCCTCCCAGATCCTCAGTTGCTGGGCCAGCCTCCCAGATCCTCAGTTGCTGTGCCAGCCTCCCAGATCCTCAGTTGCTGGGCCAGCCTCCCAGATCCTCAGTTGCTGGGCCAGCCTCCCAGATCCTCAGTTGCTGGGCCAGCCTCCCAGATCCTCAGTTGCTGGGCCACTGTCGACCTCCCACAGCCTACATTAGCTCAAAACAACGTTTTTCATGCATCATGCCGCATATAATTACTACAGACAACATGCATAAAGTAGTTGTTTGTTTGAATTACAAATGACTAGACGATGGTTCCACCCCTAGCAACAGTATTTTTGTTTCTATTTTTAGAAGCACTTGAAGCGAAGAGCAGAAAAAATGCGCGCCCTAAACGAGGACAATTCGCTAGTAGCTAAATGACGCACAAACTAAGTTTGTGTTTGGGCAGACGATGACTCATGCACGCCTATACTAATGTAGCAATAACAATGGTCAGGATCTAAAAAATGTTGCTTCGAATAAAACTATCCTCGATTCCCAGAGCCGGCTCGTTTTCTTCTGTCACCTGATCTGACGGAATCAGTCCTTTATCTTATCTGCTAGTGTCGGGTCACGAGGCTCTTTACACCACTTTAACTTCCCCAGGGCCATCCAGTGGCCTGGAATCCTTGTTGTTCATTTGTAACTTTTGTCCAAAGGTTCGCGAGACCTCAATCAAAGCCAATCCGATCCAGACGACTGAAGATAAAGAAGCTTCAAGAGGTCTTCATATTGGAAAGCTCGATTGCAAAGATGATCAAATGTGTGCTTGTTTAATTACCATTGGCATAATTATCTGCATACGTTTCAGCCTAGCGTTATTACAATCATATTGGTCTTTCATCATGTTGCTTTTTATAATTCACAGCTCTTTTGGCGCCTTCCTTCACAGCTGATTTGGCGCCCCCTTCACAGCTCTTTTGGCGCCTCCCTTCACAGCTGATTTGGCGCCCCCTTCACAGCTCTTTTGGCGCCTCCCTTCACAGCTGATTTGGCGCCCCCTTCACAGCTGGTTTGGCGCCCCCTTCACAGCTGATTTGGCGCCTCCCTTCACAGCTGGTTTGGCGCCCCCTTCACAGCTGGTTTGGCGCCCCCTTCACAGCTGATTTGGCGCCCCCTTCACAGCTGATTTGGCGCCCCCTTCACAGCTGGTTTGGCGCTCCCTTCACAGCTGATTTGGCGCCCCCTTCACAGCTGATTTGGCGCCCCCTTCACAGCTCTTTTGACGCCTCCCTTCACAGCTCTTTTGGCGCCTCCCTTCACAGCTGATTTGGCGCCCCCCCACACAGCTGGTTTGGCGCCCCCCTCACAGCTGGTTTGGCGCCCCCTTCACAGCTGATTTGGCGCCTCCCTTCACAGCTGGTTTGGCGCCCCCTTCACAGCTGATTTGGCGCCCCCTTCACAGCTGATTTGGCGCCCCTTTCACAGCTGGTTTGGCGCTCCCTTCACAGCTGATTTGGCGCCCCCTTCACAGCTGATTTGGCGCCCCCTTCACAGCTCTTTTGACGCCTCCCTTCACAGCTCTTTTGGCGCCTCCCTTCACAGCTGATTTGGCGCCCCCTTCACAGCTCTTTTGGCGCCTCCCTTCACAGCTGATTTGGCGCCCCTTCACAGCTCTTTTGGCGCCTCCCTTCACAGCTGATTTGGCGCCCCCTTCACAGCTAATTTGGCGCCCCCTTCACAGCTGATTTGGCGCCCCTTCACAACTGACTTGGCGCCCCCTTCACAGCTGGTTTGGCGCTCCCTTCACAGCTGATTTGGCGCCCCCTTCACAGCTGATTTGGCGCCCCCTTCACAGCTCTTTTGACGCCTCCCTTCACAGCTCTTTTGGCGCCTCCCTTCACAGCTGATTTGGCGCCCCCTTCACAGCTCTTTTGGCGCCTCCCTTCACAGCTGATTTGGCGCCCCTTCACAGCTCTTTTGGCGCCCCCTTCACAGCTAATTTGGCGCCCCCTTCACAGCTGATTTGGCGCCCCTTCACAACTGACTTGGCGCCCCCTTCACAGCTGGTTTGGCGCCCCTCCCCTTCACAGCTGATTTGGCGCCCCCCCCACACAGCTGGTTTGGCGCCCCCTCACAGCTGGTTTGGTGCCCCCTTCACAGCTGGTTTGGCGCCCCTCCCCTTCACAGCTGATTTGGCGCCCCCCCACACAGCTGGTTTGGCGCCCCCTTCACAGCTGGTTTGGCGCCCCCTTCACAGCTGGTTTGGCGCCCCCTTCACAGCTGGTTTGGCGCCCCCTTCACAGCTGGTTTGGCGCCCCCTTCACAGCTGGTTTGGCGCCCCCTTCACAGCTGGTTTGGCGCCCCCTTCACAGCTGGTTTGGCGCCCCCTTCACAGCTGGTTTGGCGCCCCCTTCACAGCTGATTTGGCGCCCCCTTCACAGCTGGTAACTTCGTGTTTATTTGATATTTTGCTACACATGCAGCTCTCTAGTGCTTGCGTATCCATGGTTATGTTTATACAATTGCAACTCTGTACGCTCTCAGTTCCAGTGTACAAATGTGAAAATGTAAATGTACGTGTGCGCGTTTGTCTGGGATCTAGAATCTAGATTGAGCTAATTGCAAACAATTGGAGGCTAGGAGGCTAGGAAATGGTCGTGCGTATATTTCAAGGTCGACTGTATCGTCATTGGTCACACCCACTTTGCACAATCATGCCCTCTGTTTGTTGCCCGCCCTGTGGCCCTTGTTGTTCTGTCTAGATTAGCTTAGGAAAAGGGAGACAATAATTTCGTCAGCTTTAGTTTTAAGGGGGTGGGGTCTCATTGGATGGCGTAAACAGGTAACAGTGCACTTGGTTTGCTAGAATCTTTCCAGAAAAGTTTTGGACTCCGCCCTATTGAACTGTGTTTTCGGGTGCAATTCTTTGCCCTAAGGGGCCATCGCGGGGACGAGGGTGGTTCAAGAAAAAATACAATCACACATTTTGTCGCTTCATTTGGGTAAAAAATAGGGTCAGACAAGGTCAGGACTGGGTGTTGGGGATCATTGGGATGAATTATAATATTTTCGTGAATTCTTAACATAGGCTATGTTTATGAATTTATGGATTTTTTCCCATGGTCACGCGCACCGGCTGCAAGTATAAAAAGCGTGGGCGTTAGCAACTATGCTTAAAGGCTGTGTGCTATATTCCTTTGATTATACGTTGCCTAGGGGAGGGAGGCTTCTCGACCAAGGCATCTCGATCCAGTAGCAATCAGCTGGAGTCGGAGAGGAGGGGAGTTTGAGTAGTGGGGGGGGGAGTTGTGCCTTATGAGAACTTGTCGTCAGTGTAGGGTTAGGAAAATTCCACGCTGGAAAGTTCCATGCCGGTCGTTTTCTTCCCCCCCCCCAGATGCTGGATAGCCGGATGAGGCCCGAGAAGCAGGAGTTGCGGTGTACATTGTAACATTGGTTGAGTCCTGTGATCCGTCTAGTTGAGTTGCTGTACAGAAGCGGGAATGATTATTAGAAGGCTTGCTTAGCCTTAGGCCCGTTGTCCAAAATCCCAGCTGTGGGATCAAGTTCTATTCCCCAAATCCCCATTGACCATCGTTTCTGCCTTGCTTTTCTTGCCCATATCTCTGTGTACAATTTGCACAGGCATTTTTCTTTGAACCACCCCGAGCCAAGGCAACGATAGATAGAGAGTTTGCTGGGTGGAGAGGAGGCAAAGAAAGCGCAGCGAGCCAGCCAGAACCAGATCGCTCCGGAGGGGGGGCATGCAAGAGAACCGGTTTTGAACGAAAGGCGCTGACGAAAAAAGGTCGGCCCATTCGACCTTGAGAATTTCTAGAGGGGGTAGAGAGGAGGGCCAGGGTGGGTGAAGCGCTGGAATTCCGGGGCAGGAGGGGGGGTGGGTCTGGCCGGCCGCCGGCAACCCCCCTATAAATGCAAGCCCGATTCCGCGCCTCAAAGGCCCTCTCAACAAACAGCTGAGCCTGACTCGGAACCAGTTTGTGCAATTAAGCCGCCTAGAACTTCGAATGTTGACAAGATTATCGCGGCTTCAAGCCAACAACGAAACCAACAAGAAGTCATTACCGCCGGATTTAATAGGTTCCTCTTCTAGTCAGTCCAGTTCCTCTCTACTAAAATGTCTTCGTCAACGTCGTCAAGTAGCAGCGTCGGTAGCGGCGTCTCCAGCCCGGTAGGCAAGCTGCTCCTAGCTGGTACGTGCGCCTGCGTCGCCGACGCCCTGACTTTTCCCATGGACACCGTGAAGGTGCGTATGCAGATGGCACCAGCCGGCAGCGGCTTCCTCGCCACCCTGCGTCACGTGGCCGTCAGCGAGGGCCCGGCCGGCCTGTACGGCGGCTTGGGCGCCGGACTGCAACGTCAGTTCGCCTTCGCCTCGATTCGAATCGGATTCTACGAGCCGGTAAAGCAAGCCTACATGGGACAGCTGGGGATGCGGCATCAGGACGCCTCCACCACGGCCCTGATGGGCGTCCGACTTCTGGCCGGCCTCACCACGGGCGCCTTGGCCGTCTGCTGCGCCCAGCCAACCGACGTCGTCAAGGTGCGCATGCAAGGCTCGGCCGGCCGCTACCCCGGCTGCGCCGCCGCCTATTCAACAATCTGGCGATCTGAGGGCCTCGCGGGCCTGTGGAAAGGCACCGGGCCCAGCGTCGCTCGCAACGCCATCGTCAACTGCGCTGAGGTCGTGTCCTACGACACCATCAAGACCTACATGGTGGCCCGCCTGGGCATGCCGAACGCTGTCGGCACGCACTTCCTGGCCGGCCTGTGCAGCGGCTTCATCGCCACCCTGGTCGCCTCCCCGGTGGACGTGGTGAAGACCCGCCTGATGAGCGCCAGGCCGGAGGAGCGCGCCGGAGTCGTCAGCGTCACGCGCGGCCTCTACCAGCAGAGCGGCCTGCGCGGCTTCTACAAAGGCTTCGGGCCGAGCTTCGCCCGCATCGCCGGCTGGAACATCCTCATGTTCGTGCTGTACGAGAAGGCCAAATCCGCGCTAGAAGTCGCCCCGGCGCTGCCGTCGCCTCATCTGGTGGCGGTGGCGGCTGTCGCGGCCTCCACGGGTGCCCCGTCTGTGCAGCCCAAGAAGCTGCAGCTTTGAATACTGGAATCCTGGAAGCCCCCCCACCCCCTTCCAATGAAAATGTTGTCAACCTGACTCTGGAGATCTCTGACAGCTGTTTTATATTCATGCATGATGATTGATTGGTTTTGCTTCTATGCTGCTTTAATCCACAAGTTCGGCAACTGTAATCGGTAGATGTGTTTTGTTTCTTGCCTGACCTTGGGGCGGCAGTCCTACTAGTCTGCAGGTTAACTGATGCTTAGGAGCTTAGAAACATAAGCAAATTGAAATGTAATTATTCCTTTGTTATATTTGAGATGCTTTTAACTCGACAAGAAATCCTTTGCAATGCATATATAGTCTGATGTATAATGTATGTGTAAATGTATTCAGATTGCTCTACCAATTGTTTAATGTTGTCATCAATTCACTACAGATATACTAATTGAAAGACTGTCTTCAATTATAATATGTGTGAAAATGCAAATATAATCATTGCAAATCCGACTGTGTTTAAAACTTTCAAATGCAACTCGTTTCTTCATCATTTTACCAACAAAAAGGCTTCGATCAACCAAGTCTACCAAAAACGTATGGAATTAGCGATTTTTTCAGCTAGCTACTTACAGTACTACTTTTTGTGAATATTTGCTGTTTAAATTAACAGTTTTTTTCTACATTCATATCTGGCGTAGCTGGAGCCCCCTTCTGTAGCTGGCGCCATCCTTTCTAGTTGGCGCCATCCTCTGTAGCTGGCGCCATCATCTGTAGCTGGCGCCATCCTCTGTAGCTGGCGCCATCCTTTCTAGTTGGCGCCATCCTCTGTAGCTGGCGCCATCCTTTCTAGTTGGCGCCATCCTCTGTAGCTGGCGCCATCATCTGTAGCTGGCGCCATCCTCTGTAGCTGGCGCCATCCTTTCTAGTTGGCGCCATCCTCTGTAGCTGGCGCCATCCTTTCTAGTTGGCGCCATCCTTTCTAGTTGGCGCCATCATCTGTAGCTGGCGCCATCCTTTCTAGTTGGCGCCATCCTCTGTAACTGGCACCCCCTCTGTAGCTGGCGCCCCCTCTTTAGCTGGCGCCCCTCTGTAGCTGGCGCCATCCTCTGTAGCTGGCGCCCCTCAATAAGTATTCAGAATTTGCAAGAAAATCTACGGCCAAAACTCCGGCTGGAGATAGTTTCTCTTTCTGGGCAAGCTTCGGGGGCACAAATAATAATAATAACTGATTGCACCTGACCAATTTGGGCCAGATGCGCAACCGACAGCTCAGCTATTGCTCGGCGCATCTGAAGGCTGCGTACGGCTGTTCAGTCCAAGGACTGGGGGGTCGCCACACACCCTCAATTACTTACAGCTGGGTGAACTGAAGCAATGCAGATTTAAGTGTCTTGCTCAAGGACACGAATCGTTTCAGTGTCCTTGTACACCGCAATGTACACCGTGGGAAATCCAAATTCAATTCGTGAGCCCGACGCTCTAATCCCTAGGCTGCAACCCGTGAAGGAATTTCCAATATTACTCGTAGATTTTAAAATACCCTTCTGAATGAGTTTTGGAGGGCAATTGAGAGGTGCTTTCACTGGGAAAAATTTGTACTTTAAAATTATATCCAATCAAAATTTTCAATTGGCATTCTTTTGTATTGGATATTGCTGATTAATGTTCTCAATGCCAATCATTGAAGTTTCAGTCATTTTCAGCAAACATTATTTGCTCTTGAACCAGCTCATCTTGTCGGATTTGTATTTCTCATAAGTCTTCTATTTCAGTCCTGTCATATGTTGGAATTGGAATTTTGTCTGACACAGAGAACACAATTACAGACAGACAGGCCGACAGGCAGACAGACAGACAGACAGACAGACAGACAGACAGACACACAGACAGACAGACAGACAGACAGACTGACAGAGAGACATAGAGACAGACAGACAGACAGACAGACTGACAGAGAGACATAGAGACAGACAGACAGACAGATAGACAGACAGACAGACAGACAGACAGACAGACAGACAGACAGACAGACAGACAGACATAGAGACAGACAGACAGACAGACAGACAGACAGACAGACAGACAGACAGACAGACAGACAGACAGACAGACAGACAAACAGACAGACAGACAAACAGACAGACACTAAGACACTAAGACAGACGGACAGGCAGACAGACAAACAGACAGACACTAAGACAGACAGACAGACAGACAGACAGACAGACAGACAGGCAGGCAGCTCAGCACAGCCCCGGCACCAGCTGCAGCACCACCCGGCCCTGCTGGCTGCCGCTGTTGCCGCCGGTGACGCCGCTGCAGTCGAGGCCGTCGCAGGCGGAGCCGCCGCCCCTCCGGCGTGATTCAGGCCGAGACCCGCGCCGCCTCCGCTGAAGCCGCCGCCCGCGCCAGCGGCGCCTCGACGGCCACCGCCGCTGCCGCCGGCGCCGCCGCCTCCTCCAAAGCCGCCGACGCCGGTGTTGCCGGAGCCGGCAAGGCCGCCAGTCCAGCCTTCGGCGGGACCGCCGCCGCCGTCTCCATCATCAGTGCTCAGTCTCTGATTTATTGGCCCGCCCAGCCAGCCGGCGCCGCAGCCTCCGTGGTGGCTGTTTCTTGGGTCCTGCTGGGGTCGTTGAAGCCCGGGCCTCCGTTGGTGCCACCAAAGCCGGCGTTATCACTATAAGAAGTTGAGTCGCTTCCGTTGGAGCCTGACTGACCGGAAATGCCTGGTCGATGAAAACATTGGCAAGGAAAACCCGTAGAAGCGTCTCGAACTAATTATAAATGCCCGGCGGGAAATTCGAGGGCCGTGTGAGCTTTCTGTGTGAGCGTGTGTAGGAGCTTATATGTAATATGTGTTTGGGAATAAGGGAATGCACAGATGGTGGGACGATGTCGCCGAAGGCGTTGCACCAGGGTGTCCAAAGCCCACCTGCAAGCTGCAGATGTTACTTTTATTGGTTGGTCACTTTCTCATTCTGCTTCTGACACTCGATCCCTGCAGCAGGAATATCTTAAAACTTTATTTCAGTATGTTTAATTATACTTAAGTGGAGTAAGAGCGTTCATGTCACTGGCACAGCAAATTTTCATAGATCTATCTTACATTTCATAAACAGTTTTAGTATTTTTCCTGAGTTCATTCAGTGCGTCTGGCTGTAGTGTAGAGTAGAGGTCAATAAGTGCCGGCAAGCGATAATTCAAAGCCGTTTTCTTTGGGTTGTGTCTCGACTAAAGAGCACCTGGAGCTGCTCATGCATTCCACATTGGGAGGCCAGTTCAAAGCAATTTCACTTGCCATTTCGTCTAAGGGACGCCCCGCCGCCGCCTCCCGCGGCGACCAGAAGGCGACCGTCGGCGCCGCCGACGAACACGAAGCTGCCGCCGCCACCGCCTCCGCCGCAGTCGCCGTTGACGGCCGGTCCGCCGGCCTGACCGACCAAAACCGACAGCCGGACGCCGGCAGTCAGGTTGAAGCGGCCCGACATCGAGGCTCCGCTACCGCCAGCTGTGCCTGCGAAGCTGTTGGAGCCGCCTGCAGCGCCCGGGCCTCGATTTGGTAGCAGCCGGTCAGCTCGACTGTCAGCTGCTGGATGGAGCCGTCGCGGCCCGAGCTCGAGTCTGGGAGTCAGTGAGGGTCAGCGGGGTCAGCTGAGTTGCTGTGAGAATGAGCTGGCATGAGAATGAGCTGGCATGAGAGTGAGCTGGTGTGAGAATGAGCTGGCATGAGAATGAGCTGGCATGAGAATGAGCTGGCATGAGAGTGAGCAGGCGTGAGAATGAGCTGGTATGAGAATGAGCTGGCATGAGAATGAGCTGGCATGAGAATGGGCTGGCATGAGAATGAGATGGCATGAAAATGAGCTGGCATGAGAATGAGCTGGCATGAGAATGAGCTGGCATGAGAATGAGCTGGCATAAGAATTAGCTGGCATGAGAATGAGCTGGTATGAGAGTGAGTTGGCATCAGAATGCGCTGGCATAAGAATTAGCTGGCATGGGAATGAGCTGGCATGAGAATGAGCTGGCATGAGAATGAGATGGCATGAGAGTGAGCTGGCGTGAGAATGAGCTGGCATCAGAATGAGCTGGCATGAGAATGAGAACTTGAAACTGCGCCGGCGGCACGCACTTGAGAACTTGAGAACGAGTTCTCACGCACTTGAGAACTCGTGCGTGATGTTGAGCCTCCTCGACTCGATGACGCTGTCGATGTCGACCGCCTTCCACACCTCGGCGCCGGCCTCGGATCCCAGCGACCTCCACGCGTGACTGCGCGGCGGTCCGGCAGTCCGCGAGGCGTCCTCGACGAAGAGCAGCTGGCAGACGCGGCTGGCCTGCAGCAGGCTGACTGCCGCACAGCGCCTCGACCAGCAGCTGAGCAGGCAGTCTTGGATGGATGAGTGGCTGCGTGAGGGAGGCTGGGACTGGTGGGGCGGGTTTGGGATCAGCGGCTGCGTGAGGGAAGCTGAGACTGGCGTGGGGGGGGGGTTGGGATGAGCGGCTTCGTGAGGGAGTCTGGTACTGACTAATACATAACTTTAAATTTTCATAAATTAGATTCTTCTGATTGACTCAGTCTGCAAGATAAAAATTTCAATGCGAACTATATCATATCAGTTCAGAGCTCACCAGTCAAGATCCCGCAGGCAATGATTATAATTACTGGTAGGGCTCGCATTCTGCACCTGCTAGTTGCTATTCACAGTTTGAGCTTCTGCTTAAACTTTTCTGTCAGCAACTGGGAAAAGTTATAGCAGGCATATCGCAATTTCCTAATCGTTCCATCATTGGATGCCGGATTCATTGGACGAAATATTTCTGGCAGTTGTTAAATTCCCAACGTTACAGTCCGGGGTACTTTTTTATAGCAAACAGTCTAAGGAAATGACTGCTGAGACGCAAGGAGGCCTCAGAATTGGAGCCTACATTCACAAATCTGTTCCCATACTTCGCACATTGTTGCAGTTCTGAATGTGCAGTATTTTCTCTCTTTGGATAAAGCATTTTTCTCAGTTTTGTGTAAATAAGAAGCGCTCTTCCCAACATTAATTAGCAGCTCCACCGATTTTTATTAGGAACACGTGTGTCTTCCCTAACATAGCATCTTCTCCAGCAATCAACGAAGACCGGAGGGGTGCTCTATCCTCCAAGCAGACGATGGAGATTACACTTCAATAATTCTGCTTCTGTTCCTGAATCTGCTTGGGCTTCTGCTTCTCTTACTCGAGGCTTCGCGACCCTCGGGATTCTTTCTGCTCTCACAAGGTCTATGGTATTGGTATACGGCATTGGTATATTCCCACCAGATTTACGGGGCAGAAATGTCACAGAAATCTTCAGTCTTCATTAGTATCGCTTTTGACTATCGAAATGGGAATTTGGACAATCAAAACGGGACGCCATAGACATTAAAGCCACGCCACAGACTCGGGCCGCTTGGGAATACACAACCAGAATGTGGAATGAACAATCAAAATGGGAAAAATCCATTCGCCCAATTTAATGTATTTTTATATCTCAGGGCCACTGGAATATTTAGAATTGAACAAAGTGTACCGGAAGCAAAACAAAAGTAATTCAGAACTCCTTGAGCGTCTGGAAATAATTTTCATCGAGTTTCTCAACCAATTGAAATGGGCTGTAAATTACAGAGGGCTGTAAAATCTCAGTCCGATTCCCGTTTTGAATCGCTTCTTTCCATATTGAATTTCCAAAGTTTTAGTCTATGGCCAAGTCTCCCTAAGTAGACTTTGCTCAAGGAGTTCTATAATTAGGAATTAGGATGCTCATTATGGAACTCCTTGACTTTGCTAAACTGCTTAAGTCCATGACTAGGGTGTGATCTGTGGCCTGGCTTGAATGTCTATGGCGTCCTGTTTTGAATGTCCAAATTTCCATTTGATTGTCAAAAGCGACAGCAAATTGGATCATAAACAAAGAGTTTATTTTTAGAACGGCTGAACTTCAAAGTAATCACGGACTTATTAGATGCTGAGATGAAGATTTCCATTGAAGCCCAAATTCGGGATTCGACATCATCTAAAAGCCATAGACTAAAACTGCGAAAAATAAAGCTTGGAACTTGGCTAAGTGCTTCTTTTTGCGGGCATTATGGCGGCTACATCATGCTCGATTCGTGTTATAAAGAAGACGTCTGCAACTCCGTTATCACGTGACCTCATCAGCCAACTATACTTATGACTAGAAGTTGAAGCTGCAGTTGTTAACGATCCCGACCAGCTGATGAGGCTGGCCTGTCACGGCTCCTGTTGTGGCTTCTGACAGGATTAACGCGATCAATTGGTGGAAGAGACAGTTACTCCGAGATCCGCAAGATCTTCAAGCAAATTTTCCAATTCTGGATTCAATGCGTATAGCTGCATCCAACGCCAGGAGCCGGTAATCCAGTCCATCGGTAACACTAGTCTGAGTTGCCAGCAAAGAAAGATATAGAAAGCCCATCTCTTCGCGATGCAAACCTGCTGATATCACCACCAAAGTATGCAGTTCATGTCGAGCAAAGGCATGGCAATTTGCGTCGGATAAACAACGCAGAGAAATGTTGAAACACGACCCTAAATATACTTCTCTCAACTGACGAGCTGCAAATGAACCAGAAACTCTACCATAGCCTATGAAAATGATTTCATAGACTTAACAGTTATCCAATTTATATGTGTGCCAAGAGTTTCAGTCGTATTGACTGGAGTATCCACACTCAGTTTCAGAATATTGGCTCTATAACTTGAGCGGATTCTCCTGAGAAAAGCGTACCTTCGAGCAACTTCTCAGTTCAATCATACCAACCTGAGTAAATTCTCAGTGTCAGGAGGTGGGCTCATGCTCAGTGTCAGGAGGTGGGCTCATGCCTCATGCTCAGTGTCAGGAGGTGGCATGTCAGTGTCAGGAGATGGGCTCATGCTCAGTGTCAGGAGGTGGCATGTCAGTGTCAGGAGGTGGCATGTCAGTGTCAGGAGGTGGCATGTCAGTGTCAGGAGGTGGCATGTCAGTGTCAGGAGGTGGCATGTCAGTGTCAGGAGGTGGCATGTCAGTGTCAGGAGGTGGCATGTCAGTGTCATGAACTGCCTGCCTCAGCACAGCCCCGGCACCAGCTGCACCACCACCCGGCCCTGCTGGCTGCCGCTGTTGCCGCCAGTGACGCCGCTGCAGTCGAAGCCGTCGCAGAAGGAGCCGCCGCCCCCTCCTGCGTGGTTCTGGCCGGTACCTGCGCCACCTCCGCTAAAGCCGCCGCCCGCGCCGCCCGCGCCAATCAGGCCCTCACCGCTGCCGCCGGCGCCGCCGCCTCCGCCGAAGCCGCCCAAGCCGGTGTTTCCCAGGCCAGCGAGGCCGCCGACCCAGCCTTCGGCAGAGCTGCCGCCGCCGTCTCCGTCATTGGCGCTGCGCCGAGCGTTGACCGGCTTGCCCAGCCAGCCGGCGCCGCAGCCACCGTGATTAACCAACCGGAAGGTTTTCTGCGGCCTGTTGGAGCCGGGATTTCCGTTGGCACCGCCGATGCCCACAGCCACGGCGGCGGCTGTGGAGTCCGTGCCATTGGGGCCCTGCTGCCCGGCGACTCCTGAAGAGCGACATTTGCCAGTTCCTCATTTACAAGCCAACTGCAGTGCGCCTACCTGTGGCATCGATCAGCATTGAGGAACCGTTCGCACCTGACTGGCTGTAGGACGCCCCGCCGCCGCCTCCCGCGGCGACCAGAAGGTGACCGCCGGCGCCGCCGACGAACACGAAGCTGCCGCCGCCGCCGCCTCCGCCGCAGTCGACGTTGACGGCCGGTCCGCCGGCCTGACCGACCAAAATCGACAGCCGGACGCCGGCAGTCAGGTTGAAGCGGCCTGACATCGAGGCTCCGCTGCCGCCAGCTGTGCCTGCGAAGCTGTTGGAGCCGCCTGCAGCGCCCCGGGCCTCGATTCGGTAGCAGCCGGTCAGCTCGACTGTCAGCTGCTGGATGGAGCCGTTGCGGCCCGAGCTCGAGTCTGGGAGTCAGTGGGGGTCAGTGGGGTCAACTGAGTTGCTGTGAGAATGAGCTGGTATGAGAATGAGCTGGCGTGAGAATGAGCTGGCATGAGAATGAGATGGCATGGGAGTGAGCTGGCATGAGAATGAGCTGGCATGAGAATGAGCTGGCATGGGAGTGAGCTGGCATGAGAGTAAGCTGGTATGAGAATGAGCTGGCATGAGAATGAGCTGGCATGAGAATGAGCTGGCATGAGAATGAGCTGGCATGAGAATGAGCTGGCATGAGAATGAGCTGGCATGAGAATGATCTGGCATGAGAATGAGCTGGCTTGAGAATGAGATGGCATGAGAATGAGATGGCATGAGAATGAGATGGCATGAGAATGAGAAATTGGGACTGGTCTCACTTGAGAACTCTTTCGTGATGTTGAGCCTTCTCGAGTCGATGACGCTGTCGATGTCGACCGCCTTCCACACCTCGGCGCCGGCCTCGGATCCCAGCGACCTCCACGCGTGTCTGCCCGGCGGTCCGGCAGTCCGCGAGGCGTCCTCGACGAAGAGCAGCTGGCAGACGCGGCTGGCCCGCAGCAGGCTGACTGCCGCACAGCGCCTCGACCAGCAGCTGAGCAGGCAGTCTTGGATGGAGGCTGAGCTGGGCTCGCTGATGATGAGGCTGCTGACGGTCGGGTCGAGCAGGACTGGGCCGGAGGAGTTGATGAAGCGGCTGCAGCTGGCGAGCGCCTGTGTGAGGGAGGCTGGGACTGGCGGGGCGGGTTTGGGATGAGCGGCTGCGTGAGGGAGGCTGGGACCGGCGGGGCGGGTTTAGGATGAGCGGCTGCGTGAGGGAGGCTGGGACTGGTGGGGCGGGTTTGGGATGAGCGCCTGCGTGAGGGAGGCTGGGACTGGCGGGGCGGGTATGGGATGAGCGGCTGCGTGAGGGAGGCTGGGACTGGCGGGGCGGGTTTAGGATGAGCGGATGCAGGTGGCGACTTAGCAACAGAGCTTTTCAGCTTACCTATCGTCAGCAGGCAGAAACAGGCAAGAGTTATTGGTGCCATTTTGATTTACAAGATCTTAAATATTTTTCTTAAAAAGCGACTCTTTCCGAAGTAATCCTAGCAACTAAGCTGTTTGATGGAGACCATTATAAATTCAGTGTTATAATTTTTTCGGCCAAGCCCAAGACTAATCTTCTCAAAGAGACCCCTGACTTTTATGGTGATGCCTCTGTTGTGGGGAAAACTAAGTTTCACCCCTCATCACATGCTAAAACAGAAGTTGTATACAGATAATTACTTTTAACTTAATTGGCCTTTTCTGAGAGCCTGGGACAGCCCCGCCTGCCGATAGGTAAAATGCGAATTTTCATTTAGCGCTTACTTGGGATCGCTGAGAGGCTTTGAGGGATTCGATGCATTGGCAAGAGGCTGTATCTGTGACAGTTGGGCAATTCGGTTGCCATGGCAACTGCCTACTGAGCACTCAGCGTAGGTTATTGTCTCAGCTGGTCATATAAGGTATCGAGGTGTTGAGCAGAAGAGTAAAAAGTTAGTTTGATTAATCTTTTTTATTTACTCTGCAAATTTGTAGACTGATAGACAAACAGAGAGAGAGAAAGAAAGAAAGACGCTAGCGAAGGCGTATTCAGCCCACCAGTGAAGTATGAGACAGGCCAGGTCTATGGGCTACGGTCTGCGATCGCTTCACGCCTGCCCCTATCTTCAGCAGGTGGGGGCCGGTATGAGGTCTGCACCACCAGCACTATTAATACTTAAGGCGATTTTTAGAGCTGGGTTTTTAGATGTTTTTTTCGCAAAAAAACAAATTATACTGACACATATACAGACACTGTCACTATACTACTGACAAGAAATATGCAAGTAGCGTGGTAATTTCTATTTGTACTTCCAGATGTACATCTCTCAATATACTAAAACTGACGCGATGCTTCAGAGGCGCGCGGGCTGTACAATATCACTCTCTCCAAGCAATGGGGTGGTAGTGGTTGCGTCATCCCCCAAGTTCGACCCTCCAGACTGTATGAAGGCAATGCTTTCTATTTCTATTGAAAGTGTAGATGATAAAAGACGCCATGTCGCGCTTTAGGTGAATGAGGACTTAAATATGCGGACTTCACTACTTCATGGGTAAAAGTGTCAAGTTTGGCAATACTGAAGCGGCTTGCGAGCGGTAGCTAGTTGAAAAGTAGCAAGCAAGCAAAAACAGTTTTCCGAGTACATCTGTTAGGGGCATATGAGCGTAGTTCTTTGTATTCTTTATACGTAGTTCTTGGTCGCAAAACCGGCGTCGGGACTGGGTCTTCCGCGTCGATGACGACTGGCTTCAGCCTCTCGACTGACACCTGGTCGCTGCGAGTGCCCAGGTCCAGCAGGAAAGCTTCATGGCGTCCCGCTCGAGGACCTTGAACCGGCCGTCGTAAGGTCGCTGCAGTGGAGGGCGGTGGCCGTCGCGCCGGATTAAGACGAACTGGCAGGCGTCGAGGGCAGCGGGCCAGGCTGTGGGGCGGCTGCCGTGACGGGACGTCAGCGTCGGCTGGAATGCCTGGACGGCACCGCGGAGCCGGGCGGGGAACTGGTCGTGGTCGCCGGGCGGCGGGCTGGGCTGCAGGCACTCGCCGGGCACGCAGAGGGGCGCACCGTAGACCAGCTCGGCCGACGAGGCCGGCAGGTCCTCCTTAGGGGCTGCCCGGATGCCGAGCAGCACCCAGGGCAGCTCGCTGACCCAGGCTGGTCCGGTCAGCCGCGCCATGAGGCACGGCTGCCGGTGGAAACGCTCGACCAGCCCATTCGCCTGCGGATGGAAAGCCATGGTCCGGTGCAGCTGCATGCCGAACAACCGGGAGACGTTGGACCACAGCTGCGACGTGAACTGCGAGCCGCGGTCCGAGGTGATATCGCTCGGCACGCCGAGCGTGGCGATCCAATGGGCGATGAAGGCGGAGGCGCATGCGGCCGCGGAGGTGTCGGTCATCGGTATCGCCTCGGGCCACCTGGTGAAACGGTCCTTGATGGTCAGCAGATGCGTGAACCTTGCGAAGGCAGCAGCGGCCCCACCAGGTTGACGTGCACCTGGGCGAAGCGCTGGTCCGGGACGCGGATATTGTCAACCGGGGCGGAGACGTGCCGCTGCACCGTGGCCGTCTGACAAGCGACGCAGGACCGGGCCCACTGGCTGACGTCCTTGTTCATGCCGGCCCCCCCCCCCACGAACTTGGCGGCCACGAGGCGCCGCGTGCTGCGGATGGACGGGTGGGCGAGGCCGTATGTGGCGTCGAAGACGTTGCGGCGGAAATCCGGTGGCACTAACGGGCGCGACCGGCCCGTGGAGATGTCGCAGAGCAGGTCGACACCGGGGCTGAACTGCAGCGGGCTCTAGTTGTATGCTGGCGTCGGCCTGACTGGCCGTATCGGCCGCCTGCGCCTGCGCCATTGCCGCAAAATCCACTGCAGCAAAGAAACCGTGCAGCGAAACAGCGCGTCTGCGACCGAGTTGTCCTTGCCCGCCACGCGCTGGATGTCCGTGGTGAACTTGGACACGTAGGCCAGGTGGCGCTGCTGCCGGGCGGACGTCGGACATCTTGGACATGGCGGTGACCAGTGGCTTGTAGTCCGTGAAAGCAGCGAATGTGCGGCCCTCGAGGAAATAGCGAACCGCCGCCAGGTACAAGGCGAGCAGCTCGTGGTCGAACGCGCTGTACTTCTGCTCGGGCCGGAGGAGCTGCCGGCTGAAGAAGGCAAACGGCTGTCAGGCGCCGCCAACCCGCTGCTCGAGCGCCGCACGGACTGCGGTATCGGAGGCATCGTATGGCCGCGGGTGCGCCAGCATGGCGGCAGAGGCCAGCGCCCGCTTCGCTCCGTCGAAAGTGGCGGTCAGCTCAGGCGTCCACCGGACGAACTTCTTGCCGGCCATGGCCGCATGGATGGGGCGCAGCAGCTGGGCGGCGCGCGGAACGAAGCGGTGGTAGAAATTCACCATGCCGGCGAACTCCTGCAGGCCCTTTAGCGTGCCGCTGGCGACTTTAGCGGGCAGCGGCACGGCCCCTTGGGCGCTGATCCGGTGGCCGAGGAAGTCGATCTCGCTGCGGCCGAACCCGCACTTTGCCGGATTGACGATAAGGCCGTTGTCGGCCAGGCGCTGGAACAGCGTCCACAGGTGCTCCAGGTGCTGCTGCGGGCTGCGGCTGGCGACCAGGAAGTCGTCGATGTAGTCGAAAACGAAGTCCAGGTCTTGGCAGACGGAGTACACCAGCCGCTGGAAGGCCTGGGCGGCGTTCTTGAGGCCGAACAGCATTCGCAGGAACTCGAGAAGAGGCCAAACGGGGTGGTGACTGCGGTCTTGGCACGTCAACTGTGGCCACGGGCACCTGGTGGTAGCCGCGGACCAGGTCGATCTTGGAGAAGATCGAGCAGCCGGCCAGGCGCGCTGAGAAGTCCTGGATGTGCGGCACCGGGTAGTGGTCGGGCACCATGGCATCGTTGAGCCGCCTGAAGTCGCCGCAGGGCCGCCAGAGGCCTTTGGCACCATATGCAACGGCGAGGACCACGGGCTGTTGGACCGGCGCACGATGCCGAGCTGCTCCAGGAGCCGGAACTCCTCCTTGGCCACCGCCAGCTTGTCCGGCGGGCCCTGCGTCGGGATTTGGTGCTCCAACACGTGTCGTGGCGCAGCCCGCTGGAAACTGGGCTCGGTGAGGGCGGGGAACTCGGCCAGCAGCTGGTTGTATGGGTCCGCAGCGGCGGCTGCGGCGAGCTGCAGTCCGGGCCCCGCGCCGTCCAGCAGGTGCACGCTGGCGAGCGAGCGGGCGTCCAGGTGGCGTCGGTGCGACAGGTCCACCAGCAGGCGGTGGTGCCGCAGGAAGTCGGTCAGCCGGCCGGCTGTCCCAGAGCTTGTCCGCCTGCTGCGCTGCTGCCCGGGGGTCCGCGAAACTGACGGTTGTCATGGCCATGCGTACCTCCGGTGGCAGCTGTTGGCGGAACAGTTCCTCGAACAGCAGGCAGGGGCGGTGGTTCCCCAGCAGGGCGAGCATCTCGTCTATCAACTCGGACGGCCGCCGGTCGCCAAGGCCGGACATGCTGAGCAGGCGGCTGGCCCGCTGCTGAGGAGTCAAATCGAACGTGCTATTGAGGCGCTCCTTTAGCTGAGCTTCTTTACTTGTTCGCCTCTGGAGGAGCCTCGAGCACATCGAGGAGGCGCTCTGCTGTCTGCTGGTCAAGAGCTGCGACCAGATGGGCGTACTTGGTCTTGTCCTGAGTGATGCCTCTCTGGGTAAACTGAGCCTCGGCTTGGATAAAGCAGGCTCGAGGCTGGGCCGCCCAAAACGTGGGCAACTACGGGGACACAGCAGAGTCGATTTGTGGGGCCATTGCACGAAATGGCTGCGTCGGACTCACCAATGAAGCGGCTTGCGAGTGGTAGCTAGTTGAAAAGTAGCAAGCGAGCAAAAACAGTTTTCCGAGTATATTTGTTAGGGGCATACGAGCGTAGTTCTTTATACGCGACAAAGAATAGGGAGGTGCGAGTCAACTATCGAGAGGGTTTTTGTTAAATTAGGCTCATTATAATTGGTCTGTGCTGTTAAAAGATCCGCTTGCAGAATGTAGATTGGAAATGGACGGTAAGAATTCGTTAACTGTTAGAAATGGAAATGTTTGGTCAGAGATAACAGGGAAATTATGTGAATACGAGTCTGCTGACCATTGGATAGCCGTGCTAGTGTCTAATGCCTAAGGTGTTTGACCTAGCCGATGGGCTGGAGGGCCGGGGAGTAGTCTGGTCGCTAGCGGCCCCCCTCCTGATGTCGGGCCAGCCTTTAGGGTTATTTTGGCCTACTGCCCGCCCGGTCAGGTGGAGCGGCAAAGAGGGTACTGCGCCCCTTCGAGGGTAGCCCACCAACATTTATCATGGCCTTCGAACCGACTATGGATAAAAAAGCTTTACCTAGGGACGGGGACCTTTCTAAACCCCAACCTCAGTCCGAAGGATCGGCCGGCTGTGCTGGCATATCCAACGGGAGCCATCGAAACCAAGGTGCGGGGGCCAAAGCGGCGGCGCCCATCAAGGGTGTTGAAGCAACCGGCTCCTCAAAGCAAACAGACGGGACGACCGGTGGAGGCTCCAGCAGTTCAGCGGCGGTGCTCTCTGGAGATGCTGCTGCGACTGCTGAGGCTGAAACCACGGCGCGGCAAATGACCACGACCAACAAAGAGATTCCTTCTCGAGCTACCTTTGCCGCAAAGGCCAGAATCTAGAAGACCAGGACTAGACAGACAGACAGACAGACAGACAGACAGACAGACAGACAGACAGACAGACAGACAGACAGACAGACAGACAGACAGACAGACAGACAGACAGACAGACAGACAGACAGACAGACAGACAGAGAGACAGACAGACAGACAGACAGACAGACAGACAGACAGACAGACAGACAGACAGACAGACAGACAGACAGACAGACAGACACTAAGACAGACAGACAGACAGACAGACAGACAGACAGACAGACAGACAGACAGACAGACAGACAGACAGACAGACAGACAGACAGACACTAAGACAGACAGAAAGACAGACAGACAGACAGACACACAGACAGACAGACAGACAGACAGACAGACAGACAGACAGACAGACAGACAGACAGACAGACAGACAGACAGACAGACAGACAGACAGACAGACAGACAGACAGACAGACAGACAGACAGACAGACAGACAAACGGACAGACTCAGGGTAAGACTGCGATGTGCCGATTAGACCAGCTGTATTGTGGTAGTGTGGTACAATTCCTCGAGATTTCGCTCTCTCCAGCCAGTCTCAAAATTCTGCCACCCTCCCCAGATCTGACAAATATGAAACTCTGATATTGATGAAGGTCAAAAATAATCAGTTAAGTCGAGAAATGGATGACGTGGAAACAAATTCAGAACTATCAAGAAGTTTGTTTGCAGCTCCATCAGCGAATTTCAAGCCGCATCGGACAGTGCTGATCCCGACCAAGTGGCCGAAGGAACCGTGAACAGAGCTAAATTTACACACACATTGACCTGTTTTAGGAGTTGCATGCGTTTATCTTTGGTGTGCAGGACCTGGGGCATCCCGGGAGAGGTCAGTGCCAATGCCAAATCAGACCCAAGTTTGTCTCCAATGAGTCAGTCCCAGGGCCTTCTGAAAGGCGTTCGGCATCGACCACCAATAGACTGCACTCTGTACTTCTCAAGGCAATTGTCAAGCAGTAAAACAGTATCTGAACTGTTGCACTGAACTGTCATTTAAACTGCCAAGAATGCCTGTTTAGCCATCTCTGTCCATTCCAGTGAGCGCAATCGCTAGTGTTTGGGAGTGGAGTTCAAAAATATCCCTGAGCCGGAATAAAATTCCTTTTTGACTGCTCATTTGACATCATTTATGCCACACCCCGTTAGTCACAATTACCTGAGAGACTGTCATTAAGCTAGCGAAGTGTCAATCAAAGTCATAAAAAGGTCATAAGAGTCAAATAGACTATTCAGCTGCATACACTTGCACTGACAAAACTCTGCTAAACACACTTTTGATTGCTGAGCTGTCATGAAGCAAACAATGCTGCCTAATCTTCACAGACAAGCAAGCCATGCAGTCTCTGCTCCGCCCTGCTCACATGAAGGCTTTCAGCTCAACCAACGTCGCCGCTCCGACCGGAAACACGTGCCAATCCGATGTGCATAAATTCGCATCTGCCGACTGCTCAAGATAACAAGCTCAGACTCGACTCAGCTCAAACACTCGAATCGATCCTACTCAAGCAATCATGAAGTGGCAACTCGCTCTCGGACTTTTGCTGTGCGCAGCCCTGGCTGTCGCTGTGCCCACCCAGGAGGAGAAGGCTGAGGCCATGGCCGTTCTGGAGGCTCTGTCCAACGTGGACGAGTCCAGCATGTCGGAGGAGGCCGTCGACCACGCCAAGAAGTTCGTCAGGGTCAGGGTTAGGCTTGGTTAAATGCTACCATAGCCACACCTGACATCCAGCTCACTTTACCGAAGCTTGAGACTCGCTGGCACTGACGACAACTCACAAATGACCTTTGAACTTTGAATCCCGACCGCAAAATCACGGTTGTATTGACTGATCCGTTTTACAAAATATACCATCGAGAACACAGATTAAGATCTCAGCAGCACCTTAAGCTTTGTCTTATTGAACATTTTCAATTTCGCCCAGTCGCCAGTCCAGTCTTTGCGTAGTGAACTGGTACTTGAAATTATTTGAAGATAATCATTGATTGTAACTTAATAGTTACTACTGGAAGGTTTTGATTTGCTAAATCTCCTTATTAACGGCTACAAAGCATTGGGGAAAAAGTGTAAGGCAGGAAAAATGCGTCGCGGGCAAGTCTCGTGCTCCCGAGCGCAAAATGGTGGCATTGCGCAAGGCAGTGGTCGACACCGTCAAGCAGTATTGCGCTAAGACACAGGAAGCTCTGACTAACTCCCTGGAGAACCTACGAGTAGTTGACGCATTTCACGCTGAGGTATGGTGCCATACCTGCAAGAACAGGCACGATTCTACGGTTCGTCGACAGCCCGGGCTCTGAGCTTCATTATCTGTATTTTGTGCGGCCGAGAGATTCCCAGAGAGATTACTGCTGGAGTGTTTCTGCCGATGTAGTCGACTGCGCAGCATGTAACATGTCCCTCGGCCCATTTACTGCAGGAGTGTTTCTGCCGATGTAGTCGACTGCGCAGCATGTAACATGCCCCTCGGCCCATTTACTGCAGGAGGGTTTCTGCCGATGTAGTCGACTGCGCAGCATGTAACATGTCCCTCGGCCCATTTACTGCCGGAGTGTTTCTGCCGATGTAGTCGACTGCGCAGCATGTAACATGTCCCTCGGCCCATTTACTGCCGGAGTGTTTCTGCCGATGTAGTCGACTGCGCAGCATGTAACATGCCCCTCGGCCCATTTACTGCCGGAGTGTTTCTGCCGATGTAGTCGACTGCGCAGCATGTAACATGTCCCTCGGCCCATTTACTGCCGGAGGGTTTCTGCGGATGTAGTCGACTGCGCAGCATGTAACATGTCCCTCGGCCCATTTACTGCAGGAGTGTTTCTGCCGATGTAGTCGACTGCGCAGCATGTAACATGCCCATCGGCCCATTTACTGCCGGAGTGTTTCTGCCGATGTAGTCGACTACGCAGCATGTAACATGCCCATCGGCCCATTTACTGCCGGAGTGTTTCTGCCGATGTAGTCGACTGCGCAGCATGTAACATGTCCCTCGGCCCATTTACTGCCGGAGGGTTTCTGCCGATGTAGTCGACTACGCAGCATGTAACATGCCCATCGGCCCATTTACTGCCGGAGTGTTTCTGCGGATGTAGTCGACTGCGCAGCATGTAACATGTCCCTCGGCCCATTTACTGCCGGAGTGTTTCTGCCGATGTAGTCGACTGCGCAGCATGTAACATGCCCATCGGCCCATTTACTGCCGGAGTGTTTCTGCCGATGTAGTCGACTACGCAGCATGTAACATGCCCCTCGGCCCATTTACTGCCGGAGGGTTTCTGCCGATGTAGTCGACTACGCAGCATGCAACATGTCCCTCGGCCCATTTACTGCCGGAGGGTTTCTGCCGATGTAGTCGACTGCGCAGCATGTAACATGTCCCTCGGCCCATTTACTTTAGGCGTCAACGAGTAAAGGTAGGTGCTTGTCCCTTGAAAGGTCCAGCGTAGTAGTCTGGGTGCACTAGGCACCACTTCCCGTGCTCTTGGCCGTCCCTGCCACAGTTCCATTGATTTCACTTCCCATGAGACTGGAATGCTTTGTGATCCTTGTGTCGCGCATCCAGCTTGCATTGTGGGGCTGTCTTATTGATTAACAAAGCGTCACTTCCTTTTATTTCTCCTTCGCCGCACGGGACAGCTTCACATGCACTGACCAGACTTCACCTTCTCCCAAGTGATGTCCTTCAATTTTTCCTTCAGGAGCTTTCTGACAATCTACTTGATGGCCAAGCCAAATACAAACTGGTGGCGGAGCCTATCGTTCAGGCCTGTCAATTCGAAGCTCTCGACCGCCTGATGAAGCCTTCTGGAGTAAGCAGCAGGTGTGTCTTCGCTATCCT
Organism: Macrostomum lignano; assembly: GCA_002269645.1. Taxonomy (NCBI): domain Eukaryota; kingdom Metazoa; phylum Platyhelminthes; family Macrostomidae; genus Macrostomum; species Macrostomum lignano. The sequence goes on from NIVC01000104.1 coordinate 949,636, forward strand.
CTTGCTTCAGATAGTGAAAGACGTACCGATAGACCAGTCCTGACCTTTATCGCCTTTGATTCTTTAGAAGTTCGTTCATCTCGTCGAAAGTTTTGTCTTGTGGTTTGTGAGGGAGTAAGGCCAGCAGGTTAAAAGCTTTTTTACCGAGCTGATCGATGAATGCGTGTCTTCAGGACGTCCTCCTCATACTTATTAACTTCAGCAATTGTCTCCAATGGTTGAAGGCATCGGCTCACTTCAGCCGAGACGTCTATCTCCAGGGTTTGATCGCAATCGTCGGCGGTGTTGTTTTCCGTTGGAACGGAAGGCGACAAGCAGCTTCATTGGCGATGTAGCAAGCAGCTACAAATTAAATCCTCCTGTTGAGCAGCTCATCACTGTTACGCTTGTTCTATTTTGAGCCCTGTGGCTCACACGTTTTTGGCAATCGAAGACTAACTAGGTCGGGAGAATAACTTAAACAGCTTTCCTGTAAGCACACAATCTATATATTCGTATGAGGCGGCTAACAGGGATTATATTGGCTAGATCTGATATCGAAGTCGCTTAATCAAAGACTGAGGCTGACTGAACTTGACAGCTCGCAGCTGACCGAACTGTGGCTTTTCGTGCAATTCTCGCCAATGGCCCAAAACGATGAGAACTTCAGAGTCGATAAAGTGTCAATCAAAGTCATAAAAAGGTCATAAGAGTCAAATAGACTATTCAGCTGCATACACTTGCACTGACAAAACTCTGCTAAACACACTTTTTATTGCTGAGCTGTCATGAAGCAAACAATGCTGTCTAATCTTCACAGACAAGCAAGCCATGCAGTCTCTGCTCCGCCCTGCTCACATGAAGGCTTTCAACTCAACCAACGTCGCCGCTCCGACCGGAAACACGTGCCAATCCGATGTGCATAAATTCGCATCTGCCGACTGCTCAAGATAACAAGCTCAGACTCGACTCAGCTCAAACACTCGAATCGATCCTACTCAAGCAATCATGAAGTGGCAACTCGCTCTCGGACTTTTGCTGTGCGCAGCCCTGGCTGTCGCTGTGCCCACCCAGGAGGAGAAGGCTGAGGCCATGGCCGTTCTGGAGGCTCTGTCCAACGTGGACGAGTCCAGCATGTCGGAGGAGGCCGTCGACCACGCCAAGAAGTTCGTCAGGGTCAGGGTTAGGCTTGGTTAAATGCTACCGCAGCCACACCTGACATCCAGCTCACTTGATCGGAGCTTGAGACTTGCTGGCACTGACGTATGCACTCTGAACTCTGACTCCTGACGGCATAATTATTGACTGATCAGTTTAACAAAATATGACAACATGAACTCTGTTTCTCAGCAGAACTATAAGCTTTGTCTGATTTATCAGTTTCACCAAGTCGCCAGCAGTAAAGTAAGCGTAAGTACCTAGGGCTTATCTGAGCAGATATTCATTGATTATAACTTATTTAAGCCTAAATTCTGATGCTGACTCGATAACATATATAGACGCTAGAGAGCCTCGAAGTTCTAAGGAAAACATCGACGGCTGAATTTTTGAAGTATCCCTATGAAAAATTGGCCCGAATTTTCGCCCGAAAACATATGAAATTGGGCCCGGAACTTTAAATTTGCGGGTGAAAACTAAAAAGCGGTCGATTCACCCGGAAAGCACGCCGACAAAACGGTTGAAACTAAATCGGGCGAAAAAGCGGGACTCTCGCCCGGAAAGCGGGGAAAGCAGAAACGGCCCAGACGTGCGGGTCTCTAGCCCGTTTTTTTCTAAAAGCGTGTCCTGAGGGACTTTGACGTGACGATGCAGATTAAAAATGGGTTTAAATCAATATAGCTAAACGAGTAGGAAGCTAGGTGCCCAGGTTCCAAGATTCAACCGTACATGTAGGTTTATTATTTTAAAAAGTACTATTATAGGAGTTTATATATCGATCACAAATGGTGGGAAATAATGTGTCGAAATCATTACTTCCATGCCCTTTTGGGGAATCTTTTTGCATGCTAATCTTTAATTTTTTACACGAGCTGCGTCTGGGGACTGCGTTTAAAATTTTGACGCGGCTGAGATGCGGCTGGCGACATGGAAGTGAAATCATTTACAATCGCTTACTATAAATACCTGTTTCTGAATAAGCTATTCACAGGCTAAAATCTATTTTTATTAAGTATTTGCTGTGCTTTTCACTCTTTCATTGCGCTGACCAATGTGAAAAAAAGCTAGGAAACTATTTTGTTTGTTTTTGTTACTCGAAAAATATTTAAATTTCAGACGCCACGTTTTCAGAACTTCGATATTTTATGTGCTAGCTAGTGAAGCGTGTTTTGTTACTTTTGTATTAATTTATCATAATCTAACAGACAAAGTTTATTTAACTTCAAAAATAGTCAATGTGAATTATTTCACTAAATGAGTCAATAGCAAGGACTGACCCCCTGCCCCTGCCCTGGTTCAGGAATTGGCAGTCACATAGTTAATTATAATTTAATTAAGTCCAGTAATTAGCCTATTTATTTATTTCTTAAAGTTAGTAAAAATAGAAAATAATTTAGAAAACTTATCCTGATTAATATTTCACCTATAATGAAGATAGTATTGTATATGAGCACAGAGAGCTTGCTGAATGGTAAAAAGTTTTAGAACATAAGTAACAAATCAATTTTAAAAACCATTTATAAAGTCCAAATATAGCTCGTAAAACTCTGAGTAGCATTAATATAATTTTTGCTTTTTCAAGTTTGTATAGTCTATATAGTACTTTTTAGAAAGCTATGTATTCACATTATTTTTTAATCTGTATGCTTTTTGTATTTTATTTAATATAATTTTGATAACTTATTATATTCTAAGGGAACCTAAAGCCTAGAACTGAGCATTTTTCAAGGAAGCTAATAACTTGAAAAAGTTTTGCAATTTAACATATTCCCAGAGATAAAGGCCCTTTATATCTTATAAATAAGCCTTCTTTTTGCTCTTATATGAATGTTTTAGATCTAATAATCTGAATATGTTTTGTAGAATAAACATTTACCATCAGATTTAACATTCCAAGCACTGTACTTATACCATTATAATTAAAGAAAAATTATTAATAATCAATTTTGTTGCCTTTTAATTTAGGTTTAGATTTTATTGCTCAATAAACAGAATTTTAGCATCATCATACCATGCTCCTAAGTCATTTATGCTATGTATACATGCCCCTCAGCCAAGTTTTCCTCTGGCCATTAATGTCTGATGACATTGGACTGCTAAGCGTCGTCGCCGGGATTATGCCGTGCACTACAGGACTGGTGTTAGGCGACATACTCCAGCCCAAACAGTCTATTTTAAAGTCATGTAAAATCACAAAATCCGAGCTGCAGTGTGCCTACTCCCGATGCCGAGAGGGCCAACTACCGAGAAAGACCAGCGTCGCTAGAAAGGCGACGAAGACCAAACCAGGTGATGTTTTCATTTTTTTGTATTGTAGTGTTGTTTAAAACGTTATTGACGCTTTTCTGCAACTGCGCCCCCTTCTACTCCAGGTGCGCTGCTTCGATTAGCTGGTGCTGCAGCATCTCAGCTGCCAGAATCTGCTGTTACGCCACCCAGCACCAGGCTCACAACCAGTGACACTGCTAACATGTTCAATCAAGCGCAGTATCGCATCCTGTCGCTCGCTGAGTTATAAATCTATACCTAAACTTTGAACTTATGAATTTCTATCGCATTTGCTTTTGTTCTACACTGATTTGTTTTTTTCATTGCTTCGTAATGTGGCTGCGACTGGGAGGGAGGGATCTCGAAGTCACCTTAATTTGCACCAGACCCCATTACTGATCTCGGTTCTTCCTATCCTTCCGAATGTTGCTATTTCCCCCTCACATCGTTTCTCTCCTTTCTCCGTGGTCGCGCTAATACTTTCCCTATCTTAGCTATTTCACATGTGCATTCTGTGTGCACCCCTCTCCTTGCACTCTGTGCCTTAGATCTACCTCTTTTCAGTTGCAAACGTACTAGTATATTTGGTTATTTCTTAGCTGCAAATGCCCTATAAATAGTTAGTTATTTCTCCTTTTTATGGTTTTCTTCAGAATTTCTCTACGTCAAGCCCCTTCATGTTATCTTCTTTACAACTTTGTTTGTTTCTGTTTCGATTCTTTTCTTAACCCTCCTTTGCTTTTATTACTTTAATGCTTTAATGCTTTTGCTTACTGAACGTATTGAATGCATACATTAAATATTTAAATAAACTATCGCTCACACTTTTTCTTATTATGTGGCCAAGCTTAAACATTTCTATCTAGATCTAGATTTCTTATTGAATCCCTCCAGAATTGCCTTATTTTTCTTCTCGATACATGTAGCTCTCTTGGAGGGGGTCATTTAGCTCGTACATGCAAAATCTTCCTATTCAACTAGATACAAGTTTTATTACAGTATGAAAAGTGGCAGTCACCGTAATTAAGTTTATGCCCTCTAAAAACTTACTATAATATCGTGCACTATCACTAAGACCAAAAGCAGGAAATATGACCAGCTCTTCGGGCCGGATTTGCAAGCAAAATATCGGTTAACTGGCCCGGATTTTTCGGCGCAAAATAATTCTGGGTGAATCGCCCGTAAATATTCGGGTATAAATGCGGTTGCATGCACGGGTGCATCGCCCGAAAAACGAACTTTTCGTAACGATTCCGGGCCAGTAGCCCGGCAATTTTTACACCCGCAAAGTGCTGACGATTTCGGGTGAAGAGTAGGGTGAAAATTCGGGCCAATTTTTCATAGGGATGTTTCGAAAAGGTAAGAAGTTATTAAGTGATTTATCACAGGTATAACGCCCATTCTGCCTCTCCGTGTTGAGAATGTGGAGCACTTCATCCGTGAATGCCCCGGCCTGCCTTTACTCAGGACAGGTGCACCTTCCTCGTGGCCAAGACCGGATCTTTCTGATGTTTTCAGGCCAGAGAATTTCTGCCAGACAGACAGACAGACAGACAGACAGACAGACAGACAGACAGACAGACAGACAGACAGACAGACAGACAGACAGACAGACAGACAGACAGACAGACAGACAGACAGACAGACAGACAGACAGACAGACAGACAGACAGACAGACAGACAGACAGACAGACAGACAGACAGACAGACAGACAGACAGACAGACAGACAGACAGACAGACAGACAGACACTAAGACAGACAGACAGACAGACAGACACTAAGACAGACAGACAGACAGACAGACACTAAGACAGACAGACAGACAGACACTAAGACAAACTGACAGACACTAAGACAGACAGACAGACAGACAGACAGACAGACACTAAGACAAACTGACAGACACTAAGACAGACAGACAGACAGACAGACAGACAGACACTAAGACAGACCGACAGACACTAAGACAGACAGACAGACAGACAGACAGACAGACAGACAGACAGACAGACACTAAGACAGACTGACAGACAGACAGACAGACAGACAGACAGACAGACAGACAGACAGACAGACAGACAGACAAACAGACAGACAGACAGACAGACAGACAGACAGACAGACAGACAGACAGACAGACAGACAGACACTAAGACAGACAGACAGACAGACACTAAGACAGACAGACAGACAGACACTAAGACAGACAGACAGACAGACAGACACTAAGACAGACAGACAGACAGACACTAAGACAGATAGACAGACAGACAGACACTAAGACAGACAGACAGACAGATAGACAGACAGACAGACATGCAGCAAGGACCACTTCGTTATAGAAGGATGTTTCCACTCTCGATTCGTGTAAAAATAGTGGAAGGGGAATGAAGGCTGATTTTCGTTGTCGTATACTTTGCTGGGCCAAGCCGGTTTTGTAAATAGCGTCTAATTTTTTTGACCAATTATAGCACAATAATTCTAGTCTAATTTCGATCGCGTACTTTGAGAATAATTAAAATAGCAAATTAAATAGTAAATTAAAATAGCAGATAACAAATAGAAATACAGTGTAAAAACATGCATGAAATAGCAACAAGTCTCGGTTCTCGACAGAGAATTTCTATGAAAAAAATCGACATTCGACGCCGCGTACAATATTTTCTTATAAAAAATCTAGATAGTGGAGTGCAGCTGTATAATTCCATGTATATTTCAACATCTTGTAAGTAATTAAATAGACAAAGATAAGATTAAATCGAAATTTCCATCTAAAAATCGAGAGCTATTTTGCGGAGATTAATTAGCTTCTGGGGTTTAACTAATACAGTCGTGTAGTATCATCTAAGGAATGAGGGTTAGTTTAATAAAATTGATAAAAGTGTAAGTTAAAAAAAGTGGTTAGTTAGCTTTTATTAATTACTAGACATAATTCGTTGTATAAGCATTTGTGTGGTTTTGTTTTAGTGTTATACCTCTAGCTGTTACTGTCGACAATTATTTTAACACGATACATTAAAAAAGTTTTACAAAGCGTTCCCTAGCCTAGACTTATCTAAATATCTTTCAAATTAACAAGTCATCTCACAGAAATTTTGATTGAAGGCGAAGCAGCCCAGTACAAATTTCATTGAAATTCTAAGCAATCATAGAACATTTACCAGACAAAATAATCCATAATCTAAATATACTAAATCTCTAAGGTTTGTATGCTTGAATTCTTTTCTAAATAAGTTAAAACTAACCATTATCACGAATCCTGATACTCACATAAAAGTGAGTATGATCATTAATCCATGGTCATGATTTTTACTTAAACATGATTGTAATTTAACGCCTCACGGTCACGGATTGTATTAGTGACTTTTAATTGTGATTAAAAATGTCATGTATTTTTTTGATCGTAAATAAACGTTTCTAAGCTTTTTAAATGTCCAAGTGCATATTAATCTCAAAGTACATAGGCGTTGTTCTTTTCGATATCGTATTTTTCATTTTAAGCCTGCTGTCAGTAATTTTCGAGCGTACACAATTACACAAAGAATGTAAAATGGTCTGTCAGTATCTATCATTATCTGTCAGTATCTATCATATTAACTAAAGTGCCAGACACTGTCAGCTATATAGTATATTCAAAAAGTTTACATTGTGTAAGATGCACTTTAAATTAAATAAGTATATAATTGACGTCTGAAAGAGTATGAATGAATAAACTTGAAATATGCTTATATGAATAATTTATCTTGAGAAAAAGAAAATTAAGTGTATCTAAAAGTAACCTAAAAGTAAAGCATAGCCTTTTCTATAGCCAAACTAATAAATATATGCTTTTAAAAATTGGTTTAAGCCAAAATGTTTCTTGCAATATTTCAAATAAAACATAAAAGATGCAGAAGAAGCTAACTTTGAAAAAAGAAGAAATCCATATACTAAAAGTGAAAATATCTTTGCTATAACAGTTTTATCAGATAGACTTTCTTTTTTGTAATTCTAATATTTGTCCACTTTTATAAAGAATTCTGATCAGATAGAGTTATATTTCTTCTCCACCATTCTTACCAGAAAAAACCAACACTAAAAATGTTTTTGTACTTTAGACAATCATTTAAACTATATTATACTAACTAAAATTATAGCATAGATGAGTTAAATTGTATTTGATTTTTTAAGAACAAAGGTATCAAAATATTTTATATCTTTCTATTTAATAACTATTATATTATGCTATACAACAATTTACCTCTATAAATCTTAAACTATTAATTACGATTCAATTTATTGCATGCTTAGAATCTAGCTCACAATCACAATCTAAAAGCAATCGCTTTGTAAGCAGGGCAGACACAAGTCGGCCATGTCAGCAGAGCATCAGGAGCAGCAAGATATGCAGCTTGCGCTGCAGGTGACGTCATCATTGTCGCCTAGGACCGATCCGGCAACCGAGGAGGTGCGCCGATTCCAGCGTCGCCTGGTGTCGCCGATGTGGCGAACTGCCGCTACTGACGGCGACTCCAGCTATTTTCGTCGGCAGATGGCGCTCAGACGGAGCCTGCCGCCGCGACTTCAACAGCAGCAGCAGCAGCAGCGACAGCGGGGGCGGCAGGCCACGCCGGGGGGGCCGACCCGCTCCTTCACCGAGTTCATTTCAGACGTGATTGTGCCGGTAGGATTGACGGGCGCTTTCCATTCAGCAGAATTGTCAGTATAGTTTTGAGCCAGTCTGAATTTGCTTCATGCACCCACCAAATCTTTGAACTCCTGCAGATACCCGTGCAGATTCCGCAGGACGAGTACAATTATCAGCGCTCTGTGACGTCGCAGTCATTTCAGTGCGTTGTGTTTATTGCTTTTCTTTTCGAAACTTCGAATGAAAAGAAATAGGATTAAGCTTCCGCCCTCCCAGATCCACAGTTGCTGGGCCAGCCTCCCAGATCCTCAGTTGCTGGGCCAGCCTCCCAGATCCTCAGATGCTTGGCCAGCCTCCCAGATCGTCAGTTGCTGGGCCAGCCTCCCAGATCCTCAGTTGCTGGGCCAGCCTCCCAGATCCTCAGTTGCTGGGCCAGCCTCCCAGATCCTCAGTTGCTGGGCCAGCCTCCCAGATCCTCAGTTGCTGGGCCAGCCTCCCAGATTTCCAGTTGCTGGGCCAGCCTCCCAGATTTCCAGTTGCTGGGCCAGCCTCCCAGATTTCCAGTTTCTAAGCCAGCCTCCCAGATCCTCGGTTGCTGGGTCACCAGCCTCCCAGATCCCCAGTTGCTGGGCCAGAATCCAAGATCTTTAGTTGCTGGGCCAGCCTTCCAGATCTTTAGTTGCTGGGCCAGCCTTCCAGATCCTCAGTTGCTGGGCCAGCCTCCCAGATCCTCAGTTTCTGAGCCAGCCTCCCAGATCCTCGGTTGCTGGGTCACCAGCCTCCCAGATCCCCAGTTGCTGGGCCAGACTCCCAGATCTTTAGTTGCTGGGCCAGCCTTCCAGATCCTCAGTTGCTGGGCCAGCCTCCCAGATCCTCAGTTGCTGGGCCAGCCTCCCAGATCCTCAGTTGCTGGGCCAGCCTCCCAGATTTCCAGTTGCTGGGCCAGCCTCCCAGATTTCCAGTTGCTGGGCCAGCCTCCCAGATTTCCAGTTTCTGAGCCAGCCTCCCAGATCCTCGGTTGCTGGGTCACCAGCCTCCCAGATCCCCAGTTGCTGGGCCAGAATCCAAGATCTTTAGTTGCTGGGCCAGCCTTCCAGATCTTTAGTTGCTGGGCCAGCCTTCCAGATCCTCAGTTGCTGGGCCAGCCTCCCAGATCCTCAGTTTCTGAGCCAGCCTCCCAGATCCTCGGTTGCTGGGTCACCAGCCTCCCGGATCCCCAGTTGCTGGGCCAGAATCCAAGATCTTTAGTTGCTGGGCCAGCCTTCCAGTTCCTAAGTTGCTGGGCCAGCCTCCCAGATCCTCGGTTGCTGGTCCACCCTCCCAGATCCTCAGTTGCTGGGCCAGCCTCCCAGATCCACAGTTGCTGGGCCAGCCTCCCAGATCCTCAGATGCTTGGCCAGCCTCCCAGATCGTCAGTTGCTGGGCCAGCCTCCCAGATCCTCAGTTGCTGGGCCAGCCTCCCAGATCCTCAGTTGCTGGGCCAGCCTCCCAGATTTCCAGTTGCTGGGCCAGACTCCCAGATTTCCAGTTTCTGAGCCAGCCTCCCAGATCCTCGGTTGCTGGGTCACCAGCCTCCCAGATCCCCAGTTGCTGGGCCAGACTCCCAGATCTTTAGTTGCTGGGCCAGCCTTCCAGATCCTCAGTTGCTGGGCCAGCCTCCCAGATCCTGAGTTGCTGGGCCAGCCTCCCAGATCCTCAGTTGCTGGGCCAGCCTCCCAGATCCTCAGTTGCTGGGCCAGCCTCCCAGATTTCCAGTTGCTGGGCCAGCCTCCCAGATTTCCAGTTTCTGAGCCAGCCTCCCAGATCCTCGGTTGCTGGGTCACCAGCCTCCCAGATCCCCAGTAGCTGGGCCAGAATACAAGATCTTTAGTTGCTGGGCCAGCCTTCCAGATCTTTAGTTGCTGGGCCAGCCTTCCAGATCCTCAGTTGCTGGGCCAGCCTCCCAGATCCTCAGTTTCTGAGCCAGCCTCCCAGATCCTCGGTTGCTGGGTCACCAGCCTCCCAGATCCCCAGTTGCTGGGCCAGAATCCAAGATCTTTAGTTGCTGGGCCAGCCTTCCAGTTCCTAAGTTGCTGGGCCAGCCTCCCAGATCCTCGGTTGCTGGTCCACCCTCCCAGATCCTCAGTTGCTGGGCCAGCCTCCCAGATCCTCAGTTGCTGGGCCAGCCTCCCAGATCCTCAGTTTCTGAGCTAGCCTCCCAGATCCTCGGTTGCTGGGTCACCAGCCTCCCAGATCCCCAGTTGCTGGGCCAGACTCCCAGATCTTTAGTTGCTGGGCCAGCCTTCCAGATCCACAGTTGCTGGGCCAACCTCCCAGATCCTCAGATGCTGGGCCAGCCTCCCAGATCCCCAGATGCTTGGCCAGCCTCCCAGATCGTCAGTTGCTGGGCCAGCCTCCCAGATCCTCAGTTGCTGGGCCAGCCTCCCAGATCCTCAGTTGCTGGGCCAGCCTCCCAGATTTCCAGTTGCTGGGCCAGCCTCCCAGATTTCCAGTTGCTGGGCCAGCCTCCCAGATTTCCAGTTTCTGAGCCAGCCTCCCAGATCCTCGGTTGCTGGGTCACCAGCCTCTCAGATCCCCAGTTGCTGGGCCAGACTCCCGGTTCTTTAGTTGCTGGGCCAGCCTTCCAGATCCTCAGTTGCTGGGCCAGCCTCCCAGATTTCCAGTTGCTGGGCCAGCCTCCCAGATTTCCAGTTGCTGGGCCAGCCTCCCAGATTTCCAGTTTCTGAGCCAGCCTCCCAGATCCTCGGTTGCTGGGTCACCAGCCTCCCAGATCCCCAGTTGCTGGGCCAGACTCCCGGATCTTTAGTTGCTGGGCCAGCCTTCCAGATCCTCAGTTGCTGGGCCAGCCTCCCAGATCCTCGGTTGCTGGTCCACCCTCCCAGATCCTCAGTTGCTGAGCCAGCCTCCCAGATCCTCAGTTGCTGGGCCAGCCTCCCAGATCCTCAATTTCTGAGCTAGACTCCCAGATCCTCGGTTGCTGGGTCACCAGCCTTCCAGATCCTCAGTTGCTGGGCCAGACTCCCAGATCTTTAGTTGCTGGGCCAGCCTTCCAGATCTTTAGTTGCTGGGCCATTTCCCAGATCCTCAGATGCTGGGCCACCCTCCCAGATCCTCAGTTGCTGAGCCAGCCTCCCAGATCCTCAGTTGCTGGGCCAGCCTCCCAGATCCTCAATTTCTGAGCTAGCCTCCCAGATCCTCGGTTGCTGGGTCACCAGCCTCCCAGATCCCCAGTTGCTGGGCCAGACTCCCAGATCTTTAGTTGCTGGGCCAGCCTTCCAGATCCTCAGTTGCTGGGCCATTTCCCAGATCCTCAGATGCTGGGCCAGCCTCCCAGATCCCAGTTGCTGGGCCAGCCTCCCAGATCCACAGTTGCTGGGCCAGCCTCCCAGATCCTCAGTTGCTGGGCCATTTCCCAGATCCCCAGTTGCTGGGCTAGCCTACCAGATCCTCAGTTGCTGAGCCAGCCTCCCAGATCCTCAGTTGCTGGGCCATTTCCCAGATCCCCAGTTGCTGGGCTAGCCTACCAGATCCTCAGTTGCTGAGCCAGCCTCCCAGATCCTCAGTTGCTGGGCCAGCCTCCCAGATCCCCAGTTGCTGGGCCATCCAACCGGTGCAATCTCACTCCCATCCGCAGCTCAACCAGCAAGCTGACCCACGTGCAGCTGCCCAATTTGCCGCAGCCGGACTCGGACTTGCTGCTTCACGCAGTCAGCGGCCGGCCGAGCACCAGCCCGTTTCACAAGACCGTCTCTCTGTGCGGCGAGCGGTACACGGTGAGTAGCCATGGACATGGACAGCCCTGAAGCAGAAGGAAGCTGGTGTCGCTAAATCGTAACTGGAGGCGGTTCCCAATAGTTACAAAATGCAGCATCCAGATGCAAGAAGTATTTAGATATTTAGCTCGTGAAATACCACATCAACCTCTGAACTTCCGGCGAACCAAAAATAGATTGAATTTTCAGAGACACAAAAATGAACCAATGCCAATGTACTCGTACTATATAATCAAGCTGTTTAGCACAGCCTAGATTTTAGCGCCAATTAGGCGCCATAGATTAGATTTGGCCACAAAGGCGCCAATTGAGCGCCAATCGAGCGCCACAAACTAGATTTTAGCGCCACAGACTAGATTTTAGCGCCAATTAGGCGCCATAGATTAGATTTGGCCACAAAGGCGCCAATTGAGCGCCAATCGAGCGCCACAAACTAGATTTTAGCGCCACAGACTAGATTTTAGAGCAAATCAAGCACCATAGACTAGATTTTAGCGCCACGTATTAGATTTTAGCGCCAATTGAACGCCATAGACTAGATTTTAGCGCCAATCAAGCGCCACAGACTAAATTTTTAGCGCCACAGACTAGATTTTAGCGCCAATTGAGCGCCATAGACTAGAATTTAGCGCCACAGACTAGATTTTAGCGCCAGTTAAGCGCCATAGACAAGATTAGCGTCACAGCCATCCATGACTCTCCTCATGACCCCCGTGACCCCTCATAGCTACGCTACTGGAGGCAAGTATGCCTTTCGTTCGAGATCTATTTTTACTGCCTTTTTAAAAAGCTGATTGGGGAAATACGCACAGACGAGGTCCCAAGAGTTATAAAATCCTCAACTGCTATTGCGGCTTTGGCAGGAGATGAATAACTGACTGCAGAAAGATATTAGAAAACCATTATGGTCGCAGTGGCTGCGCCACACAAAAGATGCTAAAAATAGAATTTAACGTCAAACTTTACGACCTTCGCTCTAGAACAGTCCGAAGTTCATTAAATTGCAGCATTGACACTGACGCTGCCTGCCCACTCCAGGTGACGCCAATTAACGGGCCGACACCTAAACCAATGACAGCCGGAGGCCGGGGCCGGGCTCGCCCTCGCACTGTGCAGCAGGCCAGGTTCGATGAGGGAGCCGTGGCGCTGGGGAGGTGCCGGCTGCTGAAGCGCTCATCTGAGGTGATCTATCATTTATCTATCTATCTATCTATCTATCTATCTATCTATCTATCTATCTATCTATCTATCTATCTATCTATCTATCTATCTATCTATCTATCTATCTATCTATCTATCTATCTATCTATCTATCTATCTATCTATCTATCTATCTATCTATCTATCTATCTATCTATCTATCTATCTATCTATCTATCTATCTATCTATCTATCTATCTATCTATCTATCTATCTATCTATCAATCTATCTATCTATCTATCTATCTATCTATCTATCTATCTATCTATCTATCTATCTATCTATCTATCTATCTATCTATCTATCTATCTATCTATCTATCTATCTACCTATCTATCTATCTATCTACCTATCTATCTATCTATTCTAATCTATCTATCTATCTATCTATCTATCTATCTATCTATCTATCTATCTATCTATCTATCTATCTATCTATCTATCTATCTATCTATCTATCTATCTATCTATCTATCTATCTATCTATCTATCTATCTATCTATCTATCTATCTATCTATCTATCTATCTATCTATCTAATCTATCTATAACCAACTTATTTTTGCAACGCAGATCCTTCCTCATCGCGTGGACCGCATGTACTTCATGAGCGGCTCGGGACTCAGTCCAACAGGAAAGTACGGAGACGCAGCAGACGGCAGCGAGAGCGACAGATACAGGCAAATCACCGAGGCAGTCAAGCGTGGGGAAGTTCGACTCGAGTCTTTAAAGTGAGTGACGCAACACTTTTGCTGAATTGATTTGTGGATTTTGGAATACAATCTACAGGTTATATCTTTGTAAACTTCTCCACTATATCCCTACCAGTTCTAGCTTAACCCCTGACTACATCTCGATTGGAGAAGTTCTTGGTTAAATATGTTCAATTAAATGATTATATTCTGGCCTAGTTTTATCTTTTTCACCGAAACCCCACCTCAACAGGAAAATAGTATCATCAAAGGAGGCCGTGAACTTCCAAACTCAGCCATTTGACGTAACTGGACGTCGCGGGTTCGCATCCCGGCAGCGTGGGGCTGCAGGACCACTCGACGCTTCTGGCCTCATTGTCGGCAGTCCGAAAATTCACAGTGATGCTCAGCATGCAAAGGTAATTATGGATGCCAACTAGTTGGCGTTGTCATAGCAACTGAACTGAATGTTAGGACAGTTTTTGCTAACTATTAACTATCCGCCAGACTGTATACTAACAAATTAGTCTGTTAGATTAGTAGCAATAATTTTCTGAACTTACTACTAACGGAATACATATATCGACGTTGTCTACTACTATTTTGTGCGTGTGCAATTAGGTGTCTAAATTAAAGGAGACATTACTAACAGTTAGCGCTTAGCGTTCTGAGCATGCTTAGAGGCCAATTTTACTCTCACTTCCATTCACTCCCTATTTCTCCGCTTTCAGCTGACAAGGTATGCCGCCGCTAAGTTTGCTCACAATTTAGTGTGCTTCTGTTATAAGTCACTGTACGAATATTTCCTATCACCGTTGCTTTTACGGGGTGCTTCTTTCTTGCCTGATAGGGGTCTCGTCTGATTTGCGGTTTTTGTTTAATGAAAATTCATCAACCAGTCAATGCTTAAACACAAGCCAATTAAGAGTGGAGGCTATGGGGAAGGGAGTGTAGAGGTGTGAGGTTGGTGTGGAACTGAGGCATGAACTTCTAACCGTTATTGGGCAGTCAATGTACAAACACGAGCCAATTAAGAGCTGGAGGGAATGGGGAAGGGAGTGTAGAGGCGTGAGGTTGGTGTGGAACTGAGGCATTAACTTCTAACCGTTATCAGGCATTTGATGTACACACAAGCCTTATTTGATTGTAGGGGTTTGAGGCTAGGGGTAAGGGAGTAGATAAGCTAGTTAATCGTTATTGGGAAGCCAATGTACACACGAAACCCATGTACACTTTTAGTGGCCATCATGTCGTGTGGCTAATTTGGTACATTTACAATCAACAGACTAGTTAAAGAACTTCAGTAATTTTATCGAAATTTAACTTACGAAAAATCTTCAAGGTTCTGGTTACTTGTTCCTCTATCCTTCGTGTGAATTCTTATCGGCTAAAAGGTTTCTATAATGCAACCCAATGGCACAGCCCCCAAAAGCTAAATTATTGATTTAGCAAATCACTTCCCAATGTCCCCTGTTAAATGCCTGCTCAATTTTATGAGCAATGTTTGTTTTCAGAGAATTGCGAAAGTCTGTCACCATTGTTCTGCCTGACATATCAGATGATCAGGTGATCCCGTTGAATATTGCGACGAAAGTGTATTCTTGTTTTACTCAAAGTCTAACAGTTGTTTATGTAAATATCTCGCTTTGATTTAGAGCCTTCCGCTTGAAGTTTTAGCAATGTTTAAGTTTTGATGTTCAACATCGAACAGATCTTGTCTGCGTTTTGCTTTGCTGTCTGTCAGTCTTGATGCTGTCCACCTGTGCTTCTCGAATAGTTCGTGAAACTGTCAGCACATACTGCTACAGGTTAATTGAGAGGCTGAGTAGCCATGCACAGAATTATTGCTAAATGTTGCTTTGTATTATTTTTATAAAAAATTATCAATACAGATAGCTATTACATAAATAAAAAAATTAATTCAATTTTTACTTTTTTTAGCAAGCTGAAAATGTTCCGAGCAACAATGCTGCCGATGCTGGAAATTTCTTTCTCACCCAGGAAACAGTCGGTAAGTTTCTTTGTATGGTCTTTTCTTTTGCAGACATGCGCTTACTTGGCTCAATAACGTAGAATTACGAGCGTACATGTACTTGCTATAAAAATAGTGTTGTACGACACTGCAAAATTAGACTGCCGAACATAAGTCTAACCTAAATCATATTCTAAACCTAACCCTATTATGATAACTCTAAAGAATAGTCCAAATCTAATCCATAACCCTAGTCTGAACCAAAACCGAAACCTAAACCACCACCCAAACCTAAACCATGACACTAACCCTAAACCAAAACCCTAACCTTAACAATGACCCTAACCTAAACCATAATCCTAAACTAAACCAAAACACTGATCTAAACGATAACCTTAACCTAAAATCGTCGGCAGGCATATACTTTAGGTAATTTAGATAAAATAAGATGTCTTTGATCTTAGATGTGAGCGTCTACCGCGGCATTTTCTCTCATACTATATCTCCAGCAGCAGGTTCATCTGCCAATCAGGACGCACCAGACGTCTCGCATGTTCAAGTCCAGGAATCCGAACCTGAACCTGCTGAAGGTCAGGATGAACAGCAAATTGCAGAACCTGTCGCCATGGAAACTCAGCCAGATACGGAGGATTTATCAGGCTTGCCGGAAGAGCAACCATCCGACGAGACGCCTCAGGCCGATGAAGCAGCTTCCTCGCCGAAGCCTGAGGCGACAGAAACTGACGAAAAACTTCCCAACAATGATGAAGAATTCGCCGAGGCCCCTGCTGAAAGCGCTAAAGAAGTCGATGCCAGTGATGCCACCGTGAACGAAGAAATTTCACCACCGACTCCGGAAGCCTCTGAAGCCTCGGAACCGGCTGGTCTGGACGTCGTTGACGCGCCACCACCGCAGGCAACGTCGCTGGAAGAAGAGACGCCAGCGACAGGCACGGAGAGCAAATCCCCGACCCGGCGCCGTCTCCGCCTGTCGAGGACGCTATTGAAGAAGCTAATGAGACGCTCGTGGTTAAAGCCGTCTCTCCAGAAGTGGTTGAATCAAATGGCACTTTGAGTGATGCTCCTCTGAGTGTCTCTGTCCCAGCACAGAATCGAACCACACGTGAAGACGCCGAGAAGCTGCAATCCCTTGTGACGCGACCGTTGGAATTAAGGTTTCATCAGCAGGACAGGACGAGACGGATATCGTCTGGAAACAAAAGGTGAAGATTTTTTCCCGGCATAGGGTTTCAAGACTGACTGTTAGAGAGGCAGGGTGTAAGCATTGTTGGCTGATTGGCTCAGTGGAGGTTTTGCTCTCTAAAATTTAATTTGAAAATGTTGGCTTTCCAAACCTCCACTGATGTTTGGAGGTTGGAGGGGTTAGGCCCGAAAGGCAGGGCGTGGGGTGGTTGGTTTACGTGGGGATTAGAAAGAAGGGGCGTGGGTTGGTTGGCTCAGTGTGGGTTAGGCCAGAGAGGAAGGGCGTGGGGTGGTTGGCTCAGTAGAGGTTAGGCCGGAGAGGAAGGGCGTGGGGTGGTTGGTTTCGTTGGGATTAGGCCGGAGAGAAGGGGCGTGGGGTGGTTGGTTCAGTAGAGGTTAGGCCGGAAAGGCAAGGCGTGGGGTGGTTGGCTCAGTGGGGTTTTGCTGGAAAGGCAGGGTGTGAGGTTTTTGTCGATGGATTCAAAGGATTAAAGACCCATTATATTGTAGGGTTGCGTTTGGTTTGGGCCGTCGGGGTGGGGGCTGCTCTATTAGTATATGTACTTGCATCTCGCTTTCTTCTCTGTACATGCCCACCACCCCAGTTGGGTGAGTCACTTTAATCGATCTATCATCGCTGACTATTTAATCGCTCGTAAATTATCGTGCATCAAAATATACTTCGTAAACTTACTCTAAATTCTCGGCTCTTACATTGGTGGCAGCGAGAACCCAGTGCAAGTGCACTCATGGCCCAGAACACCCTTCTACCGCCAAAGTTCAGTGGAACAGACGGCACTGACGTGAGAAAGTGGCTGCGCATCTTTGAGGAATTCGCCAACGATGCGAAATGGGACGACGCGACCTCAGCGTCGAAGGTGAAGCTGCTGCTCACGGGAGAAGCCCAACTTGTCGTCTGGGACCTGGCCGAGACAAGACAAAAGAGTTTTAAAAGTATAAAGGAGGACCTCACAAAGTTTTATGGAGGCGAAGCCGACAGCTTTAAGGCCATGAGCGACTTCTACGCGGAAAAACGTGGAGATGCCGAGACACTGCGTGAGCTCTGCTTTAACCTGAAGCTGCTACACCAGAAAGCCAGACCGGAGGACTCAATTGCTCAGCGAGACCGAGATGTGCGCTTCAAGCTTCTGCAGCTGCTCAAGGCCGACATTCGTGACAACCTGCTTAAGGCAGATGACGCAGAGACCTGCAGCCTGGAGACTCTGCTGCAGCGGGCGGCTCGGCTGGAGGAGCTGGCTGGGCGACAGTCGGTGGCGGCAGTCGCAGCCGTCAGCGCTACATCATCGGCAAAACCAAGCGAGGACCGCCTGGACCGACTGGAGAAACGCATGGAGGAGCTCATCGCGAGGGTCAGCGTACAGTCGGGTACTGACACTCGGCGTCGCCGTCAACAGCGAGGAGGCGGCTGCTTCAACTGCGGCCAGCTCGGACACCGTGCAGCGCAATGTCAGCAGCGAGAGAAACAGCCGGGTCCGATCATCTGCCACAAGTGCTCTGGGCGGGGGCACAAGGCCTCTGTCTGCCCATCGAAGGCTCCGGGAAACTTTTAAGGGTTGGTGCAACGGGTGCGGGACCCACACCAACCCCAAGGAGCAATCCCGTGCTTCATGCTATTTTTATACCTGGAGAGGCAAACGGCAAGCCGTGCCGCTGGCTGCTGGACACCGGAGCGCAGACCTCGCTGATCAGCGACGTTGCTTTGAGAGAGCTAGACGGTCGCTGCGAGCTGAAGCCGGCAGATGTCAGGCCTGTGTCCATGGACGGCTCCGTTCTCGAGCTGTTAGGAAGCGTGAGCATTACGGTGCGACTCAGTCATCAGCTGCGCAGACAAATGGACGTGCTGGTGGTCAGAGGGATTCGCCCAAACTTCATCCTGGGGATGGATTTCGTGAGCAAGGCGGCCAGATCGCAGTTCAGCATCGACCAGGGTGCCAAGACAGTCGCATTCGATGGTGAGGCGGTTCCGTTCAGTAACTGCGATTCCAAGCAAGATGGCCCGCTGTCTTGTTGCTTGGTACCCACAGTGATCATCGCCAGAGTTCAGGGCGCCGTCGTGGTACCGCCAAGGTCAGTTAAAGTGGTGGACGTGACGACCGAGACCAAGCAGGCACATGGCATCTTCGAGCCGTCACAGGAGTTCATCGATAGAATCGGAGTGCTGCCCGGCCGCGTGTTCACGGTGTCTTCAGAAAGCGGCAAGATTCCGGTTCAGGTGTGCAACCTCAGCTGCAGCCCGGTCACGCTGTTCTCCAACCAGAGCATCGGCACCTTCGAGAGCGCGGAGGTTATCGACGAGGACGAGGACGTGCACGAGTGGCGAGGCCCCGCAGACCAGTTCAACATCAATCCGGAGCTGCCGGAGGAGGACAGCAACCGTTTAGCAATGCTGCTGAGGGCATTTGCCGACGTGGTCTCAGTCCATGAGTTCGACGTTGGTACGAGCAGCGCAGCGCAGCACAAGATTGAGCTGGACGACGGCGCTCGCCCGATTCGCCAACGGCCTCGGCGGGTGCCTCACGCCTTCAGGAGGCAAGTAGACGAGAAGCTGGAGCAGATGCGACAACACGGCGTCATCGAGCCCTCCACCAGCCCGTGGGCGAGCAACCTGATAATCGTCAGAAAGAAGAATAATGACATCCGAGTCTGTGTAGACTGGCGGGCGCTGAACAACCTCACAGTGAAGGACGCCCACCCGCTGCCGCATTTGCACCAAGCGCTCGACTCCTTGGCTGGCTGCTCATGGTTCTCTACGATCGACATGCGCCAAGGCTTCCTTCAGGTGGAGGTCAGAGAGGAGGATCGGCCGTTGACAGCGTTCTACACTCCGAGCGGCCTGATGCAATTCCGCAAAATGGGATTCGGCATGTGCAACGCGCCTGCGACGTACCAGCGAATGATGGAGCTCATCATGACCGGCCTGAGCTGGGAGGAGGTCATCGCGTACATTGATGACCTGATCATCTTCAACAGGGACTTTGAGAACCACGTTCAGTCACTGTCCAAGGTGCTGCATCGACTGCGGTCTGCCAAGCTGAAGCTGAACCCAGGCAAGAGCTTCTTTGCCTACCGGAGCGTCACGTACCTAGGTCACCAAGTCTCTGAGAGCGGCATCGCACCTGCCGCGGAGAAGGTCGAGGCGATCAGGCGGATGCCGGAGCCGCAGTCTGAGGAGGATGTTCGACGCATCATCGGCATGCTCAGCTTCTACCGCAGGTTCGTGCCCAACTTCTCTGACATTGCCAAACCGCTGCATCACCTGGCTCAAAAAGGCGCGGGCGGCGGCTTCGTGTGGACGTCAGAGCATGCTGCGGTGCTGAACAAGTTGAAGGACGCGCTGACCCAGGCCCCGGTGCTCCAGCTGCCCGACTTCAGCCGGCCTATCGTCATCAGCTGTGACAGCAGTGCTGTGGCCTTGGGTGCGGTGCTCAGCCAGGAGCGCGACGGCCAGGAGCTGCCAGTGGCCTACGCTTCCCGGACGCTGAGCAAGGCAGAGCGCAACTACAGCACCACGGACCGGGAGCTGCTCGCGATTGTTTGGAGCCTCAAGCAGTTCCGCATGTACCTGAGCAACAGCTGCAAGATCCAGGTGTTCACCGACCACAAGCCGATCACTGGGCTGCTCAACGCGAAGGAGCCAACCGGTCGGCTGGCACGTTGGCTACAGCTCATTCAGGAGTTCCCCCTGGAAATCCTGTACCGGCCCGGCAAGGAGAACATCGTGCCAGACACCCTCAGCCGAGCAGCGGCGGTGCAGTTCCAGATCGCTAATCTGCCTGACGAGCAGGACCAGGACCAGGTTCTGCACGCGGTTCGGCACGCGATGCTCCAGCCCAACTTTCAAGTTCCGGCGGCGGTGAGTGCATCGGTCCTGAAGCTGCTGCCCTGTCTGACGCTGTCACCGGACGGCGCACTGCTCCACAACGGGTTGCCGGTGATCTCCCAGCACATGAGAGCGGAGCTGCTGCAACAGGCGCACGACCGGCCGAGCGCGGGTCACCTCGGTCAGCGGCGGGTGCTGCGGGCTCTGCGCGAGCGTTCCTGGTGGCCGGACATGCGCGAGGACGTGCGGGACTGGGTGCGGAGCTGCCTGGTCTGCCAACGACGCAAGGGAGCGCCAAAGCGAGCGCGCGCTGAGCTGGTGCGGCAGCCGCTACCGGCCAAGCCGTGGGCTGTCATGCAACTCGACATCAAGGGCCCACTGCCAGTCACCGAGTCTGGCAAGCGCTACATCATCTGCTTTGTCGACACATTTTCAAAGTGGGTGGAGGCGGCGGCCCTCAGCCAGATCGACGCCAAGACGGTAGCCGAGGCTCTGGTGACCTGTGTGGTGCTGCGGCACGGAGTTCCGGGGGTCGTGCTCTCGGACCAAGGTCGCCAGTTTGAGGCCGAAGTTTTCAAGCAGACCTGCGCGCTGCTCGGAGCAGAAAAATCGAGGACCTCACCGTTTCACCCCAGCGGCAACGGGAACGTCGAGAGGTTCAATAGGACGCTGGGCAACATGCTCTCCGCATTCTGCTCAGAGAATCAGGCCAGCTGGGACGCCCTGCTGCCCTATGTCGTGTGGGCCTACAACAGCTCTGAGCACAGCTCCACGGGCGAGTCGCCGTTCAAAGTGCTACGCGGCATCGAGCCCAGACTGCCGGTCGACTTGGCACTCGGTGGGCAGCGCGACCAGCCGCGACTGCGCGGACCTGCAGGCGAGAATCAGGCGCGGCTTTCAGGTAGTGCATGCGCACCTGCACACGGCCCAGAAATCGCAGCACGAGTTCTACAACCTAGGGGCAGAGACTACCGACTTCAAGACCGGTGACCGAGTGATGCTGACGCACCATGCGATGAAGCGCGGCCAGTGCAAGTCGCTGTCGAGCCGGTGGTCCGGCCCGTTCATCGTCCTTAAGAAGGTCAGCCCTGTGAACTACCGGCTGCAGGCTGTGAACGGCAGGCGCCGCTTGCTGGTCCACCACGACCGCTTGAAGCGCTTTATCGACCGACCGAATCTGAGCGGCAGGCCGCCAGCCAAGCCGGCCACCGAGGACGACTGTCAGAGCGTCGAGGACGCCGCGGGCCAGCTGGCCGGCCCGGACGCCTGGGAGCCGCTGCGCAACCTGGACGCGGCTGAACCCGGCAACACGGTGCGCCGGTCGGGCAGGCAGCGCCGGCGGCCGGATTTTTACACGGCGACCTGTTGACGTGCTTTTTTTCTGATCGGGACTTTTTTCGCGTTGCATGAACTTTTTTTGTTTGCTTTTGTTTTATCCCGTTTTTTTATCCCATGTATTTTTCTTGGGGGAGAGTGATGTAGGGTTGCGTTTGGTTTGGGCCGTCGGGGTGGGGGCTGCTCTATTAGTATATGTACTTGCATCTCGCTTTCTTCTCTGTACATGCCCACCACCCCAGTTGGGTGAGTCACTTTAATCGATCTATCATCGCTGACTATTTAATCGCTCGTAAATTATCGTGCATCAAAATATACTTCGTAAACTTACTCTAAATTCTCGGCTCTTACAATATTTATTTTACTTTAATGCCCATTGTTAGTCGCATCGACCAAATCCTGGGTGGAAAATCATCTGCCTCCGGAGGCGGCGGTGGCGTTGGTGTAAGCGGCGGAGGAGGCGGTGCGACACGAACAGCAGGGGTGACAGCTGAATCAAGCGACGATGATGACACTGACGACGAGGACGAGGACGAGGAAGACGAAGACGAAGAAGAGGAAATCTCAGAGGACGAGTTGATGGAGATGCTTGAAAAAGGACAAATTAAACTTGAGTGCGATAAGAGCGTATTTAGCGGTAAGACTGGCTGAATCGATCATTAAATATCCGATACTAGCGTTACCTGTAGTCAATTTTTGCTTTATGATTGTAGAAAAAATACTAACTAAACTAAAAACTATTTAATTGGAGTTAAATTGAAGGAGCAGTAAGTGGGCGCAGTGCCCAAACCGATATATTTATAGAACCTTTAACTTTGGGGGGTTGAGCCTAGAATAATAAAGAGAGGGGGTGGAGTGCGCGACTGAAGAGAGAGGCGAGAATGGAGAGCCAATCAGAAGGCAGCAAGGGAGAGAGAGATAAGAATAACAAGATTGAGCTGGACAGAGAAGAGAGAAAACAGAGTAAACAGAGACAAGTGAAGGTGAACTAAAGAAATGACTAGGAAAGTCGCGACACTCCCCCCAAAAAAATGGAACATTTTTTTAATTTTCGAGTACCATTACCAATTGAAATTAATGAGTTAGAATTAGGTCGAATTAAATTGAAAAACACATTCACAATAAATGGTGTATAAAACGATTTGAAAAATACATAATGACTAAGAATTTGAATACAAAAACAGTAGAGCGAATGCAAAATATTTAGACCGAATTTTAAACTTAGATTTTTATTGAGTAGTTTTTGAACCATAGCAATGAGAAGACTGAAAAGACTGAATATATCCGCCCTCCCCCCTAAAAATTAATTTAATTTTTTACATTGTGACTACATGGTGAAAGAAAAAATTGAATGACGAATTAACGAGGCGATCTGGCAGGCGATGAGCGAAGAGACGATCCGGCAGGCGATGAGCGAAGAGACGATCCGGCAGGCGATGAGCAAAGAGACGATCCGGCAGGCGAGCCCCGAGGCGCCCCGGCCGAGAATTTGAACCGAGAGAGACCGAGGACACCGCAGGACGCACCCCCGGCAGACGATGAGCGAAGAGACGATCCGGAAGGCGAGCGAAGAGACGATCCGGCAGGCGAGCCCCGCGGCGCCCCGGCAGAGAATTGGAAACCGAGAGAGACCGAGGACACCGCAGGACGCACCCCCGGCAGACGACGAGCGAAGAGACGATCCGGAAGGCGAGCGAAGAGACGATCCGGCAGGCGAGCGAAGAGACGATCCGGCAGGCGAGCGAAGAGACGATCCGGCAGGCGAGCCCCGCGGCGCCCCGGCAGAGAATCTGAACCGAGAGAGACCGAGGACACCGCAGGACGCACCCCCGGCAGACGATGAGCGAAGAGACGATCCGGCAGGCGAGCCCTGAGGTGCCCCGGCCGAGAATTTGAGACCGAGAGAGACCGAGGACACCGCAGGACGCACCCCCGGCAGACGAAGCGATGAGGCCGACAGACGAAGCGATGAGGCCGACAGACGAAGCGATGAGGCCGACAAACGAAGCGATGAGGCCGACAGACGAAGCGATGAGAAGACTGGTGGAGGGCTACGACTATGACGATGGCATGGCCTTTGCCAGCCTTACTGAATTGACTTAATTATTTTACATTGGGCGCCATGTAGAAAAAATACTAACTAAACTAAAAACTATTTAATTGGAGTTAAATTGAAGGAGCAGTAAGTGGGCGCAGGGCCCAAACCGATATATTTATAGAACATTTAACTTTGGGGGGTTGAGCCTAGAATAATAAAGAGAGGGGGTGGAGTGCGCGACTGAAGAGAGAGGCGAGAATGGAGAGCCAATCAGAAGGCAGCAAGGGAGAGAGAGATAAGAATAACAAGATTGAGCTGGACAGAGAAGAGAGAAAACAGAGTAAACAGAGACAAGTGAAGGTGAACTAAAGAAATGACTAGGAAAGTCGCGACAATGATTTTGCTGAACGACTTGGTACTTATTGGTTATTTTCAACAGGTGTAAAATATCGACAGAAGGACTTTGAACGTATGCCCGACAAGAGAACAGAATTCAGAGAGGTGACCAAGCACCTTGTTGTTAAACAGGAAATCACAGTAAGAGAGATTTGTTTTTAGTGATGATGGCTTCATTATTTATTAATCTGCTTTCATAAATGAAAAAACTTAATTTGTTTTTTAATTGCTTTTTTTAATTGCAGGGAAAGGACACAAACGAGGTACGTTTTGTACTGTTCTACTATTTTGTATCACATGATGCAACAACGATTGATTGAAGTATGGAATGCTAGATCACTCCAGCTAGGTATCACCTCTACTAATTTGGTACTTTTCTCTCTCTAAGGATCTGTTCACGCCAGGACTTGAGAAGTTAATAACCTCTTGAAAATTAGTTTTGCTACTACTTCGTTGCACTCAGCGTCCCCGTTGGAAGCAACAAATAATGGAAGATTTTTTTGAATAAACTACATATAGCTTCTGATCTGTCAGCCTTAAACACAGCAATTCCCCCGTGAGCCTTGACATCTCAGCAATCCCCCAATGAATCTTTTATGCTCGACATGGCGCTTCTTTCACGTTTGACATGACGCTTCCTTAGTTCGTTAAGCCAATCCAAATGCAAATATGAACATTAACCAAAACTGCATCCTCAGATTCTGCACATTGAGCCCAACATGACGCCTGAGCAGGCTGACGCATTCGTGAAGCTCTTCGATGAGCTTGACATCAACAAAGACGGTCGCATCGCCATGGAGGAGGTGCAGAAACGACTCGACGTTTTCAAATCGAAAAGAAAAACTGACGTAAAAAAGTTCATTCGCGTGAGTGACCATGCGCGCACCTGCCGCAACCCAGCGGTGAAGCGATTCTGCCCATCCCGCTAACTCTTAAGCACACTCAAGCACACGGATACTGTACGCAAGTTTGCATTCATACGCATACTCACACAGAGTACAGAAATGTACACTCCCTGTGGCTTGGGTGTTGGCCCTCATGGATGTGAATCGAGCGGCAACTCACCAGCAAATTGCTCCTAGTGATCCACGAACTTCATTCAACTTATTAATTCTGCAAGCAAACATTTTTCAGGTATTCGACTTGAACGGCGATCGCACGGTTGATGTTCGCGAGTTTCTCGCCGTTGCAGCCCTCAATGACAGCCTGTGCAAGCAGAAGACCACAGATCCAAAGGCCGATTGGAACCTGAACTTGGATTTGTGCTCATATTACATCACCGTGTACAAGGTAGGCATCGCCTTGTGAGTTAGTTCACTTGCAAGTACGGACCTTTTCCGCTCGATCAAATATAGCACCTTTTTGGAGTTTCAACTACAATACCGACGTACCGAGTTAAGTAAAGATGGTCTGGGTTAGTAATTGAGAGAGAGACACAAAGTGACCCGAGCTCCTAGTGACACCCTATAGCTAGTGACGCTCTGCACAAACTGTACACAACCCTTGCCGGTCATTTTGTGGTGGGAACGGCAAACACACTTTTTTTATCCATAAATGCAGGAAATGTTTGAAATGGCCGACCAAAGCAAGAACGGCAAGCTTGGACTCGAAGAGCTGATGGTCATTGTTGCGGTCAGCTTGGACACCGAGTCTGGCACCGATGTTCAACTAATCGAGGATATTCTCAACTCAATGGACAGGGATCACAGCGGTAAGCCATCTCTTTACGAATCGAATTTAAACAAAACAGATATATTTTACTCCCCTCGAAGCATTACTCGAGGACTTACTACGAGTATTTTACTAACGTTTGATTTTTTCTAACGGCGACTGCTTTAAACGGCGCTCAGAACTTTTTATTCGGCATTTCTCTGCTAATGAATGTTTTGCTTAAATATCGGGGCCATCTTAGACTCTCATATCCAATTCCATGCGGTTTTTCAGTTTTGTTTAGCTCTTATTGTCTAACATATGACTGTCATGTGACGTTTGCACATTATTGACTTAGTATTGAAAAATGGATAATATGCACTTAATAATTGTATTACTGATCTGTAGCTTGTGTACTCTAGAGTTAATGTAGTCTTTTGAAAATGAGTTCACCAAAAAGACACACTCTTGGAGCTCTAGACACGGACAGTTAAAGCACTCGGACGCTATATTGGATTTTCCTAGAAATGAGCTAGGAATCCGGTAAGGAATTTCATATTTGTAGTTGCATTTATTATGCTCTAGAGCATGGCTCGGAAAACTTTTTTACCTCAAGGGTCAAGATAGAGAACCCAGCGCATAACTGCTGGCCAGAGGAGGGAAGAAAGGATATGGAATAGAGAGGAGAGATAGGAGAAAGGAGAGATGAGGAAATAAAAGAGAAGAAAGCAGAAGAGAAATGAAATATGATAGGAGAAAAGGAGAAAAGGCAGAGAGAAGGAGAAAGAGGAGAGGAAAGGAGAGGAAAGGAGAGGAGAGGAGAGGAGAGGAGAGAGGAGAGGAGAGGAGAGAAAAGGAGAGGATAGGAGAGGAGAGGAGAAGAGAGGAGAGAAGAGGAGAGGAGAGGAGAGGAGAGGAGAGGAGAGAAAAGGAGAGGATAGGAGAGGAGAGGAGAGAGGAGAGGAGAGGAGAGGAGAGGAGAGGAAAGGAGAGGAGAGAGGAGTGGAGAGGAGAGGAGAGGAGAGGAAAGAGGAGAGGAGAGGAGAGGAGTGGAGAGGAGAGAGGAGAGGAGAGGAGAGAGAGAGAGAAGAGAGAGGAGAGAGAGAAGAGAGAAGAGACACAAACCTTGAGCGGGCCGGATTGCTATTGTGAAGTTTAAAAGGACCCGAGGGCCGGATAGAGAGGCTCTGCAGGCCGCATGTAGCCAGGGTGCCGGAGTTTGCCGACCGCTGCTCTAGAGAAATTGGATTTGTCTATGGCAAAACCTTACCAGCAGTCTGTTCATTTCTAAGAAATGCGAATTTCGCGTCCCTGTGTGCATCAACTGTCCATGGTTCTATCTGTCAGTCAAATAATTCAGTTTTGTTAGCTAAATTGAAAGCAGTCAGAATTGGTGGTAAAATATATTCAGAACACTTTAGCTTCTGCGTATATTGCGGACTTCCTGCAAAGATACCCCCTTTTGAAATTAACTTTTAACCATATAAGTAACATATTTTTTCTCTAGCAAAATTTTTTTTTTGACGAAAAAATACGGATCTTGGCTGCCTTTCCTCCCGCTTTAATTTACGAAATTTATGAAACGGTAAATTTATTGATAGCTTAATTGTTCCAACGCGCTGTCCACGTGTCCGTGCCAGCAGTAGCTTGTATTATTTTCTATGTAATTTCCTACCTAAATCTTTGGTTTATATATAAATTTTTATTATTGGTATCTCTTCAATCTAATTAATCAGACGCCATGCGATTAACCACTTTTACAGATTTGTACAAGAATCCAGGTAAATTAAACGATTACCCTCCCAAAGAATCAATCTTAGAAGGTGCCGTTTTTTAGAGAGCATGGTGATAGATCAGTCCATGATCATTTCACAACCGTGACTGACTAACACTATTACAGCAAAACTAAATTTAGTTTTATTATTTTTTTGATTCTCCGGTCACAAAATTTATCGATTCTTTTTCTGTACGCGCAAGCCTTTTCAATTTTAAAGCTGGTAAACTATGTAAACTGATTTATTTTTATGAATTGCCAATATGTAAAATATGGCTTTGCCTCAGTTGTGATAACATAATCTAGACTGCTGCTTAAGCCTGTAACTGTTGGCTGCTTCAAGTTTAGCTTGAGTCTATCTTGAGTACCGATATACATTAAGAGCTACTTCAAAACTATATGGCAAATCAAATTAAACTTCATCTTGATCGCTAAATCAGTTTTGTACTCGCGAATTTTGCACCCTCGCAACTAAGCTATCAGTGATTATTGTCTTATTGTGCTTAGCTACAAGTTTATAGTACTTTAGCCCGCGCTTTCCTATGTTATAGCGATTGTACCCACCTGTAGCCATACTTTTGATGTGCAGTGCATGTTGTCGTCTATATTTACCGACTAACTACTAAAAAGTATAGACTGAAAATGATGGTTTACGAAACTCTTAAGGAATCATTTTTCCACATCGCATCGGATAAACGTTTTGATCAATATTCCAATATTGATTTGATTTGAATCTCGGCTTGGCTCTGCTCGTGCAATTAACACCCTTTAAGGCCAACCGCCAAGGCACAGTGAAGTGTACATGCCTAACGATAATATAAAGTTAGGGCTGCTGTACACTCCTGTGTGAGTGTGTGCCTGTGCGTATGACTGCGTACGTATCCGCGCGCTTGTGTGCCTGCTCAGGGGAGTCGGTGAAATGGGCAGCAATGCCTCTCGCCGGTTGTGTGACAATGTCGCTTAAAGTGCACACAGACCCCTGCAATTTTAACTAATCAAACCAAGCAGGGTGAACTCTTCCTTTGTAATTCGACGGGTGGAAATGGCTTGGTATTCCCACCGTTAATGGTTTTATAGGTAGGATTATGATCGATTCTATTTAAGTAAATGATGTCGTTCGAGCTTGATATATCATTCACCAAGGATCCAATTCAGAACAGAAGAAATTTTGAAGCTATAAACTATTGATACTTAGGTAGAAAGACACAAAAGATGGACTTCTTAAAGTCTTTTTCGATTCGTACGAATTGCAATTTTGAAATAACCGTTTTTTTGTTGAAATCGACCACACACAGATATTTCGAAAACATTTTTATCATTTAAATTTAGTGGTGACCATCTGGAATGGTTTTAATATTTCACCGAATATTTTTTTCAATTTACCTTCGCACGCATCCATTATCATCTTCTCATCAAGAGCGAATTTCGCTAATTCAAGTTCGCCCAACTCAAACGCTCGACAGGTGAAATTGACTTTGTGGAATACCTGACCTACATTCCCGTGTTCCTCAAGCTGCACCAGTTCCTGCTGAAGAAGCCGATGCTGGTCGAAGATTTGGAAAAGGCTCGTCGGCTAATTAAGAAATCAATTCGCGGCAAACGGAAGTGATCTTGCTTGGAAGTTGCTTGTTCAATGATTAATTCTTTATTTTAATTACCATGTCTATAAATCGACAACATTAGCCACAAATATGTTACAATTATCTGTAGAGATTCTGCAATCCTTTCAAGCATTGGTTCGTGAAAGACAAGAGTATATTTGGTTTGCCAAAATACCTCTTGTAGAGTAAGTAGAACAGAAACGGTGGGAAACTTACAAATATAATTTTCACTTTAATAAGCATATTAAGTTTTTAATGAAGGTTTGATGTATTTAACATAAAAATATCAATACGCAAGCAAAGTTAATAGCTAATATAACCCGAGGAGTTTTATTTTTTTAAATCGCAACTTTTATCAAAGCAGTAAAACAACTTTTCTTAACGTGTCTTGCTAAAATACAGAACAAATTACTCAAAAAAATTTAGTAATCAACCTCATCTCCGAAACAAATTTAAAAATACGATAGCTAGCTGTTTAGATATATCGGAAAAACTAAACATTTCATACGCAAGCACCGCGTCACAGGTTCTTGCGCCGATTATGATTGTAATTTGATACAGGAGTTGAAGAGTCATTTTTATAATATGTTAAATAACAACACATTTTTGGGGTTTCAAAATACGCTGTGACATCTTATATATGCTGCTTAATATACGGTGTATATTGATTTTTTTTATTTTGCTTCAATCTAGTGAGTAGCTTTATACACTCTCGTAAAAATTGACAACGGTTTCACAAGCTAAAAAATCTTTGTTTTAATTTTGTCTATATTGTTTAAATAAGCTTCGTCTTTGATTTAAATTTGCAAAGAAAATTGGATCGCGCTTTATGGCTCACTTTGGCTTCAAATGCACGCAGATATTATTCCTTCGTCTGTATCCATTTCTGTTAATTTGCTTTGCTTGCAAGTCTGCTTTATAGCTTCGATGGCTCCTTCAGCTGTTTATTTTTACGTGTTCCACGTTTTTAACCAATGAATGAACTAACAAAAGATTAATAAACACATTAGACAAGTGGTTCGTTGACTACTTTGATTAAAACGTGAAAACTAGCTAATGTGTATTTGGTTAGATTTTTCAGTTTTTCGTGTGTAGGTGGTTTTCTTAAATGCAGCACTGGGGAACCTAAAAAGGATATATACTTTTTTGCAGTACCTATCTGACAGATCCTCTTATACGTTACAGGCATATCTACAGAATGTCTCAGCAATCTAGATTTAGCTATGGCCATAACTGGGCAACTTGATCAAATACATGAGAGGGAGATGATGCCAGACCTCAAATACATGGGAGGAGGCAGATAACAGACCCATTGAATCTACACTCGAACATGTACATCAGAAAGTTAAGCCTGCTCCCCATTTGGGCCATAGACTATGGGATTAATATATCGATGTCGCGTGATAAAATGTACACCACCGTTTAAAGTAAAAGCTGTGAAGCTTTAGAAGTGTTGATTAAGGAGTCCTTATTCTGTTTCTTTCTTCACGAGAGCCACTTTTAATGTCTATGGCCGAATAAAGCTTCAAATTAACTCACGTCGTAGTTAAACCATAAATGATTAGATTTTAGCGCCTATTTTTGATTAGGATTTGTTGCTTGATAGACAAACGCGGATCTACATATCACTTCGAAATGAAGCCGTCATTGCTGACTACAGTTGCTAGCATATTAAGCAACCATAGTGCTAATGCTGATGCTGTCTAGGCCAGTAGTGCTTACAAAGAGTCACTTTTGGCAAGTTCATGTTGTACGAGCAGCTGCGCATCTACCGGACCAAGTACGGAGTCTCCGGGTATTATGACTCTACGAAAGACACTTTAGTTCTCAACAAGAGCCAAGAAAGCGATCTGCCGGCAGTGCCCAGTATTGACCTGGTGCAGGACTCAAATCGACTCTCGTCGAAGTTGGCTGTGAGCAACATCGATTTGGCCACGGGTGGCCTATCAAATATTCAATGGACTCTGCCAAGGCGATCAGGCTTTGCCTGGGGCGTGCGGAGCGGTCACGTGAGATCTATCTTTGTGCTATAGGAGTGTCTTGAAGGTGAAGGTTATGGCGATATGGTAGAGCATGCAGTCTTTTTCCGGGTCAGTTGGTCCTAGAGAGTTTACATTCTCCCCCCCCCTGTTTAATAATTCTCCCACCAAAAACCCAAATTCCAATTCCCGGCCTGTATCCGTTGTTGGTTCTAAGCTACATACATGTACATGGAGATAGATTAAAGCTACAGAAAAATATTTCCAAACTTAAAATCAACACCATCAAAGATCCCAACAACCACAGATTTATAATTCTACCAAGACGTCACTCTTTCACTGGACTAATCTTCAAGAAGTCCGGGTTTTTTAAGTGTCGCTTTATCTGTAGACATAGTATGAACTGAATTGTCAATTAAAAAACTCTTCGCCCGCAGAGCTCGGTGCCTCGTTACATTAAAAACGGCTGGACAGTGAAGAACGTGCCGCAAGGCTACTTGGTGCCAATGTGCGTGTGCAACGGGCGGCCAGCGGTGCACCGGGTTATAACGCGACTGGCCAACTTTGAGCCATTCGTTCCATTGCTGGACAAAGGATTTAGTCACCTATCAACGATAGTGATGGAGTCCTGCCGGGAGCATAGCAGAATAGAAGTCTATTGGCCGCCTGGTTGCATCGATTGCAAATTAGAGACGACAAGAACGTGCACCGTTGTATCTAAGAATAACGAATCGCCAATGTGATGTGCAACTGCTATCACGGCTTCGATCCGGTGTCTAAGTGTTTTAATATTGCCGACAGGTGCACGGAACGAGTGACGCCGCACAGTGCAGAGACTGGGCGCGATCTTTGTCAGGTAATTGGCTAAATTAGCCAGAGATCTAGAAAAGATCAAAATGAAGTTACGGTTGCGTTCGGACACAAACACTCGCTTTCTGAGGAAGTTTTTTTGAAAGTCCCATATCACTAAACCATGTATTAGATAGAGAGATAGAAAATCTACATTTTTAGGCACTGAATGGACGAATTTTTGCCTCATGGATCAAGCTCTAAACAAACGCATACCAATTTTATATGCATTTGAAAGCCCAAAATGTGAGATTATTGACAATTGAGTGCTAAGTTTCTATCTCGTTTCAAGTGCCCGTTTAAATGAAATTTAGGCCTTCTAATGAATTGTCCATGGTACTCAAGTGTTACATCCGAATACAAGCGTAACTTCTAGTGTTCCGAGGATCTACTTTTTAGGTCTTAGGATCTTAGGATAAGTACTTAACAGAAGCATGGCTAAATAAAGCTCAAAAGACTAAGCCTAACGTAACCTAGGTAGTTTGCCGTACAAGCTCTTCAGAACGACTTGCATGTTTCATTAGGTTAGAGTGCACCAGTGAATAATAAGACTTTTCCTGCATTTTTACGTGGTTATGTCTGTTGCATTTTTTTCCAATAAACGCTTTGTAAATAATTATCAGATTGTTAGGCTACTAAGTCTCCTAATCTCAACTCAACAGGCCGACATTGGCAACAAGTGCACGACGGACTACATGTGCACGTGCTTCATGCCCTACTTCGAAAACAAAACCGTGTCCAACTTCCCCAATTGTCGAGGCAGTCGCGGCAAAGGCAGAGGCGCCGCGGCAAAACTCGCGGCAAGAAAATGCCAGAGCAAAGTCTGCGGCAACGGCGTCTGCGTTGGCCGCGCGCGATGTCGAGTGCAAATGCGACGAAGGCTACGCCGGGCAAGACTGCCGAGATATTTTCAACGCTGTCTGACTGGTCCGAGTGGAGCGACTGCTTCCCGGCCTGCGGCAACATCGGCGGCCAGTTTCGCCAGCGACCTTGCCAGTCTGCCGACTCAGACGGCCGATTCTGCGAAGGATTCCGACGCCAGCACCGTCGCTGCCAACCAGCCCGGTGCTTCGAGAACGAATCGTTTCCAATTTTCGTGCGCAGCTTGCACGACCCGTTGCCGGCTAGTTTATACATTCGATCCGCTGCAGTCTTTATCGGAACATTCCTATTTGTCTACTGTCTCGGTTTGCTAATCGCGCTGGGCTTCAACTTTCAAGACTGGAAGCTCGAGTCGGTCAACCAGGCCGGTAAGCTTGCCTACGCAGTCGATCAGGTCTGCGACGAGTTGATGATCCGGCACGCGCCGAGCTGGAGGCCCATCGTCGGCAGGACAGGATTGAGAAACTCAAGCGTGGACGGAAAACGGGGGGCAACGACGCTTCTTACGCCGACGATGCGACAACGACGAAGAAGAAAGCGATGATGAGGATGATCTTCAAGGCGAAATTTTAGGGGAGAGCGAAGACTTTTTTCGTATGGGCGTCTTTGTTCCTCACCCAGTGGTCGATCACCTGACTGGCGTGAGCTCTCTACAGCGGCGCAGACTTAGGCAGGCGAAACTGTCAAAGACAGAGAAGAAAAAACCAACTGAGCAGGATGGCAAGAAGAGCCTGAGCGAGCCGCCACAGGTGGGCAAGATTGACTTTGACAGGCTGTTCGTCCCGCTGGCAAAGAAAACTACCGACGAAGAAGATCTCATTGAGGCCAGACGAAGACGAGAGGGTGAAGACGATAACGAGGGCGAAGACGATAACGAGGGCGAAGACGATTACGAAGAAGAAGGCGAGGGCGAGGGCGACGCTGTTTAGGCAAGCGTTTGTACGGCAAAAATTGATATTATTAGACTGATGTCAAACAAATCTTTTCTTTGTTATTTGTAGTTGAAGTTGGTGTTGAATTAGTGTTAAAGTGAAATGGTTCAGAGTCACTGCACGTTGTACGAATTTGTTTGGCATCAAGCTTATCCCATTTCCTATCCATTATGCATTCCAACCATTATCTGTCTTACAACTATGGTCATGTGAGAAGCAGCTGCTGTTTTGCTAAACAGAATGCTTGACCCAAATAATTCGCATTCACTTTATGGTCAGGTCACGTGAAGGCCATTCTCTACAGCAGAAATCAACGGAGATCTCCCGCTAACTTTATGGGATGAGCTCCAGCTCGATATATGCATATAAATACGAGTACGAGTACTTCCATTGGGGGAAGAAGGACGATGAGCGCCCCTAGAACGGAGGCTGCACAAAAGGAAAAAAGGGGAAGAGGGGAACGACTTTGAGTAGCCAGGCAATGTGTACTTCTGTACTATCCCTCTCTAAATATATCCCTTCCTTGTCTCTCTCTCTCCTCTTGGAGCAAGAATGTACTACTCTGAAGAAGTGAATAGACTACAAGGAAAGCAAATTTAAATATGAACCCCGCCCATGTTCTGGAGCACTGACTTTCTCTCTCCCGTTGGAATAAAATTTGCATGCCAGCAGGCAAAAGAACTGCGAGTAACTTCCTCTTACTCTTATAATTTCACTCCAAATTCGACAAGCGCCTTAGAAGAACTGCAATGCGCAGTTTTTCTTCGGCTACGGTTTGTTAAACGTAGTTTTTAAACAACTCTCGCTTACCTGTGAGTTGCTCGTAACCCGGCCATCTATAGGGCCTTGATTTATAACTGTATTTTAAATCATGGCCGAATGCTACAGTCGCTATGGCGACATCGACCAGCTGTTGGAGGACGTTCTGTTGTCGCCGTCGAATCATCATCGACCGTTGCACGTCAGTTCGGCTGGCGGCAAGGCAAGCGACGGCGATGTCTACGCAGAGGTGAATAAAGAGACACCTGCGGGAGTTCATCAAGCCAAGAAGCTGCCTGCATCGTCGAATACTGCCCCTGACGGCATTGAATACCAACTGGAACGGCTGAGGCGGCTGACCACCACCGGCAGGACTCCGTGGGCAAAGAGGTGCCAGTCGTACGAAGTGCTGGAGCGAGTCAGCAGCTTCAGAGTTCATCCACCGCTGCACCACCACCGAGTAATCAGGCACTGATCAATGCAGACCCTAATTAATAGATAGATAGATAGATAGATAGATAGATAGATAGATAGATAGATAGATAGATAGATAGATAGATGATAGATAGATAGATAGATAGATAGATAGATAGATAGATAGATAGATAGATAGATAGATAGATAGATAGATAGATAGATAGATAGATAGATAGATAGATAGATAGATAGATAGATAGATAGATAGATAGATAGATAGATAGATAGATAGATAGATAGATAGATAGATAGATAGATAGATAGATAGATAGATAGTATATAGATAGATAGATAGATAGATAGATAGATATAGATAGATAAGATAGATAGATAGATAGATAGATAGAATAGATAGATAGATAGATAGATAGATAGATAG
>NIVC01000105.1:0-15000 GCA_002269645.1 Macrostomum lignano
CAGCCAACAATGCTAAACATAATAAGACAATAGAAAGCATTGAACGGCAAAAACTAGAAGAGTGAAAAAGGCTCAAGGGAGTGGAGTATTAGTTGATGCGGCTAAAAGAGTCGAACAAAGTACCAGCCGCAGAAGCAGTCAAGGTGGCTGCTAAAGACGTTTAAAGTTGAAAAGAGAAACAGGGTAATGGGATAATTCTTAGACCTCATGAAGCTTAGTTGAAATTTCTCTTATAAAATGTGAGAACAAAAAGGATATACTGAGCATATATGAGGACATGAGAAAAAAAACTTTTAGCTTTTTTCAAAAGAAAGAAGACTATATTAAGATTTCTCCAACTCCAGGTAGCACTAATAATCTCAATGTTTAGGAGGTCAAATAGTTCATGAAGTCAATTCAAAGAGTCATACATTCTCATGTCAGAGGCATCGGCGTTGTATAAAATACTCATAACACAACGAGATAACACCGACTTGAATACGAACATTACTCTAGAACATAATTGGCCTATGAGACTTTTCCTCAACTCATAGTTGACATTGGGAGGAACAAAAAAGTCTATAATGATCCTGGAGAATATGACACAATCTTAAAGTCCGTAATGTACTCAAAATTAATGAATGAAGTTGGAGAAGCATACGGATGGATTCCAGACACTGGAGATGCTGGGACTGTTTCTGATATACCCTAGCAAACAACGCAGATGCTGAAGCTGTGAGAAACTGCAGCAATCGCTATGAAAAATAGACTCAATAAGAAGGATTCGAATACTGGATACATTAGGAGGCTTGAAAATTATAACAATGTCACTAATGCTCCAAACAGAGGTGGAACAATCAAACTATCATTAACACCTCTCATTGGGTTCCTTGATTGGCAGAAGATTAGCAAAGGAATTAAATATAAATTCACATGGACAAGAAAGACTAACGATGCTGAAATTTTCTTTGGAGCTGCCGGGACGGAAGCTAAGTTAACTATTAATAGCTTTGAGATTTGGATCCCTGCTATTACTTTGTCACCCAGTGCTGAAGCAGCTTTTCTAAAATCACTCAACAAGGACATTACAGTATCATTTCCAGAGAGGGTAACGGTTCCACCACAACTCATTCAAGGAAGTCCATATACATGGAACATAGCCAACATCTCCAATATGCCACTTGCAATCTTTGTAGCTTTCAAATATGACGTAAACAACCCATCATATATAGTTAATGATCACAAGTATGTGTCTTACAAAACTGGAGCAAATTCAGTGAAAATAACCCAGCTTCAAGTCAGATTAAATCAGGTGATGTATCCGAATGATTATGTTGAAATTGATCCAGTAGCTCAAGACATTCACAGAGCGTATGAAATGTACGAAGACATCTGCAGCCGTTTCGGTGTAACTCCTCCATTCAATAAACAAGACTTTCTAACCATCTATCCAATCTTTTGCTTTGATC
Source organism: Macrostomum lignano (assembly GCA_002269645.1). Lineage (NCBI taxonomy): Eukaryota > Metazoa > Platyhelminthes > Macrostomidae > Macrostomum > Macrostomum lignano. The sequence goes on from NIVC01000105.1 coordinate 1,449, forward strand.
TAACAGCTCAAGATGAGTTTCTGGTCAAGAGTGGAGTGAATATTCAATTATTTATCAAGAAGTCAACAAATGTTGAGCTGACTGCTTTTGCACTAATTCTTGAACAAACAAAGAATGTAATAAAAGTTACCAGTGAATATCAAATGACCCGCGTCGAATAAGGTCATTTTTTCTTTTTTTAAATGCCCAAAGTAAAATTTCAGCATGATCCTATTTTCCCTAATCCTCTTTTATGTTGTATTATCGGCGCTACAAATACGGGTAAAACATATTTACTATTCCATATTCTTACAAGTCCTGAAAAACTAGTTGACTTTAATGAGTTAGTTTTATATGTTCCCAGAGCATCTCAAATGGATCCAGAGTATCAGTTTCTAAAATATGGCTTTGAAAATGGTCTCCCACCTTCTCTTATCAACTCACTCTATCATGTCTACCAGGTGAGTGAGGATGCATCTCCTGAAGATATTAACATATTTGTCGAGAGGCAGCCACCCTGGTGAGTGCAAAGCACATCAGAAAATTCAGAAGTAATAGAGAAAATTTCTGTCACTCTTTCCCATACTCCAAATGAAGAAATTTTTCATAATGGACTAAAGACATGTGTGATATTGGACGATGTTTTGGGAGAGGCTAATCAAACATTTCAGGAAAGTCTGTTTCAGAGAGGCAGGCATGGAAACTGTTGTGGTTTTTATCTAGCTCAAAATTTTACCAAACTAGATCGCAATACTGTCAGGGAGAATACGACATGTTACATAATCTTTAAACAAAAAGATACAAACTTAAATCACATTGCTAGAAATATAGAAACGAATTATGAACCCGCTATATTCAAGGCTAAATGTAGAGAGGCTTGGAAAAAGAAGTATGGCTATATCTATATAAATACAAGAGCTGATGAGGATGAGCAAGATTTGTATAAGGATGTTCTAACTAAAATCCCATTGTAAAAATGACTAATGAATATATAAGAGAACTCATTAATTTAGCAAAGCAGCGAGAAATGTACAAATCCAGAAATGATGCTCAACGCTATTTGAAAATTGGAGAAGAGAGTTTATATGCAAGAGTGGCTCCATTAGCTCAAAAACCTGTCACAGAAAAGCTCGATGAATTTATTGATTTCAATGCCAACCTTGTTGATAAACTTCAGAATCAAAAAGTTCCAGTTCCGCAATCAAGTACACCAAAAGGCGATTTGAACCCTGAAGTATTTGACAAAATAATTGAAGAAATTGGAAAGATTCCAATAACTCAAAGACCAGCGCCTAGTATACGGATTCAAAAAACTGATGCTGGATATATATTTGGATCATCTGTAATAGAGGTTGAATTCCATGAACAAGGTCGGACATCATTGTCAACGAATTCCGAATGCCATTTTCTGAAGATCTTGAAGAGTTGTTCAAAATGCCTAAAGTAACTGAAAATGGTGAAGAGCTGAAGCAATTCAAGATGCAAACATTGCAGGATTATGTTAACCTCATTGAACACTTGTAAAAATCCAGCGGCCAAATCAAGTGGGAATTATAAGCAAGCAGTAAGGATATTGAAAGATAATCCACCAGGATATCGAGTAAAACCGGGATCTGGACTCAGTGAAAGAGTGTTGACATTACTAGCCGCAAAAGCAGAGGGACATAACAATGTTGATAAAGAGCTAGTAGAATTACTTGCTTAAAAAAAAAAGAAATAGAAAAAGTCAACATCCTCTTGAGTAAAAAGTTTCAACGCACATTTGACTTCTTTTCAATTAAAAACCCATTTCGACAAACTCTAGGCACTCCGATAAATTTGTATGAAGATCGAGAATACGAAGCTGGTATAAAAAAGTTTGCAGTCTTTGATGCTATTAACAATATTGAAGGAGGCAATAATGAGTTGCGATACTCGAGGGATAGTGGTAGAACATGGAAGAAAATAAAGATTCAAGCAGGATCTTGGGAAGTTAAAAGTCTGTCAAGCGAGATTCAAAGATTGCTAACAGCTGCAAATGATTGGAAAGAGGGGGCTATTGTTTTCAGTGCAAGCCTAGACACGCGTAGGGTTGAGTTACGGTTAGCCACAGAGTATCAAGTTGATTTCAGGGATGCACATTCCAATAACTTTAGAAGACTGTTGGGATTCAATTCGGAAGTGTATTTGAAACCATTTGAGAGAGCTCCAAATCCAGCTCGGATAGACGGAGCTAGAAGTGCGATCATGGTTCGTTGTCTCAATATCAAAGGGGGTTTTATCACTGATCCAGCCAATGGAAATCATTTAATTGATAAGCAAATACTTCTTTCAATTCCATCGTTCTCTGTCCCAATGGGAAGTAAAATTATTCAAGAGCCTGCAAATCCTGTGTACCTACCACTAACTACAAACATGTTGAGCACATTCGACTTTGTCATCGAAGATGAGTCTGGTGTTCTATACGACTTTGATGGCGAGGAAATATTTATAAATCTACACGTACGACAAATATGAGTGTTAAAAATGAGCGAAGCTGAGACATGGAATGCATTTAAACAAAAGTTTGGGACTGACACTACGACTAATATTGATCTGATAAATTGGGCAAAATATCTCAAGTTAAAACCATTTCGCTATGCCATGAGAGATGAAATTGTTGATTTACCACAGTATGGTTACTTTATGACAAATATTCACACTTCGAAAGAACGGGGTATACATCATTCAGCTATCTTTTCAGCTCATGATAAGGTTTATTTTTTTGATTCCTATGCACTACCGCCCACTGGAAATTATGGAAAAGTTTAATCACACAAAGAATAGAATATGTGGAGACATGGAAGAACAAATTCAAACTTTAGATAAGAAATTTTGTGGTCAAATGTCGCTGTACTTTTTACATCGAATCGATAAAGGAGATAGCTATAATGAAATTTTGCAGCAATTAAAATGAGTTACAAGAATACTGCCAATCAATTTGGTTACTCGTCAAATTCAAATGATATAGCACCTGGAATAACAATAGCGTTAGCTGATGATCGATACATCAATGAAAATGAAGGATATAAGAGAGAGGAAATAGATAATTTATTGTTAGCAAAGAGAAATGTTTCAGACTCTTATTCAAAGGAAGATAGTGACGCAATGAATATCACCATGCTACAATTAATTGACGATGCTCATGGGCGCGTAAACAATGTCTACACAAAAACCGAAACTGACACTAAGATGTATTCTAAAACCGAAATTGACACTAAGATGTATTCTAAAACTGAGATTGACACTTTGTTAGCAGAAAGGCAAGGTACTGTGGGGGGTACAGAGAGTTCGAAATTAGTCAATATTCTTTCATTACTGACTTCAAACGCTTCCGATCCTGACATGAAAGTGACCGCTTCTCATAACTCTTCAGCAGCATATCATGTTGCAGATTCAAACCCAGCTTCAGAATGGAGCAGTGTAGATGACTCAGACAAGTGGATACGAGTTCAATTTCTGAAAAGAGCTAGGAAAGTTGTAGAGATAAAGTTGGAAGGAGAGGTGTGGCCTGGTTGGTCTGTTAGTGTGAGCCTAAATGGAACAAACTGGACACCTGTTGAACAAAGTGCACCCATTGAACTACGAAGGGGCAATGCACATCTTAGGAAAAAAATACCCAATCCCTCATATTATTTCCATTATTCTCTTAATTTTTCTGGTTCCGTAAAGCTTACAAAAGTTGAATTACTTGAGAGACAAACAGTGGTTAATGATTTAGTGTGGCCTATAGATAGACTTCAAGCTGTACCAAAGCTATACGTAGACAATGCACTTGAATCAGTGGAGCTGCGACTAAGGCGGGGACTAGGTTTCAAATCTTATACAGGATATATTCCCCACTAGCAACACGTCAAAACTATAGAGAAAGGGGTTTCAATGTAGCGTCATCAGGAGCATTTGAAACGTCAGATAATTGGGGTTATATAGTATCTAATTCAGAATGGGCATCGAGAATGAACCCAATTCTTACATTGAAGTACAACTTCCTGAATCTATTCAAATTTGGAAATTCGGATTGAAAGGAACCAAAGCAGTGGTAGTGAAATTATAAAAAATCAACCAAAAAGTTTTATTCTGAAAGGAGCAATAACAAGAGAGACTTTAGAATATTTTTTCTACCGAAAATGCTGGTTTAGTTCCTGGAGTGATGAAGTATTTTGAAGTAGCTTCCACGAAAAATTCTCCGTTATAGAGTGCATATTAATTCAGCCACTGAAGGATCAACTGTTCTTATTGTTTCAGGCTTTCAACTTTATCCGATTTTAGACATAATTGTCACATAATTAGACATAATACCATAGTCACCATTAAAACACACAACATAAGCACAAAAACTCCCAACGGGGTCAATAAACAAAAATTACTATCTTAGGAAGCTGGCAAGTAGGCAAACTTCACTCAGTGACTAACGCAGGAATTCGGGTTGTATATTTTTCATCTACTTTTGCTACACACAGAAGCAATCTCGCAGAGCAATAATATGGTCGGCTATTGTCCAACCACCGTAGCAAAGCAAGTAGGCAAACTTTACTCAATGAGTAACGCAGGAATTCGGGGTTGTATATTTTTTATCTTATACTCTTGCTACACAGAAGCAAGCTCGCACCGCAACAATATGGTCGGCTATTGTCCGACCAAGATAGCAAAGCAAGTAGGCAAACTTCACTCGATGACTAACACAGGAATTCGGGGTTTTATATTTTTCATCTACTCTTGCTACACAGAAGCAAGCTCGCACCGCAACAATATGGTCGGCTATTGTCCGACCAAGATAGCAAAGCAAGTAGGCAAACTTCACTCGATGACTAACACAGGAATTCGGGGTTTTATATTTTTTATCTTATACTCTTGCTACACTGAGTCATGCATTCCATTCAGACCAAAACGCGAGACCAAAACGCGAGAAGAAAATTTCGAAAAATAAAAAGATAAAAATTGGTCTCGTGTTTTGGTCTGAATGGAATGCGGGGTCTGACGTTTTGTCATAAAAATATATAAATGAATGGCCACGAGCGGCAAGGTCTAGTAATTTTTCTCTACTAACTTTACCTTCTTACAAAATATCATTCCTACAATGCCTTCTTTCTCGAATTTGCACGAGAGGCTTACTGCCGCTAGAGCAACTCTTAGAATTCGTGAGCGAAATTTGCGACAACACCATAGGAACTCAATGTTTAGAGATATTGCCATCAACATCTTTTTGGAGTATAACCCACAAAATTTGGCTAATGAAGAGCGCTTCTTTAATCAGCTAAAGGTTAGTTAAAAAGTGTTTTTACATTATAAGGTTTTAAGTTTACAAAAATCATATACGAGCGCACCAAACCCTTTCCTAGAACTACTATCTTCAAAAACGTCGCGTTCAAGAAGCAGAGAGGCGCTTGGTTGCTTATCGCCAAGATATGGAGCACCAACTAGCTGATATTCAACCAGAGGATAACCCGACTCAAGTACAGAACCATCCAGCTCAGCCGGGGAATAATCAAGGGCTTTGTCCAATCTGCCAACACGAACCACGGCCACCAAACGTTACCATGGCATGTTGTCGAGCTGTGGTTTGTGAAATATGTTATCGCACCGGAATTCAAGAGGGCAACATGGTTAGGTGCCCAACATGCCGCGCTGATATAGAACCATCTAATGCGCCATAATTATCAACATGACTTGATATCAAACATTTATTAAGGTAATAATTTAAACAAATATATCATCGCTTTGAGCAGGCCACATTTAGCCCAATGGAGTTTGGCCTTTGGTGTCTGAAAGTCTTTTTCTGTTCCTGTGTTTATTTTTCTGTTTCTAAAAATAGACAAAAATGTGCCCCGTTACAGATCCACGCAAGCTAAGAGAGTATACAATAGGTGAGCCCCTAGAGTACAATGGAGAAGGTATTTTGATACTAGAAGCACCATTCCAACTTACTAAAAGACAATCTACCTCTCATAAGACAGGCAGGTGCTGCCGGAATCGCAAAGGCAGTCAATAATAAAAAAGCTGCCAATGAAGTAGGCGCAAAAGTAGCGAAAATTTAAGAAGACAAAGTATAATGATACACAGAAAATGCTAAAGTTGGATTATCTATAGAAATTTGCCCAAAAGAAAGCAAAAATGTTAAATTTTTCATAGAAAAATGGAAGCTAACCCAAATGTTCGAAATGCACTGCCACAAAAGTATATATGATTCTATTATAAATTTCTCTCAATAAAAACACCAACTCGAAAGGCTCGACTAATTGAAGAAATTGATAAAGCTTACGATGAATATAAAGCAGAAATATTAAAACACAGCGATTGTAAATGCCCCCCATATTTGTATTCATTCAGAGTATATCTTGCACATGTTGATAAATGGGCATTGATTTCGAGACAGCACATAAGGAATGATGAATTTTTCGTCATGCTTAAGTTGAACATTTTCAAACTCCCCATAACCCTTGAGAAGTACATTGAAACTGATGAATTATATTGTTAAATTTATTTTAAATAAAATGGAAAGAAAAAATCAAAACGATTCAAGTTTCTCTCCTGTGATCGTACAGGATCCGCTTCAAAACCATGATGTCCCACCACCAAGATTGACAAATTTAAAACAAACAAAATCGTACGATAAACTAATTAATCTCTATGAAGAACTTAATTTTAGATTCGGAAGTTGCAGTGTAACATGGAATAGTAAAACAAAGAAAAAAATACCATCAGGAATGCCAACCAAAGCAGATAGGAATTCAACCTCACCACCATTTCGACCAGATGTAGACAACATGATTTGGATAGATACTAGAAACTCAAATATAACCGTAATCGATATTGATAATGCTGACCTATGCCCTGAGTTGAATGAACTGTGTATGACTCATTGTGATTGGGTTGTTCAGACAAACAAGGGACACCACTTTTACTTTAACAAAGTAGATGGATTGAAAGTAACGATTCAACAAAGTGTGGGTTTTGATATTCCGCCTTAGTATTTGCTCCACCAGGTTTCTATTATGTCGATGGTGAAATTAGGGAATACAAACGTACAAAGTCCAAATGTTTAATAGACATGCGAGATGTAATTCTTGATGAGATAAATAGATTAATAAAGCCACAGGATAAAAAAGAAAACCAAGAACCCGATAAACAGGCACTAAAAAGCACCGTTCCACCACCCACTTGTGAAGGAGCTTCAAAGTTGTTAAGTATAATACAACACAAAAACCAAGACTATGATTCTTGGTACAAGGTAGCACTTATACTCCGCGACATAGACAGTGGTGATGAAATGTACAAAGTATTCACTGATTGGTCAAAAGTAAATTATGATAAGTTCGATTCCGAATCATGTAAAAAGGTGTGGAATAGCACCAGTACCAGCTCTGCTGATGCACAGGACAGACTTACTATCGGTACACTAAAGAAATGGGCAAGTGAAGAAAACTATAACAAATATAAGGAATGGAAAAGCAAATATGATTATTATGGTAGGATTGAGTTTCTTGATGATAATTTCACTGACGTTAATATAACCAACTTTGTTTATGAATATAAGAAGAATAATATAATTTACAATAGCGATGGTATTTACTATTTTGATGATGATAAGTGGAGAGAACTAAGTAGTATAAATGACATATTTCTTAAAATATCACACCTTGTCAGCAGTGAGTTAAACCACCGAAAGACTAGACTCGAAATTGCAATTAAGAAGGCGGCTGATGATAAAGAGAAGTTAAAAGCACTTGAAAAGAAACTACAGAGTACAATAAAGAATATAAATTCAATACAAGGAGCCAACAAACTCAAACAGGTAACTACTTTGTTCAAAGAGAGGTTTACTAACAATGAAATTGAATTCGACATGAAATGGAATTTGCTAGGGTTTAACGATGGAGTATACGACCTCCTTACAGGTGAGTTTCGCGAGTATAGATATGACGATTACGTTACTAAATCGGTGGGATATAATTACTCGGATGTACTTGGAGTGAGTGATTACGACTATGGCTTCATTGTTAATCTGCATAACCAAATTCATCCCGATCCAGAAAATAGAAAAAGTTGGGAATCCGTTATAGCCACAGCTCTAATGGGTAAGAATGTTGAAAACTTTATAATGTTTGATGGCGCTGGTGGAAATGGCAAGGGAGTTGAGGACAACCTACTTCTTAGAACTCTAGGGTCTGATTATGCAGCACCACTGAGTCCTGATGTTTTGAATTTACCAATAAGAATAGACAGGCCACAACCAGCCCTAGCACAAATTAATAAAAAGAGGTTGGTTATCAGTCAAGAAGTAAGTGGTGTCTTGAACAATGCATCAATAAAATTACTAACTGGTGGTGGGGTTATCCAAGCTAGAAATTTATATTCAAGCCAGTGTAATGTCGTTTTACACACAACTCTGATAGTCGAATGTAATAACAAGCCTGACTTTAGACAAAATATTGGAGATGCAGAAAAAAGACGAATTATAAATATTAATTACCCATGTAAATATACAGCAGATACCGACATCATTGATCATGCGAAACACATTTATAAAGCCGATTCATATCTTAAGACCGAGGAGTTTAAGAATAAATATAAGTTTGCTGAGATGAAACACCTACTAGAAATTTTCAAGCAAACAAAGGGTGAAATATATCGATCGAAAAGCGTAATTGAAAACACTAATGAATTCATACAGAATTGTAATTGGTTTGCTCACTTCTTTGAAGAGAATTATGAATTTTTAGAAACTGAGGAAAAAACATTTTGCTTATTAGAGAAATTTACACTGCCGCAACAGAGAGTGAATACTATAGGACTCTAGCCCAACGTGAGAAACGTGAATTCCAACAACAATACATAACAGATTTCTTCAAGAATCACAATGACTATTGTAAGTATTATAAGGATAGATATAGGCGTAGGATAGATGGTAAACAGCAAGAAACTAGAAATGTTCTGTTTTACTGTGTAAAAAAATAAACGAAGATGTTATCAATGAGATTACATTGGCTGATGAGGAATAGATCTGATAGGATCCAAATAATATCTTTTATCATCTAACGGACTCATTGTTTGTTTCATAATCTCACGAATATATATTTTATTTTTTTCAGATACAGTCATACTTACTCTACCTCTTTGAATATCTTTGTAATCTGTCAATAGTATGTTTTTAAAAGTTTCAAAATTTATATTTGTACTGCTTTTATCAACCCCCTTGATCGTAACACATTCCCCTGAAACTGTAGTGAAAGCATACTCCTTTGACCGCAGGAATACAGCTTCGGAAATTATTGAGCCATTCATTTCATCTTTCAACTTTCCAATAACTTTCTTGTTCGTCTCGGAGTATAGTGGATGCTCTCTTGGATAATCCGATGTGTCTAAGTGTTCTTTAATTTTTTCAAGATCCTTATAAACATCTTGAGTAATCACTGAGAATATTAGCGAATCACAATCAGAATAGTGCAATTGACAGCTGTTCCAATTCTTCTCAATAAAATTGTAATAGCAATCGTACATTAGCATTTTTGCATAATCCAGAATAGCCATTCCTAAATAAATTGGCTTGTCACACGCAATTGTCTTTTTGTACATTTGGACACCAACTGCATCCTCACTAAACATAATGAAATCTTTGAAACTTGGTTTGGAAAAATAACGCCTTGCAGTTTTTTCTTCAGCTACAAGATGAAAGTTCGACCTATTCTTTACATTTTCGATTGTTTTACCGTAGAATGAATTGTTCAGTAGTTTCCACAGGTCTTTCTCAAATTTAGTTTTTGCTTCCATTCTCTGCCTGGTATTAAATTCGATGTATTTACTCAACCAGTTTGACTCTTTGAATGAAAGAATTCTATGAACTCTCATAACTCGCATGCCCATCTTCTCATAAAACTCAAGTAGTCTGTGATGTAAAACATATTTCTCCTTGTTGTAAAATGTCAACATCAACTTGGATTGAACAAACTTTTTCTTTTCGACTTCGAGGTATTGCTTCTGTATATCAGATAAATCCTCAAACCTAGTTGTTCGTTTCTCAGGAGCCAGTGGATATTTACTTGTAGCTTTCTTACAGTCCTCTGTATATTCAAGGTCAACTTCAAGAAAACAACCCCTGCCATTAGGAATATTCTTGTGATACTCTAGATTATTTTCAAACTTGAAATCTCCCACAGGTAGATTTTTCATCATTGCTTCACCATATAAATTATTCTTGTCCAAGTATAGCATGTACGACGATTCAGAATTGCTGTCATAACTTTCTAAATACTTGTTATTCATTTTTTTATATCGATCTCCAAGAACTCCAGAGAAACCGCCGCGAATACCACTTTCTACCATGGATATCATTTCTTTATCACCAAGTAATTCCAATTCCACATTAGTATATTTCAACCCACATGCCCACGATAATCCAGAAAGGGAAAAGCAATACGCAGGATCTATCTTGAAATATTTCAAAAATGTTGATCGAAACTTCTCAAAAGCGTTGACAAATGAGTAAATCTTTCTAATTACTGCTGTTGTATCACTGGGTGGCAAATATTTTATTTCTTCTTCAGAGAGTGTAAATGGTGGTTCCAAAAACCTAGATCCATCTAAAAACACAACACCACTGGTATAATTCCCCCACTTAATTGCAACATGGTCTTCCGATGTTTTAGAAATGAAATCCAATTTATAAGCTGTATTCTTTATTCGTGTTAATGGAACTATCAAATAGTTTAGATCTTTTCCAGATTCATTCAGGAGAAACAACGGTACCGTTTGATTCGCCTTGCCCTCCTTGGTATTACATGATTGACATGCTGCGCCGCGATATTTACCATTGTAGTGATTATGCTCTCGAATTTTTTTACTATCTACAAATGGCCTTGAGCAGAGAAAACATTGTTCTGCCGCTTTGTAATCAGTCTCTTCGACATCACTTAATCTTGGATGTTTATATCTATCCATTTCATTTTTTATATGCTCAAACTTTTTTATTACGGTTTCAACGAATGATTCCACTGTAGTATTTAAAATAATATTTGATTTTATAATGTCCTCATAGTCGGAACTAGTAAAAAGTGTCCATTGTGATAGCTCTAGTGATTTATCATCCATCGTTACATAATCTAATATTGCATAAAACACAAATGGTTTTCTTACACTCATGTGGTAGTTTTTAAACTTTAATATCCTCTTATCAATCTTTGGAACTTCAATTGACACTTTGAAGTCATTACAGATTGCTTTATGATTATCCAGTGCATCCTGGGAGTATTTGACTTGAAGACACTTTCGACAAAGAAAAACCCTGTTGTAATTTTGGGACGTGAGGAATAAACACAAGTCTGTTATTAAGCAATAATGATTTTCAACAAGTAGTAAATCAATAACATTGGGGTTGTCGTAATCTTCTGTCAGACGAATAGAATATATTGACTCTTTAGTATTTATATCCCTCAATCCAAACACATTTATATGAAGACTGTTCAACTTTTCAATCTCAGAGATATCTCGAATGTCCACTGGAAATTTAACGTCTCCTAAGTTTATTTCATTTATATACTGTGTATACTTACCAACTCTATATCTATGTTCCTTCACAGGATGGAGCTTTGCTAAAATAGACCAGAGAAAGCACCTATTGTCTTTAGTGTTCTTAACATTTACTAATGCGTTTGATTTAATTGGAATTAGAATATAAGTTCCTCCTTTCAACTGATTAATGCCAACAACTTTCAACACAATCTTTACTAACTTAACAAAATAATATCCTGATCCCCTTTCATTAAAACTATCCTTCCATCCATCGAATTCATCCAGAACATCCTGAATTGTACTTTCTATACTAGTTTCCACTTGGAGAAGATTTAACAAAGTTCGATACTTTGAATGATATTGGAACTCAATCCAACTGTCGGTAGTTCCTTTATAAAATTCTGCGACAAAGGAAATTCTGTATTTTATTGAATCTCTAGCCATCAAATATTCGGAAAGAATTGGGGAGATTAAACCGCGAATTTCTTCAACGGAGTCGAGATCGAATTCATAAGAGGCCGCTGGTATTTTTTTTTTTTTTTTTAAGAAAAAAAATTAAACAGACTCAAGCATAGGGGGGTGCACTTGGAGCATTTGATTGAAGATTGAGTGTTGCCGAGTACTCTTTTGGCTTATCAGCTAGACCCAATTTTTCTCTCAGATCTTTCTCCAGCAGTTCCTTTTTAATTTTTTCCTTCGCTGATTGACCAAGTCTACTCTCTTTGAGGATTTTATCAACGACTTCCGAATGGTTAACTTCTTTAGGCGCAACACAGGTGTCTAACAATTGGTCTCTTTTCTCTCTGTATTCTGAATAAATTGCAGCAGCTGCTTGAACCTCTTCAAGAGTTAATCTATAATCATCAACTGCTTTTTGGGAGTAAATATACAATCTCTCTCTGTATTGATTTGCCAGATCTCTGAGAACAATGTATTTTGCCTTCTGCTTTTGGCAATGCATTTTCACAGTTGCAAACAACGACGTGGATTTTACAGCTTCAAAACCACTCATTGCCCCGATTACTACTCCAATAACTAAGGGATTCAATGTCAGTATCGATGTTGCTATGCCAATTCCTGTAGCAGCCAAGAGACTTACATTTCCTGTCACAATGTTGATCCAATTTATCCTGCTACTTTGTCGTTTGTACTTTTTTACCTTTTTGCTATAAATTGTAAGATCTTTCGTAATGCATTCAATACTGCCTTTGATTTCACCCTTTCTCTGATTGAAATAGTCCCGCTCCCTCAAATCTGCTTCATGCAGCTCAACCACAGGATAGATGTGTTCATTTTTTTCATTCATTTTTATATGGCGATTATGCCTAATTGTCAATTATGTCTATACCTGACTGAATATCTAAGGCATTTCCTAGAAATATTGGTTTACTGAAGGCCATTTTATATATATATAATTTACTATCGTTGAATTGGATGACACTTTCATTTTGTATATACCTGAAATTGCATTAAATTGACCCGAGGATCCAACTTTTCTCATGGTTTTTGAGCTGGAATCGTGAAAATTGCACTTTTTCAAAATTTTTGAAAATCACAAAAAATCGCTGTTTTCAGACCATTTTCACCTGTTTTTAGTCATTTTTCACTTATTTTTAGTGATTTTCAAAATGAGTGAGGGCATGAGGGCGAGGGCACCCCCCCTTTTTAAAAGTATAAAAATTCCGGAAATTCTGTGTTCTGTGAAATATTCCACAGGCCAATGCCCCCACATGCCCTCACCCTCAACACCCTCACTCACAGATATATGTATATTTATATATTTTTATATTTATCACACACACACTTGAATCCATGACCACCTGCTAGTAGTAGTATGTTATAAGGGGCTGAGTCATCCAGCGAGCTGGCGCGTAATGCGCCCGAGCAATAAGTGTGGCGCAGCCCCTTATAACATACTACTACTAATCTCTTTTGTTGTTCTTGCGAATTCTGCTCAACCCCAGGGCACAGGACTCGCACACACCCAGCTTCCAACTAGTAGATAGGCAAAACATGAGGGACTCCATAAACTGAAGCTGAGTGGGGAAGC
>NIVC01000105.1:17500-37376 GCA_002269645.1 Macrostomum lignano
AATATGGTAAATACAGTGTTGGCTTATGGCTAGATTATCAGCATAACAGATAGTATAATTTGTTATAGTGGCTTAGGCTGATCCATCAAACACAGTATTAGCCATGGGTTAGTTGATCAATCTTGCGAGCAGTCTGAGAGAGAGAGAGAGAGAGAGAGAGAGAGAGAGAGAGAGAAAGAGAGAGAGAGAGAGATATTCTCCATCATCCCTCTCTCTGGCTTGGCCCTATTAATTCACTTCAGTAGCATGTGAAATAAGTATGAAACGAGTTAGTCACCAGCTGTGACAGTTTTACGTTAAAATTTTACATTTAACATTGTTACTGCGATGTGGTTGCCATTTCAGGCATTGAGAGTGCCATTTCAGACATTGGGAGTGCCATTTCAGGCATTGAGAGTGCCATTTCAGGCATTGAGAGTGCCATTTCAGGCATTGAGAGTGCCATTTCAGGCATTGAGAGTGCTATTTCAGACTAAGGAGTGCCATTTCAGGCATTGAGAGTGCCATTTCAGGCATTGAGAGTGCCATTTCAGACATTGAGAGTGCCATTTCAGGCATTGAGAGTGCCATTTCAGACATTGAGAGTGCCATTTCAGACATTGAGAGTGCCATTTCAGGCATTGAGAGTGCCATTTCAGGCATTGAGAGTGCCATTTCAGACATTGGGAGTGCCATTTCAGACATTGAGAGTGCCATTTCAGACATTGAGAGTGCCATTTTACTATATGAACTTTTCAATTCATTAAGGTTAAAATCCTGTAAAGAACCAAGCCGACAAACTGGAGTAACTGCAGGGTTGTCTGAAAATGGAGAGTTTAGGCTGGGGAAAGAGGCTTTGGCTGAGGCTTTGGGCAGTTGGTCTCTCCTCTCTTCTCTCTCTCTCTCGGATTCTCTGCATTAATTAATTTTCTCCCCAATTTCTCCCAGCAGTGAGGCAGGCAGTCATCGTTCATTTCTTCCTTACTAGCGAAAGCAAAAAAGCTAACGGGGGGGGAAGCATAAGCTCGTTTTGTCAGATTTCTAGGCGGTATGGAGCTGTATATTTATTCATAAACTGGGTTAATATGGTGCAGGATGGTACCAGTAGGCAGTATAGTGCTGATGTTCACGCACTAGGCAGAGGTGTCACGTGACTTCAGTGGGTTTCATTTGCTCAGAAGGTCAGATTAAGGAGATTAGGCGTTTTACATTTGTGCGTGAAGCTAAGAAACATTTGACATTGCGGCTTGACATCAAGGATCGCCTTGATTAAATTCTGATTCAAATAAGAGAATTTTAAATCGGGGATTGTCTTGACTGACTGACGGAATTCAAAAAGTGCGAAGTGATTTTTTTCGAGCAGGGCAATCAATATAATTGCAGCCCAACTCGCGAGCTGCCCATGAACTCAGTTGGGTGGGACGAAGTCCAATTTGAATCCCAAGTGGGGGGATCTTGCAATTTTAAAAAGCTCCTCTCTAAACTAAATCCCCTAAATCCTTGGATGCCCCGAGTTGAGACTTGTGAGGAAAGTTAAGGACGAGAATGTATATTTGAGTGAGGCGCCAAGTTTTGACTCAATGTCACATCAGCCTCGCTGGAAATTCATGCGGGAGAAGAGCTTGTCAAAAAATTTGGCGGATCACGAACTTGCAGGAGTATAAGTGTGTGTGGGTGCCCCTGAGCCAGTCGGGGGCTCAAGTAGGGAGGACGAAGAACGCCGAAGCGAGGGGTTAGTTAGGAGTCGCATTGGGTCCGAATTCGACGGAAACCTCCAGAAGCGATTTTTTTACTACTGTCAGTTCATTTCTGTTCCCCTAATATATATGGGCCAGCATGCCTGCTAGCACTGGATGAGGCTCTTCCAGCAGATGAAGCTGAGAGGGAGAGAGAGGGAAGCTGGACTTGCCTGACTGGTGTGTGTGTGTGCTGATGCTGAGCGAGTCTGCGAGGGAGCCCAGCTAAAGCCTCAGAGAGTAGTGTGTGTGTGCCGTGTGTGTGTGTGGAAGAAGAGTTGAAGTGGAAGAGGAAAGCGCAAGGCTGCAGGACTCCCAATACACACAGCGAGACAGACAGACAGAACTGACTGACTGAATGAGGGTCCCTATCTCTAGTGGGGGGGGGGGTAGGGTGGTGGTGCAGCTGGAGGGGGTGCAGGGAGTGCAGATTGGCATATATAGGGATTCTGCCCATTTGATCATTCGGTAATCGTACTCAGTTTTCTGTGGGGAGTTGATGGAGAGGGAGGAGAGAGAGAGAACCCAAGCTGGAGCTTAGTGCTGGTTGGCTGGGCATCTGGGGTCCGAGGAGCTTGCTTCCCCCTTCATCTTTCGAATCGAGTTTTTCTGTATGCGCGCCTGTATAAATTGGATTGCACAGCCCTACGAACTGCGCTTCAATAGGCTTATTCTATTCAGGATCAGAGATTGACCGAATTTTGCTGTCGAACAACTGACTGGACTATAATTACTAAGGCCATGATTGAATTCGTACGGCTTCTCAAGTGACTCATTTTTGAAATTTTTAGTCAAATTGGAAACAAGTCCAATCCAAAGTAGCTCGTCGAACTAGCAAACGAAGAAACGATAGAAATATTTTGTAGCATACAAGCTATCTATGCAAGTTTGCCTTCCCACGGCAAGTGCAATGACTGCATCAGCTGCTGGAGGGCCCGTACCTTCAGCTGTAGCAGATGCGCAAAAGTACCTGCTTAGAGCTGCCGCTAATTCTGCTGGCAGTGCGCACAACAATGCTGATTGCAATTATCAGCAGACATCTTTGTCCAATAGTTGCCAAGGACTGTTTCAGCAATGGAGTTTGGCGTTATTGTCCCAGGTAGTACAGACGTTCGGGTTTATGGAGTTTCAAGTTTGTGAAGTTTCAAGTTTGGGAAGTTTCGGGTTTGTGAAGTTTCTGGTTTGGGAAGTTTCGGGTTTGGGAAGTTTCAAGTTGACGAAGTTTCAACTTGGATTTCTAAAGTCTAAAGTTAATAAAGCTTTAATGCTTTTATCTAGATACTTTTGCCATGGCTAGTACCTACAGGTACTTTTCTAATCAAAAATACTGGTACGAACAGTCGACCATAGAGGGAACAAAAAACCTTTTAAAATTTCCTGCAGCCATCGGAGTTCGCTGCAGCTCAGCTTCAACAACAGCAGCAACACCAACAGCAGCAACAGCCGCCGCAGCTGCCGCAACAGCAGCAGCAACAACAGCAACCGACAGATACGGATGCTGCCAACGGCTGTCCGGGCTCGCCAAACTCCGTCAGCGGCGGCAGCAGCGGCGGTGGCGCCGGTGGACCGAAAAGGCTGCACATCAGCAACATTCCGTTCAAATTTCGCGAGGCCGATCTGAGACAACTGCTCGGGGTGAGCGGATGGTGCATGACTGTCAAAATTCAGCTATTTCTATGTCACTTTGGGGCACTTAATCATACGTTCGGACTTCGGGATTTTCTCGTTGTTCAGCGATTCCTTCGGAGCGTTCTAGATTTTCAACCACACCTTCATGATGTTCAATGGGCTTAATGGAGATTCCTTTGGAGCTTTTTAGATGTTTAACAAACCATTGGGATGTTCAAGATGTTTAATGACGATACCTTCGGAGGGTTCTATGTGTTTAATGATTCTTTAGAAACGTTCTAGGTGTTTCTTTTAGAGCGTTCTAGGTTCTTATGAGTTCAACAACTATTCTTTTAGACCGTTTGAGGTGTTTGTTTTTTCATTTCCAACAAGACCTTTAGGATTTCTACGATTATGGAAAAACATTGTTCTTTCAAATGACAGTTTAAATAGTAAGACTATTTGTTACTTCTACTGCTAACCTGTGCGCTGCCCCAAACGAACTCTCCTTCATTTCAGCCATTCGGTCACATTCTGGATGTTGAGATCATATTTAACGAGCGCGGATCAAAGGTAAGATTTCGAGCTAGATGAATATTAACGATAAAAAACTATAGGGACAAATTCATTGTGCGGTTGATTCACCAACAAGATGATGATGCCGTGTGTAGCAAAATGGAAAAAATAGCTTGGAAATAACGATGAAGCTTAAGTATAATGTCGCCTCCAGCTTCACTGGGCAAATAATGGATTGCTAGTAAATTGCCAATGACCCGAATTTGATACACAAACTCCTCGGTTTTCGCGGGCGATGCTTTTAGTATTTTGCTACTCCATATTCGAATATTTCCATCTCGAATGTCGCAAGTATTCTAGGCTTGGCCCTTCAGTGACCCCGTTTCCACGCCTCGCGTCCAATTTCCAGTCGATAATAATGAACGCATTTTATTGATGCCAGTTTGTTAAGTTTTCTTTCTCTTTTCGGAACTTTTCGGAAAAGTGTGACTTTTCATGATGTTGAAAAATTATTTGACATTTTGGTGTCTCGAATATTCTCACATCTTTCTCACTAATTGCAGGAGCAATTCAGACAGCAAAGTGTCAGCCAGTGTCATAGGTACAGTTTATAACACCTTTAAACTTGCCTACCATCCCTTAATCGAATGCTTTTGTACTTGAGACCGCAGGTTTTTAATAAGGCTCGTAATAACAAAATCAGTCTGAAAGCAATGTTCCTTTATTTTTATTGCACTGGAATTTGCTGCTAGTAAATTATTTTGAGCTGGCAGACCGCAAAGCCAGTGATTCCTTTTGTTTTACTCCGTGTCTTGCAAAATCCGGAATTAAGCCAAGTTCGATTTCAGCAAAACAAATTTTTCATACAATTGTTTTTATTCCTTTCTTTAACTGCCTGACATAATTGCCTGCCGCTAAAAACTTAGCAACAGAAGCAAACATAGAATACGGTTTTGCTTGTTTCTTTCGTATCGAAATCAGATCAAATTATGGTAGTTAAAAAAATTATGGAACCACTAAAGCCGATCTTAAATGATGAAATATAAAACATAAAAAAATATTTGACGATGACTCCATGCTTCTAAATTATAAAAAATATTTGAAGGCCAAATTAGCAAGATTAGAAATTATTCTGATTTTCACCAAAATTGAAAGTGATATGAAGCTGGATATTCTTTGTAGATTGTATTAAATATGGCTTCATCACAGATAAAAATGACATTTAAAATTATTAACACCTGTAATTTTACTTACATTTCAACTGTTGGACTCGATAGGGTGCCCACTAAGAGACAGGGCCGCCCACCAAGAGACAGAAACGCCCACCAAGAGACAGGGCCGCCCACCAAGAGACAGGAACGCCCACCAAGAGACAGGGGCGCCCACCAAGAGACAGGGACACCCACCAAGAGACAGGGGCGCCCACCAAGAGACAGGGCCGCCCACCAAGAGACAGGGCCGCCCACCAAGAGACAGGGGGCGCCCCCCAAGAGACAGGAACGCCCACTAAGAGACAGGGGGCGCCCCCCAAGAGATAGGAACACCCACCAAGAGACAGGGACGCCCACCAAGAGACAGGGGCGCCCACCAAGAGACAGGGCCGCCCACCAAGAGACAGGGCCGCCCACCAAGAGACAGGGCCGCCCACCAAGAGATAGGAACACCCACCAAGAGACAGGGACACCCACCAAGAGACAGGAACGCCCACCAAGAGATAGGGACACCCACAAAGAGACAGGGCCGCCCACCAAGAGACAGGGACACCCACAAAGAGACAGGGCCGCCCACCAAGAGACAGGGACACCCACAAAGAGACAGGGCCGCCCACCAAGAGATAGGGACACCCACAAAGAGACAGGGGCGCCCACCAAGAGATAGGGACACCCATCAAGAGACAGGGGCGCCCACCAAGAGATAGGGACACCCACAAAGAGACAGGGCCGCCCACCAAGAGACAGGGACACCCACAAAGAGACAGGGCCGCCCACCAAGAGATAGGGACACCCACTAAGAGACAGGAACGCCCACCAAGAGACAGGGACGCCCACCAAGAGACAGGGACGCCCACCAAGAGACAGGGACGCCCACCAAGAGACAGGGACGCCCACCAAGAGACAGAGACGCCCACCAAGAGACAGGGGCGCCCACCAAGAGACAGGGCCGCCCACCAAGAGACAGGGCCGCCCACCAAGAGACAGGGGGCGCCCCCCAAGAGACAGGAACGCCCACTAAGAGACAGGGGGCGCCCCCCAAGAGATAGGAACACCCACCAAGAGACAGGGACGCCCACCAAGAGATAGGAACACCCACCAAGAGACAGGGACGCCCACCAAGAGACAGGGGCGCCCACCAAGAGACAGGGCCGCCCACCAAGAGACAGGGCCGCCCACCAAGAGACAGGGGGCGCCCCCCAAGAGACAGGAACGCCCCTCAAGAGATAGGAACACCCACCAAGAAACAGGGGCGCCCACCAAGAAACAGGGGCGCCCACCAAGAAACAGGGGCGCCCACCAAGAGACAGGGCCACCCACCAAGAGACAGGAACGCCCACCAAGAGACAGGGGCGCCCACCAAGAGACAGGAACGCCCATCAAGAGACATGGACGCCCAACAAGAGATAGGAACACCCACCAAGAAACAGGGACGCCCACCAAGAGACAGGGGCGCCCACCAAGAGACAGGAACGCCCACCAAGAGACAGGAACGCCCACCAAGAGACAGGAACGCCCACCAAGAGACAGGAACGCCCCCCAAGAGATAGGAACACCCACCAAGAAACAGGGGCGCCCACAAAGAGGGCAACATCTTGGGTGTTAGAGGGTTACGTCACTGCAATAAAATTTTCAAACTAAATTCGTACTTATCAGCAATATTCGATTCCATAATTTTGTTTTGCAACTGCCCCATCAAATCACTGTCCGAAAGCATTATGTCGTTCCCTGTCTAACAATCAGTTCCGATTGCAGCACTAGTGTATAAATAGCTCGTAATTACAAAATTTAGTTTTTCAGAATGCATTTTGCGCATAAACTTACAAAAATCATTTCTGTCGTCAGACACCCGGAGTGAAGTGGCACATTAGTTCATTTAACAATATGATTTTTCAACTATTTTCTGTTTATTTATAATTGGTGCCCCAACTACCAAAATTTTCTCCGCTTTCGACTGGCATTGAATGCGATCGCGAGAGGCCATCAGTGTGTTTAGTCAGAGTTGTCTTGTCCAGGTTGCTGTCATATATTCGGTGTAGCAGATGGTTTCAATTTAGCATTTGTCACCTAAAAAATCTAAATATTTTCTTCTTCGCTAAATTTTGTGCATGCAAGTCCGTCTGCATCCGAAATGTTTTTTTTCTCATTAAATTTTTTATTTACCTTGATTTTGTAGAGTTGTGTGAATAACTGTTTGCCTTCAGTATCCTGAGGCTGACATGATCCTTAAGTGCTTTGCAAGGGTCTATGTGTTCCTCTAGATTCTGCTTCTGACTCATCCGTTGATTGCATCTCAGTCCTCATCAACTCTGTAGGTTTTCTCTGTCTCGCTGAGTCTGTCTGTCTGTGTGTCTGTCTGTCTGTCTGTCTGTCTGTCTGTCTGTCTGTCTGTCTGTCTGTCTGTCTGTCTGTCTGTCTGTCTGTCTGTCTGTCTGTCTGTCTGTCTGACTGTCTGTCTGTCTGTCTGTCTGTCTGTCTGTCTGTCTGTCTGTCTGTCTGTCTGTCTGTCTGTCTGTCTGTCTGTCTGTCTGTCTGTCTGTCTGTCTGTCTGTCTGTCTGTCTGTCTGTCTGTCTTAATGTCTGTCTGTCTGTCTTAATGTCTGTCTGTCTTAATGTCTGTCTGTCTGTCTGTCTTTCTGTCTGTCTGTCTGTCTGTCTGTCTGTCTGTCTTAATGTCTGTCTGTCTCTGTCTGTCTGTCTGTCTGTCTGTCTGTTTGTCTGCCTGCCTGTCTGGTTGTCAAGCCATTAATCAATTAACAGAATGTTTCTATTTGAAACCACTCATCACCTAAGAAGAGTATCTATAATAAAAATTCATATTCCAAATAAATCCGCAATAAAAATTCATCCAGTGCAGCACATCAATTCCATCTTCTCTATTTAGCGGTGTGTCAGCTGCTTCAACAAAGCGTATTTTCATATATTTAACAGTCGCACGTTCCGTCTCGCAAATGTTATAATCCGACCCGTGAATAACTGCAGCAATAATAATTATAATAATATCTAATAACCAAAGGCGCATTTTTGTACACACTGCCGACACACCAATTAGGGCTTCGGATTTGTCACCTTTGCCAACAATTCCGATGCCGACCGTGCACGCGAAAGCCTGAATGGCACAGTGGTCGAAGGACGCAAAATTGAGGTTTGCATGCCGCCTCCGCTGCCCCATCCTCTCTCGGCCTGACCGCGCACCAAATTAAAAAAATCCTGCTTTCTGGATTCGATTTTATCGCATATTGCATGTCTCTTTCTAGCTTTTTGTAATACTTATTTACTTATAAATAATTACAACCGTCGTAATACTTAACACTATTTTGACTAGACGTAAAATTTTAGGAATCAAGGTATTTTAATTTTTAAAAAATTACTAGCTAGCTACTTCAAAACAGAAAAAAAGTACTATCATCCAAAACTTTGTGTAAATAAAAGTTAAGTTAACATTAGTAAAACATGTAATAATGGAGAAAACCGTTCAGATGAAAATGTCCTCTGATTTTTAAAAAGAATTCTAAGAAATAGCCACAACAAAGCTGTTTTAACTAAACATATTTTTTTTAAATCGAAGCGAACGTACCTTAATTGACTTTAACGAAAAATTAACAAAATAAGAAACAAATTTACAGTGAACTTGAATCACAGAATGCCATACTTAGACTTTTATTACAAGAAGTTAGCATAAATTGTTTGAACTTAACTTTTTGATCTTCTCTTCTGGTACAGCGCACTGCATGTTTAATTTCCGTACTAAAACCGCATCTTGTTTGATTCTTTTAAAACTGGTGACGGAGAAGTGTCAGAATCTTTGCAGAGTTTTGTTAAAATTTGCTGAATGCTATATTTTTCTGCATGCTTACTTGCTTTCTGCTCTGCATGCATTTTGCGATTGTACTGACACTATTTACGCTGCATGAAGCTTATAAGTTCTGTGTTGTGATCAGATATAACCATATTTTTGGTGAAACAGTGTCATTTTAAGCCAAGTTGAATCCCTTCAATGTTGCCACTTTATTACGTATGATCGAATCCATCCACATACTAAAAGTGAATTTATAACAACATTTTCAGGTAAACAATGCCACCGCACGAGTGATGACCAAAAAGAAAGACAGCCAAGCCCAGATGAAAGGTGAATATATGCACTCCTAAACATAAATATTGTGCTTTTTGTGAGAATAGTTTGTAGTATCACCTCGTTTTTACATTGAAAAATTCAAATAACATGTTATGCATTTAATACTACTACTACTACTATTAGTTCGTAGAAATATTTACATATGTGCTTCAACAATTTCGTCTGCTCTTTTGTCTGGTTTTTGGAACATTTTTAAGGCTGGTTTTTTCAGAAACGGAAACACTTTGTAAGAAAGTGTAACTAACCTACAAAAAGTTATTTTTGCATGACTTAATGAAGCGTACAATTGGATTATATGTATTTCATAGGTATTTTAAAATAATTGCATATTTTTTACATAATTGAAAGCTAAGACTGACACTCAATATCTTAGAAGGTAGCTTAGAAGAATAATAAGCCTTCAAAAAAGTTTCTAGGAAACCGAGTCTTGCAACTTGAAAACATCCAAGTCAAGTCGTCAAAAGACGGAAAAGTTGAAAAAAATTGTCGGATTTTCTGTGAACTACGAAAATTTGTATTCAACAGAAGCAGTTCATTCATTTCTATATGGATGTCTACTAATATTTGTACTTTTAGCGCTGCCACTACGCGCTTTGGGTCGTCCGCTGGCGTTACCGACCGCGTTTCAAGCCCTGTCGGGCGGCGCCCTGCCCATCCTCATGCCGTACGGCGCCGCGGCTGCTCCCGCTCCGCCAGCACCGGCACCGCAGATGTTCCAGTTGCCCGGCCCCGCCGGAGGCACCGCGGAGTCGCTGCAGGCGGCTGTCTACGGGCAGACGGCATACGGCCAGCTGCTTCAACAAGCGGCAGCCGCGGCCGCAGCAGCCGCCGCAGCGTCAACCTACGGCGGCAGTCCAGCAGCTCAGGTGGCCAACGCCGCGGTGGCCAGCTCCTGCGCTCCCACGGCCGCCGCTTTTCCTCGCTACCTGCCCACCACGGCCGGAGCTCCCAGCGCCGCCGATCAATTTGCCGCCGCTGCAGCCGCCGCCGCTGCCGCCGCTGCCGGCTTGACCTCGGCTGACCCCATGCGAGGTCTCAGCGCCGCCTACGTCAATGCCAGCCCGACGGTGTATCGGGCTACGCCAGGTGCGCTGCATCATCAAAGATTTACGCCCTATTCCAGGCCTTTCTAATTCGAGTTTTATCTATATACGACCTAGATCATCCGATGAACTTGATTTTTGGTATGGGCAATGCTAATTCTAATATTGCAGGGTTAGGTTTAGTCTTATATAATATTTCAGTCTTAGGAATATATTTTTCATCCATAATAATATTGCAGTTTTCCTCAATTTAAAACGTTATAAATTTTTGTTAAATTCGGGCTTGATATTTGACTTTCGTTTAATGGCAAATACGATAGGCCCTCCACTGCCCGGCCAATCACTTCTCGAATAGAGTGAAGTTTCAATTTTTGTTTAACCGTTACTCTTAAATCCCACTATTAAAGTCTCACGACAGCCTTCCCTCAAACAGCAAGAAACATTTTTGTAAGTCACTGATATGTCTGAATGCCCATCTGCTCACGTATTTCATGTAATTTACGTTTTCAAAAAGCTCTGCTGCCGCACAGTGCCTATTTAAAAATGAATGAAATGAATTATAATTCTTTTTAGCGATGCAATTCTTACTAATAAAAGCCAATGAATTGTGAATGCCTCTGTTTAACTATAGCTAGATGAGTATATTGGCAGTATTAAATTTTTATAAACATTTTTGCTTCAATTCTGTAGTTAAAAGCACTCACTTTTGCACTATTTATATTTAAAAAATTGTTTTATTAACTTTGATTGCACATAAATATTTTTCAATCTCTTTTGTCCATTCATTTCAGTTTTTTATTGTTTTAATTTAAAACTGCATTCTCCAGCTAACTTATAATGCTGCAAAAGCAACTCTCCCTAACTCAATAAAATTTTAGAATTGCTACTCTCAGTATAAAATGGGCACTTTTATAAATTTCTAACTTAGTGTACTATAAACACACTGTACATGTATCTTGCCCCCATTCAGAATGTTTCTTTAAACCTGCTATACTCCAATTGAGCTATAATTGTGAGCAGAAGTTCGTTCCTTTTTTGTCATCTAATAATCTTTTTTTCTTTTAGAATTGAGGCTTACGACGTAAAATGTAGAAGTCAATTACGACGATAATGTCTGTTATAGATTTTTGGAGCGCTCACAGTTCCCTGGTGCAGTGTAAATACATGTATGCACTATTTATTGCAAAACGTTTTACCGAATTTGAATTTTCCTATAACTTTGTAAAACTAAATAGGTACAGAAAGTTTTTATTCACTCACACTGTCTATAATTTTTCTTTAAAAAACTGCCATTTAAAGTAGCTTGAGTTAACATGTATCTTTCTGGTATATAAATAAATCTCAAATATACACTTACATACATCTGTGCATGTATCTTCAAGCGAAACTGCTTAAAGAAGCGAATTCAAGTGCAATATAATTAGAAACATGTACCAATTTTTAGCGCACATTTTGAACTTTATTTAGTTCTTTATCAGCTAGACATTGTTACTTGCACTAAATCCAGCTAGAGGGTCGTTTTAATGCAAAACTAATGGAGATCTCAGACTGACTAAAATATAGGATCGTACTACAAATCATATGGTACGGGGAGAGTAATGTAAAGTTCAGCTAGTATTACCACATCAGGTGCATAAATTCTAGGCTCTTTTTAATAGATTTATTTTGACTTATAAACAAGCGTTTTTACTCACTTTAAAGTTCATTATACAAAGTCAACGAATTTACTGTGTACTCTCCAGATTGGTAAAGCAATAAAGTGCGTGTGCATTTATACAATTGATACATTACTTGTCTATGCACGTGTCCATACGTGTGAATTTTTGTAACTAAGCGGGGTTAATAAATTATAATAACCATAAGCTGCATCCTTCCTACAAGCTTTAAGAACGATTAACTCACGAAAATTTTGAAAGTTCACGGCACATAATTTATCGTGACGTTTAAAACAAAATAATTTATCATTCTTGTCAATTAAGCTTTAGCTGTGTCTAAATACTTTATTATATGTTTTAAGAAAGTACTTTTGTGTAAAAAACGTTTGAAAACTTTAACTTTAGTTCTGTATCTAAGCAAAGAAAGAGTTTAATTTTAACTTACGTAGTTTATTTTCTTTTAAATGCAATCGAATTCGGCTTTGACCGTTATTCGTATGCTTACGGACCTATCCACGGTCTAAGCAACCTTTATTTCTTATTTTATTATTTTTTAGGTGCATTGTTACTATAATATTATTAAATCATTCTTAATTTTAGCATACCTTACAAAGTAATCAAATTAAACTTTGAACCTTGTTTGAGATCGAGACATTGCATCGCCTATCTTTTAAGGTTTAAGCAAAAATGGGATTCGATGAAACTATAAAAAATAAACTTAATTTTAGGCATGGTATTTGATAAAAATATAAAAACTATTTTACAATTCAGGTCGAGTGAAACTTCTTGCTACTGCTTTTCTATAACATTTTAGCAGAAACTTCGCTCTATTACGGCAAAAATAGAGCTGAATGTGCTGAAGCCTTCTGTTATATTGAAATTCAACCTACATATCAATTCATATTGTGCTAGTATTTTTAACGATTATACATATTGCGAGAAAATTCATATATTTTTGCTTTTTAAATAACTTCAACAAATGTCTATTTCCATACTTATATGACTTTTAGAGTAATTACAGTGTTGCCTACTTTTACTGCCATAATTTAATAAGACAATGAGTAGACTACCTTCCTTAGAATAATAGTATTGCTTGCTTAAAATTTGATTGCTAAGCTTGCAAAAAATATAACAAAAAAATGTTTTAGAGACAATAATCATTTTCTGTTTCTTAATTGATATTTAATGGATTTTTAGTTTAAGACAAAATTATTTGTTTTGGAAATAGTTCATGAGTAACTCAGCATGCTGTAATCGAAAAAAGAATTGTAGAAGACTTTTGAGTATTAATTTAAAGCGTGTAAGGAATAATAAAGCCGCTCTTTACAAAATGGACAGAAATGCAAGTCGATTATTTTTTTTGCCAAACCCTCAGCTCTTCAATTAAAATGAGACGCTCTTCATCGGACTGGAGCAACCTGGGCTCAGACTATGACGAGGCCCGTCGCAAGGCTAACCAGGTCATCATCAATGTCAACCAGTTCTTTCCATTGCTGGATAGCGAAATTCGCGTCTACAAGGACAAGATGTCCTATTTGGGAGATAACAGCGTCGGCAAACCGCTGAGACCGTTTCCCAATGTTGAAGGAGCGATAGAAAAAGCTGGCACACTGCCAAGTATCAAAGAGGAAGAGGTCCCACCTGCAGAAGCCCCTGACACCCAGACCGAAGACTCGACACTTTTTGCCACCGAACTTGATGGCGAGCAGCAGCAGCGGCAGCGGCAGGCTACTTCGACGCCAAAGTCCGCCGCCACCGGGTCTCACGACGATGAATGGACGGCAGATCGAAAAAGAAAAATTCTCACAATGAAGCAGACAGTTGAAGAAGCAGTGGCAAGGTATGTCAAGCTTTCATGCAGAGACGCCGTTGCATGTGAAGAAGCGCCATTTTATTTGAGGGTGCATCAAATCATTGTTGAAAACCGCCTGAGAGTGTTGTATCTCGGTTAACAACTCATGAGGGTTAATTACAAAAGCACAGAGAGTGTACATGACTGGCAATATTGACGCGCTTGCATCAAGGACTACTTAACTAGAAGAACACTAAACTCTAAAATGATGGCAAAATAGTTGAAGGCCGATTTTTATTTTCCCCATAAATTTTGATAAGTGCATGTATGAAGATGATGTTTTGACTCGGAAGCGCAGAATTTATTCCTCTTTCAACCAAATTGTTACTCGTGTCTGTAGCTTCAGGTGTTCCAAAGAATAGTGTACAGTAAAGTACACGTAGCCCCAATTCAGTAACTTAACTACTTAACTAGAAAAGCTTAAAACAATATAGAGGATTCATGTTCTATAAGATCGGAAAATATCAAGTAGCCATTTACTATCGAAATCTTAAAGGAAGCCGATCTCGTCATGACCATGTTGTGACTCTATAGAGTGAAATCAACCACTGAAGGAACTCCTGACTACACCACTCAAAAATTCCCATCTAGTTAATGCATTTTTTGTCGAAAATCGGCCTTCAACTATTTTTCCACGAATCATGAGTTTTACGTCCTCTTATATGCTAGTGGTACTTGGCTTGCTTGAGCTCAGGAGTCAGTGGAGTCAGAATCGGTAGAATTGTGTGGTGTTCTTATCTGTAGATTGCGTCCCTATTTTATTTCATCCGCATTCAACTCCCCTCCCTAAAAACGCTACTCCACCGCAGGCACTATCGCGACGCGATGCTCGCCTTGAAACAGGGCGACGATTTGACAGCCATGCGAAAGCTGCACCGCTGCATCGCCCTCCGACCAGACGATGCGGATTTCTATCACCACCGAGCCGAGCTGTTTGTCCGCCAGTGCGACTTCCGATCAGCCATAGCCAACTACCGGAAGTGCATGCGACTGCAGCCGGAAGCGGCTGGCTCGGCGGGCTACTGGGACCGATTGGCGTTTCTGTATTTGTTCTACGGTCAGACTCTGTTTGATCAGGGCTACTACGCTGAAGCGTTGGAGAACTTTGCTAAGGTAAATAATAGTAAAAATAGCTTGCTTAATTCATATAGTTAAAACAGTCATTTTTGATAACCAACTAATTAACGAGCACCTAATTAGTGAGAAAGAGAAGAGCAATCTACGTGCAAAAAGCAATTCAAAAACAGATATCTAGATGAGTTATTTCTTAATACAATAAACATCGATTTGTTTAGTTAGACTTTATAAGAAACCGCTTGATCATGCTGAATTCAGATAAAGTAGAGAAGAGATGAGAGAAAAGAGGAAAGGATAAAGAAAGGAGGGAGACGAGAGAAGAAAGTTAAACGGACCGGATCGCCATTGAGAAGTTTCAAAGAACCCAAGGGCCGGATAGAGGGATGCCGTAGCCAGTGGTCTGGCGCTCTTATGTACCAGCGGCCCAGGCTCGATTCCAAGTGCAGTCACATTAACTTGGACTAAATTGGAACTTCGGCTTGGCTCTGCTCGCGCTAGTAACGGTCTTGAGACCCGACCCCCAAAGCACAGTGAAGTGTACATGCCTAACGATAAATAAAGTTAGGGCCGCTGTACACTCCTGTGTGACTGTGTGCCTGTGCGTATGACTGCGTACGTATCCGCGCGCTTGTGTGCCTGCTCAGGGAAGTTGTGAGAAAATGTCGCTTGAAGTGCGCCAGAGTGCACACAGCCCCCTAAATATGGGGGCCGGATACAGAGGCTTCGTGGGTCGTATTTCTTCGATGTCTTTACAGTCTCTCATGCCGAATCTCCACAGGCTTCGGAAATGCAGCCTGACAATGTTGCGTACCAAACTCGCAGCATCGCTTGCCTCACAGCGCTGGGCAGACACTCCGAATGTCTGGCCTTGGTCAACAAACGCTTAGAAACGAACAATAGTAATCCTGATTTGTACGTGATGCGAGCTAGGCTGCATTTCATATTCAAGAGCTACACTTTGGCTTATTACGATGCCAAGGATGCGTTGGCCATTTCGCCCGGGCATTCGGGCGCCGCTCAGATGAGGGACTATCTGTTTGAGTCGGCGAGGAACTATGGAAGGTGAGGTTTTTTGAGGTATTTAGGAGAGAAGTAGACAGGATCAGGTCTGGTTGTATATTGCAGGAGAGAAGTAGACAGGATGAGGTCTGGTTGTACATTGCTGGAGAGGAGTAGACAGGAAGAGGTCTGGTTGTATATTGCTGGAGAGGAGTAGACAGGATGAGGTCTGGATGTACATTGCTGGAGAGGAGTAGACAGGATGAGGTCTGGATGGACATTGCTAGAGAGGAGTAGACAGGATGAGGTCTGGATGTACATTGCTGGAGAGTCGGGATGTACATTGCTAGAGAGTCGGGATGTACATTGCTGGAGAGTCGGGATGTACATTGCTAGAGAGTCGGGATGTACATTGCTGGAGAGTCGGGATGTACATTGCTGGAGAGTCGGGATGTACATTGCTGGAGAGTCGGGATGTACATTGCTGGAGAGTCGGGATGTACATTGAAAGGAAGTTGAGAAACCTAACGCACTCTATTCCATCCAACACTTCGTTCCCCTCAGACAAGCTGTCGAGCTGGCCATCAACGGTCGCCTTCGAGAGGCGCACAAGAAGGCCAGCCTGGCAATCGACATGGACCCATCCGTTGCCGAGTTTCACGTTCGTCGAGCCGCTTTAAATCGTCGGCTTGGCGATTTCAACGCCGCCGTGGAGGACTGCCTGATGGCCATGGACAAGTGCGACCACGATCCAGCGTCTAAGCCTTTTACGGACGCGCAGCGCCAACTGCTGTTGACGTTCAACGACTTCGCCGTCGAGTGCTACATGAAAGGCTTCTACGAGGAGAGCGTCGGACTGTTAGAGAAAGCGATCAAAGCTGAGAAAGAAGAGAAAGCGCTCTATATTAATAGGGGCGACTGCTTCTATCGGCTTGGTCGGCTGCAATTCGCTCAGTTAGACTACGAACAAGTGAGGGCTTGAAGTCCTGTGACTGGGCAAATGCTGAACACGAACACGGGGGTGTAACAGTGTTATTGTCTTTAAATTTGTCAGAGCGCTACATAATCTCTATTACAGGGTCTTAAAAGTTAATGAATCAATTTGTTTAGAAAACAAAACATTAAATTTTTAGGCCTGGGATTTGGATCCCAACGATTCGTCCATTGGCCTCCGTCTATCGCTGGTTCACCACCGGATGGGCCAGGCCGCCTTCCAAGAGAAAGATTTCGCCAAGTCGGTTGACTGCCTGACTCGCGCCATCGAGCGCAATCCGCTCTGCCACCACCTGTGGACCGCCCGGGGTCGGTCGCGCTACTTTCAAACTGACTTGAAGAATGCTCAGGTGGACCTGGCTGTTGCTTTGCTGCTCAAAGCCGAGCTCGACGAAGCGATGAGAACCCTGCTAACGAGGCTGTTTCCTAGTGTGCCCACGGATAAAATTCTGACTGGAACTACCGGGCTAAGACAAAAGGCGGAGAAGGAGCTGGCCAGGTTAGTTCACTAGTGGAATTAGTTAGCTAGTTAGTTAGTTAGTTAGTTAGTTAGTTAGTTAGTTTGTTTGTTTGTTTGTTTGTTTGTTTGTTTGTTTGTTTGTTTGTTTGTTAGTTAGTTAGTTAGTTAGTTAGTTAATTAGTTAGTCAGTTAGTTAGTTAGTTAGTTAGTTAGTTAGTCAGTTAGTTAGTTAGTTAGTCAGTTAGTTAGTTAGATAGTTAGTTAGTTAGTTAGTTAGTTAGTTAGTTAGTTAGTCAGTTATTTAGTTAGTTAGTTAGTTAGTTAGTTAGTTAGTCAGTTATTTAGTTATTAGTTGGTTAGTTAGTTAGTTAGTTAGTTAGTTAGTTAGTTAGTTAGTTAGTTCGTTAGTTAGTTAGTTAGTTAGTTAGTTAGCTAGTTAGTTAGTTAGTTGGTTAGTTAGTTAGTTAGTTAGTTAGTTAGTTAGTTAGTTCAGTTAGTTTAGTTAGTAATGCAGATTCGCCCGTGAAAATCATGTGAGCAAACCACTTCTTTCGCTCGCAGATACTACCAGCCACCACAGCCAGAGTCACCGGCTGGCGCTGCCTCGCAGCAGCAGCAGCAGCAGCAGCAGCAGCAGCAGCAGCAGCAGCATACCGACAGCCCAGACGGTCTAAAAGCCGGCAAAGAGCGTCGCAGACGCAAGAAACGCGCTCCGAAATCCAGCATACCCAGCGTCGCCGAGTGCGCCAAGGATCGCCAGCTGAACTGCGATCTGGTCCGCGACAAGTCGCGCCTTGGTCGAGCTGTTCAGCGAATGCTTCGCGAGCCTGGCCCGCCAATTCCGCCGCTCAGGGTGCTGCCGAGCTTGCAGCCTGCCACAGGGAACTGAGATGAAGAAAGTACACTTGATTTGAGACTCATAGTAGTGCGCTAAAAATGTCTTTGAACCAAACGAACGCATCAAAATAAAGTTCCATAATCAGCTCTCATTGTTCGTCATTATGCTCTGTGAATGTTTCCAAAAAAGATTGTGCATTGAAGTTGACTTATTGGATTTTGTTATTTTTCAAGCAAAATCAACTGGATAGTCCATACGGTAGGAATTGATGTCAACTGGGACGCCTGCGTCAGCCAGCAGGCAGTCGTAGGGTGCATGCAGCGAGATTTTAACCAACGTTACTTTCGAAACATGTCTTGACCATAGAATCCATGCTTGTAGAGATTAGTTCATTAATTAATACATCAATATGCTTAATTATTGTAACATACGCGCATTATAAACAGCTATGCGATGCAGATAGTGGCCAGTTTTAACAAATGCTTCGACTGAAATACAAGGTCAAATCGGGGACAATGACGCCAAACTGAGTCTGGCCAGACAGTTGAACGAATGGACCCGCGCTCTACTGCACTTGAAAGCCTGGCGTCTCGTCTTTCTCATACCGTCAGCTGTGCTGCTGTTCTCCGGCGCTTACCTGTCAATCATTCTGAGCAGATTCGATCTGGACGCTGACTCAGAGCTGCGTTCTATCGGACTGTGGATATTGGAACTGCCTGGAAACTTCAGGGGGAAAACAGGCCAGCGAAAGCGACACTCTGCAGCTTGAAACCGTCAGTGGCATACGCTGGGACAGTCAGCTTGACCTCTTCTGCACTGTTCCGGCAAGGACTTGCATTGAGCAGTTGCTAACCAGAGCGAATAATAACAAAGGTAAACTACTTCTGCAGACAGTTGCCAAGGCTAAGTCTTCCCCAATAATGCTGGAGTGCTTAGCAGAGAACTCCAGCAGCTTTGACTGCAGTCTTCTCTACCAGCCGAAAAAAGCCAAACCTAGTCAGCTAAGCGCGCTGAAAGAAATCAATCTGCTTTACTTTGAAACTTATGCCAACGGTAGTGTGAACAGCACTTACAGAAATCCGCAGGTCCCAGTTGCAACCGACACTGTACCAGCTAGGCCCCAAGCGAAAGAGACCAAGCAAAAGTTATGCAACTCAAGCAACAAGCTGTTTCGCACAGTTGTAGCAGTTTCTTTCTCGATCAGTACCATGGCTGTAATTCTCTACTTCAGCTTATCCACAGCGTACTGTATCCATCGGCTTAAAATGCATAATTTTCTAAAGCTACAACACCTCAGCGGTTTGTGCGCGACGGCTTTCTGGCTACCAACGTTTGTCATCACTATCGTCGAGTGTCTGGTACTGTCAGGCGTGTTTGTGGCTGGCCAGGTTATTCAATGCCCAGAATTGAGACTGGCATCTCATAGGGCTTTTCGAGTATTGATTGTATACTTTTTGCATAGCATTAGCCTGGCTATGCTGGCAATACTTTGCGCTACAGTTTTGACTTACGCAGCGGCTTGCACTCTGATGATGCTGCTGAACATGGCATTGATAGGGAGTTTCGCGTACGCGCCAGGCCTCCTCGAAAGCGGAGCCACCGCTGTCCTGTACCTTTACCCGCCTATTAGCAGTCTGCAAGTTGTGGAAAGTCACGTAGCATCCGATGGAATTGAGCTGCTGACCATCAGGCTGCAGCTCATCACAGGAGCATTTTTCCCTGCATGTTCGCGACACCCATCATAATAGCGATTGCTATTCTTTACCTGGACTTC
>NIVC01000105.1:39991-147491 GCA_002269645.1 Macrostomum lignano
GATCACGGCTTGGAACACTCAGAGACGACCGAAGACGGTTGAACCTGACCAAACAATGTGTAAAGAGCCGACTTTCGTGGAAAGCAGTCAGTGAATGACAGGCATGTTCTACTATTTCTCAAGCAAACACTAATTGAAAACCAAAAAAATTTTTTTGAAATCGGACTGTGAATTTATCTTTTGAATCCGTGGTGTTCCTTGGTTTTACTATTTGCATTGATAATCTCATAGCTACGTTTTCATATTTATGCAGATCATGCAGTCATGACTAAGCTCTTGTGCACAACATTTAATTGAGTCTATCGAATATTTACCATTGAATACATGTATACGAATTCTATAAATTATCAGACATAAAAAGATTACATACTCGTAGCTAGATACTTGCTTCATTTTCAGATCAAAATTCTAAAGGAGATACATCGAAGCGACAATACAGTGTGATATAGGGCAAAACAATACAATTTCTAACTCGTTATAGAACTTTGCAGTAAAACAAATCTACAGTTAAAAATTGCTACGTGATTAATTACGCTATACGCTCGTACGCCTGCTTGCGAAAGCAAGTTGACTTATGAGCGCGTAGATAAAGCCTATGCAAACGGTGTGAGCTCACACAAAACCAATATGAGTCTATGATTTGCGCAATGGTTCAGCAATACATGTACATTCCCACTGCAGCAGTCTGTCTAGTTTGATTACTAAGTCTGTCAACTTCCCGATACGCAACCAATCGATATCAACCAGCGTATTTGAGTATATAACCAATTAACTGTCCAACACACTAGTTAGCCAGACGCTTTATCCTCCTAGGCTCGCAATATTACCGAACAAAATGAAGCAGCAAGTCAAGGCGGCCTTAGAATCGACCTCAGCTCACGGTCTACCGAGAACCGTGAGCAGTAAACCGCTGCTCATCCGTCTAATATGGGTGGCTTTATTTCTTCTCATGGCCGGCTGCTTTTTGCGAGGATTGTTTCTGTTTTCAATAAAGTTTGCTGCAAATCCGCAAACTAGCACTTTAGAGGCGAACAAAGTGGTGTTCCAGTTTCCCGATATTTACGCCTGTCACGAGACTGCTTTCTCTGCCAGCTACGCAGTCAATGTGGACAGGATTGCTGCAAATGCGATTAATTCAATAATGAACTCCACAACGCCATCCATACGGGAATACTTAGCAAAAAAGTATCTAAACGAGGCAGACGAAAGCAAAACCATGCCGCCAAATACATTCTTCTATGTATTCTCTCTACCATACTCGCTTATGGTCGACGCGCTGGCCCACAGAGCCGAGCAATCTGTCATCTCAAGTGGTGTCCTGTACAGGGAAAAACGCGGCACTCCCCACTACGAACATGTTGAAGCGACCAGCTTCTTTCACCCAATGTACCTTCGGTGCTACAAGTGGACGCTGGACAAAGACTTTCAGACTGCCGTGTTGAAGTCCGGCTCGTGGGCCGGCATCACTGCAACGCTGCTCATCGATTCGAGCGCATCGGAGATCGAATCCAATGGCGCGCCAATTCAGCGCATGGTGTACTCAAACTACAGCTTGCTCTCAGTCTGGGAGTGGTCTCTTTCGCTGCGCGACTACTTCGAGGCCGACAGGAGCGCCGGAATTCGAGTATTCCTCGCACCGCAAGGCGAATACCCGTCCGAGTTCGTGAGCTCGTTCGTCCTGGGTCCGGGAAAGCACCACACAGTTGAAATCGAGATGCTGCAGCAGGAGTACACAGCTGGCCAGTTCTCGTGTCGCGGTGACAGTCCCGCAGTGCAGTTTGTGAATCCGTATGATGACACTCCGTACAATCACACCTACAGCTATTCCTACTGCTTCTACAAGTCATATCATGAAATCATTCAAAGATTGTATAATCTCTCGGGCGATATAGGACCTTTGCCATGGCCTCTTCGAGGTAAAAAATATGTCTTTAACCTGACTGGAGAGCCAAACTTTGCCAGGCTGAAGTTGAACCATTCTGACTATTCGACCATAGAAGACGCCATTGCTAATGTCGAGGAAAACTGCCAGTTGGATCGGCCGTGCAGCAGCCTTCAGTACCGCTCGAGCGTCTCCAGCGCTGACTGGCCCATAGACAGCTCCATCTTCTCCTTCATCAACAGCACGGTCAGGGAGGCCTGGACTCAAGCCAACGCCAGGAACCTCAGCGTGCCTGCTCTGGACTTTCTAATGACTGGAAACGATTCGGTTGTGTCATCGTATGTTCGTAAGAACCTGCTTAAAGTGCACTTTAAACCGTCGCAAACGCTAAGCGATAAAATTGTGTTCTCAAGGGACTATGGACTGGAGAACTTTGTTGCAGAAATTGGCGGCACTATGGGAATCTACCTGGGCATGTCGCTGCTCACCTTGTGCGAACTATTCGAACTAATTTACAATATTGTCGCTATCTACAAGTCGAAGAAGTCGCAGCAACAAGTTGAAAACTGAGTAGGGCAATAATATATTTTCAAAACGAATGTCGTCACTATATTGGTCATATGCCGGATTTCATCATTCATATTTTAATATTTCACACGTAAAATTTCGTTGGGGTACTTTTCAATAGTAGATATAAAGACAAAACTTGCTAATCATTAAAATTCACTCATATAGAATTGTATTTCTGTAACATAAGTCAAAGTTTTGTTATTATTTGCCTCCTAACATGAATGGGAAATTTCGTTCGTGTTTTCTACCACTCACGAACAGTGGCCAGTGCAATAAAGGTTTATCGCGTCCTTTTCAACCCATAGTCCAGTGACATACAGCAGATATGTTGCTAAGCAACGAATAGGCAAACAATAGACGCTTCCGACAATAACTGAGAGATGGAGACAATGCTGGGATTAAGTGAAGAGGGAAATTGGCGTTCCTAATTTGGCACCGAGTGGGCATCGGTCAATTGATTACTAACTCTAATAAGGCAAATTACTCACATCAGCCTCGCAGAGAGATACGAGGACAAAGCAAGCCAGTTCATCTGCTAATATATTTGAGTCAGGCATACTCTGAGCCACCTTGTCGCTAAAGACCCATAACAGAAGGCATGCATCACCTGAGAGCTGCTCTCGAGACCACTACGGCTCACGGCCTGTCGCGCCTTGTCACCGGCAAGCCCCTGTACGTGAGAGTCGCCTGGCTACTGCTGTTCTGCGTCACCATGGCGCTGTTTCTCCGCGGTTTCGTCGAGTTTGTTGGGAAGCTTCGATCCAATCCGGCAACAAACTCGCTGGAAGTGAACGGCGCCAGCTTCCAGTTTCCTGACGTGTACGTCTGCTTTGAAAATCCGATCTCGGGCAGCTATGCCGCTAATCTCCATCCCTATTCAGCTGCCGAAATTAACAAGAGAATCACTCAGACCTTTGATATACTGTCAGCATACAGCTACCTGGGAAGCAGTGACCCCGATTTATTGATTAGAGGCTTTTCGTTTGTTCAGCCTCACTCTTTACCGTATCAACTGCTGGTGGATACTTTAGGAAAAAGGCATGAGCAGAGCATTTTAGTCGGCGGCATAGTTTACAAAGACTCGGCTGGAATGCCGCACTACCGTAAGTTGAATAGCAGTATATTCTATCATCCGATTCACCTGGGATGCGCCAAATTCGTGCTCAGTGGCGCCGAAGCCGAGCTTTTAGGAAGAAGCGGAGCCAATTCCGGACTGCTACTCAAAGTTCTACTCGATGAAAACTCCTCATATATACCGGCGAACGGAGCGCCCATCAGAGACGCCGTGTACACGATGGAGTCTGCAATACCGGTCTCCGACTGGAGCCTCTCGTCCGGCGATCTCTTAGCCCCGGACCGAGCATCGGGACTTCGAATCTACTTGGCGCCTCCCGGCGAGTACCCGACCGACTTTGTGACCTCATTTTCACTCGGCCCGGGAAAGTATCACACCGTGGAGATTGACATGAAGCAGCAGGAGTACAAGGCTGGCCAGTTCGACTGCCTGAGCCCGATGCCGGATGTGCAGTTCTTGAATCCGTACCACCGGACGCCGTACAATCATTCTTACAGCTACTCATACTGTTTCTACTATGAGTACCAAAGTCTCTACCAGAGAGCGCTGAACATGTCCGGGGATAAGACCCCGATGCCTTGGGAACTGAGACACAAAGATTACATGTTCAATGTCACTTCAACGCCGAATATTCTTGATATTTACCCGAACTCAGAGTTAATCAATAATATTGACGATGTTCAACAGCATGCAACAAAAGCTTGCGAGTCCAAGAGACCCTGTAGCACTCTTGAATACAGCGTGAGAATATCCAGCTCCGACTGGCCAACACAAGGATCGCTCACTGGATTCGTCAACAGCACAGTAGGAGCCGTGTGGCTCCAAGCAAATATGTTTCACCTGGAAGTGCCAGTGCTTGACTTTTTATTCAACGGTAGTGACGTTGACGTGCTCACTTACCTGAGAAAGAATCTTCTTAAAGTGTTTTTCAAGCCGAAGAGTCTGCAATGCGACAAGGTCAGCTTTTCTAGAGACTACGGAGTGTCCAATTTCATATCGGACGTTGGCGGAATCATGGGCATCTACTTGGGAATGTCGATTCTAACTTTGTGCGAGGTTTTCGAACTAATCTACGATCTGATTAGCTATTGCAACTCACAGCGCAAAGCAAAGAGTTCCACTTCGGTGGCAGCTTCGTCCGAGATGTCAGTCAAAACACTGCATTGAAATGTCGATTAAAGAGACTCTGCTTTTAATTAATCAGACAATTACCTCTCTGAGAAATCAAAGCTTCAATAATTCTCTTATAATCAAGATTCGTGTGGGCTGAAATTAATTTTTACGAAAACTAAATTAAAACCGTTTGTTCAGATAATGTAACCAGTGGTTCAAACGAGTTTGTAGGCGTGCCCTTTAATTTCAATAATTCAAATGTGCAAACTTATTCAGCCGTGGATACGTCGCTCTAATGATCACGGCTCGTTCCTAACTTCCCATGGGAATGAGGCGTCAAGTCACTTTACATGAAGTATCCCCAGTCTTTACTTGCATGCGAGCACTTCCTTGGGCACCGATATGTATTGTTGAAGTCTGGGTTATTTTGTGTCCTATAAATGCAAACTC
Organism: Macrostomum lignano; assembly: GCA_002269645.1. Taxonomy (NCBI): domain Eukaryota; kingdom Metazoa; phylum Platyhelminthes; family Macrostomidae; genus Macrostomum; species Macrostomum lignano. Next base: position 45,082 of record NIVC01000105.1, read on the forward strand.
TACTAGATTGTTCGATTCCTTAATTTGCATCCCAGTGACTTCGCACACTTTTGTCTTGTTATTTCCTTTATGCAACGATTACTCTTCATTTAGGCCTTGCTATAATTAACTATTGCTGTAGCCTACACTAAGCAACAGTATCAATTTTCTTAGAATGCTTTTCTGATACAGTAAATTTATTCTGCACCCCGTAATTCAGGTATTTCACTTCTACATGCTAAAGCAATTTCGATAAAAGATTATTTTTAGAAAACAGCTTGATTCACTCGTACATTGCAAGTTCCTCAGTAGCATACAAATGTTTAACAATGAAGATGCTTTCTACATGTTGTTGACGACGATAATATAATATAACAACGACCATAACGACAAAGACGATGTCCATGTTTTCAAATTAACCTGTCGACTCATTGGCTCATTGGACATTATTTTGTCAACTAGCTCGTACAGCTAGTGACGACCTTTTCTAAAAGTGTTCTTTGTTACATTTATAAATGAGCTTAAGGGATGAGGGTTCACAGGAATCATATCCGAGCTGGATAAACACTCAATAGATAGTTCATAATTTAATTTTACTCGTTACTAGATGCTTCGGTCCTCTTCTAGCCCTCCGCTTCTTTGAGATAGCGATGATGTGTCTCCGTTGGCAGCGTCAGGTTGTCTGGTAGCGGCGGGGGGATGTCAGCGCGTTAACAATGGCGTCGAAGTCAATAATCTGAGGTAGAGGTTGATTCATTCATAAAATGCTACTGTGAGTGAGTAATAAAACACTCGAAGTACAAACACTATCCTTGAAACGATTTCGATACCCTAAGAGGATTTATTAATTTTTGATTAACGATTGGTTTCTTTACTCTAGAGTTAAAAATTGGTGAACTCAACTCCAATTCCGTTATTTCTAAAAGAAGACGTCCTTTCTGTTTTTTTCTTGTATTATTAGGCCACATCTCTGATTTCGCTTACTGAACTCAAGGAATAACGCTAACGCCGACGAGTTGAACTGTTTCGTAAACTAACATCGGTCTTGTATACGGCAACTGTCAGAATTAAAGAAGAGAACACCGCGCGCAGAAAAACCAGAACAACAGGAAGAGGAGCACGCTAGATCGCTAGAAGTAAGTGATTACAAAATTTTGTTCCCAGACTTGCGGTCTGAAAGTGGGAGTTCGTGCGTTTAGACATTCTTACATAATTCGCTCTCTCTCTCTCTCTCTCTCTCTCTCTTCTCACTCTCCGGTGTGCTAAAGCGATCTCTTCATGGCCACTTTTAAATACTGCTGAGAGCGAATGATACGACAGAGCAATAGAAAATGTAGCTGACCAGTCTGCAAAATAGGTTTATCAGTGACGCGCACACACAGGTTTTTTATTTCTACAATAATGGAAATCAATTAGCTGCACTGACACACGCTTTTGCTTGTGATTTGGCAAACAATCGGTAGATTTGATGAGTATTTTATGCTATTAACTGAGCTGGTCATTAATTAGCATGACATTAGCTCAACAAATAAATCCTTTCAACTGAACTTTTCGCAAATAGATTGTTTGCAATCAGCCAGAAAACCGGGGCTAAAAAGTATAACCGATCTGTAGAGCAAGCAGTTAAGTAGATTTGTTCCTAGCAAAAACCTCAACTGAGCAGCATGAAGCAGCTGTTTCGATCAGCGCTGGAGTCCAGCAGTGCTCATGGACTGCCGAGAACGGTCAGCAGCAAGAAACCACTGTTTGTCAGGCTGATCTGGTTGGCTCTGTTCGCCTTCATGCTTGTCTTGTTTTTAAACAGCCTAGTTCGATTCACTGAGAAACTCATCGCGAATCCGCAAACCAGCTCGATTGAGGCGAACTCCGTCACCTTCCAGTTTCCGGATATTTACGCCTGCCATGAAACTCCCGTGTCGGCCAGCTACGCGGTAAATGTAGACAAGAAGATGGCACTGGAGATCAACTCTCTATTAAGTAATACAACAAGGAAAATTCGACAATTTTTTACAACTAGAAATCAGTCTGGTAGGGACGAAAACATTCGGCCGGTTACATTCGCTTACGTGCATTCGCTTCCCTACTCGCTTTTGGTCGACGCGCTGGCCCACAGGGCCGAGCAATCTGTCATCTCAAGTGGCGTCCTGTATAGAGGAAAACGCAGCACTCCCCAGTACAAACATATTGAAGCGACCAGCTTCTTTCATCCCACGTACCTTCGGTGCTCGAAGTGGACCCTGGACAAAGACTGGCAGAAAACCGTGTTGAAGTCCGGCTCGTGGGCCGGCATCACTGCAACGCTGCTCATCGACTCGAGCGCATCGGAAATCGAATCCAATGGCGCGCCAATTCAGCGCATGGTGTACTCAAACCACAGTCTGCTCTCGGTCTGGGAGTGGTCTCTATCAATGCGTGACATCTTTGAGCCAGACAGGAGCGCCGGAATTCGAGTATTCCTCGCACCGCAAGGCGAATACCCGTCCGAGTTCGTGAGCTCGTTCGTCCTGGGTCCGGGAAAGCACCACACAGTCGAAATCGAGATGCTGCAGCAGGAGTACACAGCTGGCCAGTTCTCGTGTCGCGGTGACAGTCCCGCCGTGCAGTTTGTGAATCCGTACGATGACACTCCGTACAATCACACCTACAGCTATTCCTACTGCTACTACGCGTTGTATAACAAAGGTCTTCAAGAAACGCTTAACATGTCCGGAGGGATCGGTCCTCTGCCATGGCCTTTGAGAGGGAAGAACCATGCATTCAATTTTACCGGCGAGCCCAGCCTGGCAGACACGTCCGCGGCTGAGGTGAAGCCCGACTTTTTTACTGAACTGCTTGACAATATCGATAAATACTGTCAGCTGCAACGTCCGTGCTCCAGCCAGCAGTACAAGGCTAGTGTCACCAGTGCTAAATGGCCAACTCAAAGCTCGCTTGCTTCCTTCATCAACAGCTCGGTGAAGCAGACCTGGACTCAAGCCAAGGCCAGGAACCTCAGTGTACCTGCGCTAGACTTTCTGATGACAGGAAACGCACCCAGTGTCGCTTCGTTTATTCAAGAGAATGTTTTGAAAGTGCAGTTTAAGCCGCTTGCTGCACTCTGCAATAAAGTGGTGTTCTCAAGGGAATACGGCTTGGAAAACTTTGTATCGGATATCGGAGGCGTCATGGGAATTTATCTGGGCATGTCACTACTAACTCTTTGCGAACTGCTTGAGCTGCTGTATGACACTCTTGCTTGGTGCACTTCAAAGAGTAGACATTCCGCGAATGCAGTTGGGAGTCATGTCGCCTCCTCGAAAGCCACATCTGTTCTAGAAATAAGCTGAGTTTTTTGCAGCTGAAATTCAAGTTTGAATCAGCTTTTTAAACTTATTATACGACTCATTAATGCCGTAATGAGCGCATGCAGCGCTGCATCCTTTATACTTTTTTTATAGCCTTTAACTTTGCAATGTTTATCATTGACAAGGCCTTTAATAAAGCATTAAGTGGTTTTTTATTGTTTATCGATGCTACCCTAACTTCTCTGACGAGACTTCTTATTCGAGAATTGTCTGACGAAAAATGTACTGTTTTCTATTTACGTATATATATTATCCAAACAAAGGTTTTTCCCAACAAAAGCGTAATTGTAGCAAAAATCGTGTGTATCAGACCTGATGTGATGCGAGCCAGTGAAATTTACTTTCTATCCTGACTTACTGATCACAAATGTCGAAAGATTTAATAATACTGCTAAAGCTGTACAGGAAAAGATGAAGTTAATGCAATGAGTTTGGCAAACATATTCTATCAACTGCCAATCTATCAAATCTATTGCCGAGGCCGCTTCTATCGGCAATAAATTCGATTATTGGCAATAAAAAATGAGCTATTATCAGAAAGGCAGACCAGGGAAAAGGAAATGTTTGACGTATAAATCAAAGCCATTATTTATTCAGTAAATATACGCTTACAAGAATTGATTGCAAAGCACTCAAGGCCCTCGTATGTGAATTTAACATTGATAAGTTTCTGTTCATGCTAATTCCGATTAATTTAAGCACTGGCTCAAAACGAGAACCGTTGGTGTGCGCAGTATTAGTACAACTCATTGACACATCATCAGTTTCTCTCCTAGAATCAAAGTATTAAATACACTGCGCCAAGAGAAATATGCAGCAAGTGAGAATAGCTGTGAGCTCTACGACTTCGCACGGACTGCCAAGAGTCGTGTCGAACAAGCCTGTGTATGTGCGGATAGCCTGGCTCCTGCTGTATCTGCTCATGCTCAGCCTGTTTCTCAAGAGCTTCTTTGAATTCGTTCAAAAGCTACAGTCGCAGAAGGTGACAACCTCAATAGAATCGGGCGTTGAGACTATCCGTTTCCCGGATGTGTGCATTTGCTTTGAAAATCCGATATCGGGGAGCTACTCCAGCGTCATTGACAACAGCACCGCGGCAACAATTAATGCTACCTTCAGCGTTGTGGACGAAGAAATTAGAAGTTTTGCGATCAGGCATAACTATACTGAAAAGAAGCTTCAAGAGCTAAAAGTAGAAAGCAGCTTCTTATATGTGTTCGGTCTGCCCTACACGATTTTATTTGACAGTCTGTCTCATAGAGTCGAACAGAGCGTCATATCGAGCAGCATCATCTATATTAACGACGTTGGTGAGCCAACTTATGCTCAGATTGACACAAGAGCTTTTAACCATCCGCAGTACCTTCGATGTCTACAGTGGACAATCAACAGCACCTGGCAAGAGAAAATGACCACGACCGAGTCGTGGGCTGGACTCACCGTCACCTTGCTGTTGGACACTGACTCGTCATTCTTCGAGCAGAATGGCTCTCCAATAAAGAAGCGGACATTCATTCCAGATGGCACTGAAGTCCCGATGTCCGATTGGACCTTCTCAATTAGCGGCTACAGAGAGTCGGACAGACTTGCCGGACTGAAGGTGTTCCTGACTCCGCCTGGCGAGTATCCATCGGACTTCGTGCACTCGTTCTCTCTCGGTCCGGGTAAATATTATACAGTTGAAATTGGCATGAACCGGCATTGCCTAACTGAAAATCAGTTCGACTGTGTTGGAAGCGGCCATCCAGAAGTCCAGTATGTCGATCCGTACGATATGTCACCGATCAGCCATGCCTACAGCTATTCCTACTGCTTTTACGAGGCTTACCACCGCTTGACCCAGCAGCTTTTTAATCTGTCCGGGCATATTGGTCCGCTGCCATGGCCCCTGAGAAGTCGGAAGTATCTGTACAATATCTCTGCCCGACCGCACTTTGCCAGCGTTGACCACGACAGCTCAGTATGGCTTGAACAGACAAAACTAACGGAAAAGATCCAACAAGCTTGCAAACAGAAGCGGCCCTGCAGCACACTGGACTATGCTGCCAGCATCTCCAGTACCAACTGGCCGACCCAGAACTCCCTCTTTTCCTTCATCAACAGCTCAGTAAGGCGGACTTGGACTAGAGCCAAATCCAGGAACCTTAGCGTACCAGCGCTCGACTTCCTCATGACCGGAAATGCGTCCAGTGTGGCGTCGTATGTTCGCAACAATTTGCTGAAGGTGCACTTCAAAGCAAAAAGCGTCAGTGGCGACAGGATCGTTTTTTCTATCGACTATGGATTCTCGAATTTTGTTTCTGAAGTAGGCGGCGTCATGGGTATCTACTTGGGCATGTCACTATTGACATTATGCGAGCTGCTGGAGCTGCTGCACGACTTTGTTGCCCGGTTTTGCCGACGGCGCGATGCAGACACATCTCATGGAAGTACTAGTAACGTCGAAGTGTGTAATGTACATGTACAATCGCCTAATTGTAAAATTTCTCCTCAGTGAATTTTTATTAGGAAATTATAGCAGAACGTTTAAACAAAAAAGCTATCTATGTGTCAGAGAATTAGTGTCCGTTATATACTCTCGTACGTTGTTTTGATTGTAAACGCGTAAAATTTAGGCTTGTATTTTATACTGATAAGAACTTTAGTAATGTAATTTTAAAAACAAAAAAATCAATAGAAATTCTATTTTAAAGAATTTGAAGCGATTCAAGGTGTCGCATATTTAACGTTTTATACACTATAGTCTCTAGTTAGTTTCACTTTAGCTTACCTGTCAATCATCTGCCTACTGTGTATTAAGTAGAAGTGTATATAAAAGCGTATTGCAAAAATTAGCAGCTCATGTTGACATAGATTTGAGAATCAAAGTCCATTTGCTTTGCCAACATTGCGCTAGCAGTTTAAAATTCGCTAAAACTTTGCTATGACACCTCAGTGCAGATAGCTGTTTGCTCGGCTTATGCAAACAGAAGATAGGTAAATGAGTCAGCAAATTCTGATATTTGCATCACAAAGCAAACGTAAATGGGATTATTAAATAGACCAAAAACCGTTAGAGAAGCTAAAGTTAAACCAGCTTGTGTTTCACGAACAGCCTTGGAGAGGCCACAGCATGCAGAAGTTGCAGCTAGCGCTCACTCAGTCCACATCTCACGGACTGCCTAGAGTGGTCTCAAACAAGCCCATCTACGTGAGAATAGCCTGGCTGTTACTCTTTCTGCTCATGTTTAGCCTCTTCCTAAAGAGCTTCTTCGACTTTGTCAACAAGCTTAAATCTCAGTTGGTGACGTCTTCTATTGAATCGCGGAGCGAGAAGTTCCAGCTCCCGGATGTGTACGCTTGCTTTGAGAATCCTGTGTCTGGAAGCTATTCCGGTAACATTGGTGGCAGCACCGCCAGAGCCATCAATGACAGCTTCAATAGTCTAGATGAAGAGCTAAGGAACATTAAAGTTAAACACGGATTTACTCAGAAGCAGCTGCAAGCGCTTGTCATGCAAAACAGTTTCGCCTACGTGTTTAGTCTGCCCTACAAACTGCTATTCGACAGTCTGACTCACCGAGTCGAGCAGAGCGTCATATCTAGCAGTGTCAGCTTCATCAGCGCCAACGGAGAGCTGAGACGAGCTGAATTGGAAGCCAATGAGTTCAACCATCCGCAGTACCTTCGCTGTCTGCAGTGGGCCATCAACAGCACCTGGCAGGAGAAAATTATCTCAGACGAGTCGTGGGCCGGACTCACGGTCACTTTGCTTCTAGATAACAACTCGTCCTTCGTAAAGTCAGGAGGATACCCGATTCCGCTGAAGGCTTTTCGACAAGACGGCACAGGCGTACCAGTCTCTGACTGGACTATGTCAGAGAAAGGTTACTCAGAAGCTGACAGAGTGGCAGGGCTGAGGGTGTTTTTGAGTCCAGCTGGAGAGTACCCGTCGGATTTTGTGAACTCATTCGTTTTAAGTCCAGGAAAATTCCACTTGATCAAGATAGAACAGATTCGGAACGTACTCGCCGAAAATCAGTTCGATTGTGTTAAAAGCCGGCACGAAGTTCAGTTCGCCAACCCGTACGATCTCTCAAAGTACAGTCACTCGTACAGCTACTCCTACTGCTACTACTATGAGTACCACAAGCTTTTCCAGCAGTTCTTCAATCTGTCTGGCGAAATAAGTCCACTTCCGTGGCCTCTAAGAAGTAGGAAGTATCTATACAACTTTTCTAGTTCACCAAATTACATGGATTTGGATCCGTCTGTGTTGATCAATCAGGCAACCATTACAGAAAAGGTTCGACAAACCTGTTTGACAAAACAGCCTTGCAGCACACTGGACTACAGCACCAGCATCTCTGGCGCTGACTGGCCTACTCAGAGCTCCCTTGCTTCCTTCATCAACAGCTCAGTGAGACAGGCCTGGACTCGAGCGAATTCCAGGAACCTCAGTGTACCTGCGCTTGACTTTCTGATGAATGGGAAGGCATCCGATGTGGCCGCATATGCTCGAGAAAACCTGTTGAAGGTGCACTTTAAACCTAAGAGCATTAGAAGTGACAAGATAACTTTCTCCATTGACTACGGTGTTTCTAACTTTGTATCGGATGTTGGCGGCATCATGGGGATCTATTTGGGCATGTCGCTGCTGACTCTTTGCGAACTGCTAGAGCTGCTGTTCGACCTTGCTGCCTGGAGTTACTCAAAGAGCGATAAAGTCAAGTCGGCTTCGGAAGAAACTGATCCTGAGACAGCGACTTGACAGTCTTTGCCTAATATTTGCTACCATGACGGGTGGCCTTGGTATTGTATAAATAATTTGTTTATTGTTTACGAATCCTTGACTAAAATTTGATGTAAAATGAGCTGGAAGAGGCCTGCTATTGACCTCTTTTGTAACTCAGAATGTATGCATTCTGATGCTGATGTCAGCATTCTCGGAGCCTACCGACAGTAGTGACTGTTGTTGCGGTTTCGATTCGGACATGTTGGACTCTCATCCCAGACCAGTTGTAGCATAAATAAAAAAAGTAGTGCGATGCGGTGGTTTTGTTGTTTGTCGAGTCTTGTGTGAAATTTGAAAGATTGCGTGAGGATCTTGAAGATTTCGGTGGCATGTGCTGGTTAATAATACATTGTAAATCAGCTCACTGAAATTTTCTGAAGTTTGTGGGCGTTATAACAAAATACTCCTTTGTTAAAACGAATTAACATACGGTAAGTAATATGAAATGTCAATATGTCATACTAATTAAATGCTGATAAACTAATGATGCCGTATTATTTTTGAGGAACTTGCAAAATAATCTCATGACACACATTCTAGGAAAGTTTTTAAATTTAACGTGGTACTTTAGTGAGATTTTTCTTAAATTGTACAGTACGGTACGCCACAAAATAAAGTACAGCAAGGTACGAGTAAAGCAATATACTAAAAATAAAAAGAAGATATTACTGTATACTAATAAACGCAAGCAGACTGACGCTCCTTACCTATTATTTTTGCTTTCTTTTTTCTTCTCTACTAGCAGACAATAGGTCTTAACAGAAGTTTAAAAAGCTCGAAATTTCACACCGGTCAAAAGGAAGAATCGTTCATAAGCTAGAGACTTCGCTTGGTCCAAATGTCTTGCTAGTTTCTTCCGTTAACGAAATTAACGAAATTTTGGGCTTGTAAAAGCAACTCGCCTAAATGAGTATTATTTGACTAATGTGACTTGGGCTCCAGAAACTTGTGTTAGCTAACTAGCAATAATATCAATCAAACAAATTGGTTTACCAAAATGAAACTCATAGATGGAACTTAAGACGTCAGCACACAGCATCTGTTAGTCTAGATAATACTATACAAATATACTAGACGTTGTTCGCGGATGTAATTAATATTTGGCTATAGATACCCTGACTGCAGGCTAATCAAATTCTCGAGAGTACCAAAGCAGACAAGCAGAGCAAACATTGTTGACCCTATAAGAGAAAACCCTAGGATCAAAACGAGACAGAATATAATATATCGAATTCGTGGAAACAGAGTCTGCAAAATTATGCAGCAGGTTAAGCTCGCCCTAACTCAAACGACTGCTCACGGACTGCCAAGAGTTCTCTCAAGCAAGCCAATCTATGTTAGAGTGGCTTGGCTACTTCTGTTCTTGCTCATGTTTGGTTTGTTTCTAGAGAGCTTCTGCAAGTTTGTCACTAAGCTGAGGTCCCGAAAAGTGACGAGTTCAATCGAATGGGAAGGCGAGAAGTTCCAGTTCCCGGATGTGTACATGTGCTTTGAGAATCCAGTGTCGGGCAGCTACTCCAGTTTCATGGACAGCAACACTGTGGTGGCAATCAATGATAGCTTTAGCCAATGCGTGGCCCAGCTGAAGCAGTTTGCGAATAAGCATAATTTCAGCGACGAATACACGGAACAAATAATCGCTAATAGCAGCTTAATGTTTTTACAAGGTCTACCATACAAGTTGCTATTCGACAAGCTGGCTCACAGAGTCGAACAAAGCGTCATTTCAAGCAGCATTATGTATCTACACGAAACTGGACTGCCAACTTATGTTTCAGTAGAAACCAAGGCATTCAACCATCCGCTGTATCTTCGCTGCCTAAAGTGGACTATCAACAGTACACTGCAAGATAAAGTGACCGCGTCCGAGTACTGGGCGGGACTCACTGTTACTCTGCTATTGGACACAAACTCGTCCTTTGTAAAACCTAGCCGTAGTCATCTTTCTTTGTGGAAAACCGGCTTCCCAGACGGCACAGAGATCCCAGTGTCCGACTGGCTGCTGTCAGTGAACGGCTTTGCAGAACCGGACAGATTGGCTGCAGTGAAGCTTTTTCTAAGCCCACCTGGCGAGTATCCGTCTGAATTTGTGAGCTCCTTCTCGCTGAGTCCTGGGAAATATCACACCGTCGAAATTGAAATGGTTAGAAATTTATTCACAGAGAACCAGTTTGACTGTCTGCCCCAACTGTCCGAAGTTCATTTTACGAATCCTTACGACCTGTCTGCGTACAGCCATGCGTACAGTTATTCTTACTGCTACTACTATGAGTACCATCGGCAGTTTCAATCGACTTACAATATCTCTGGCTTAATAAACCCTCTACCATGGCAACTAAGGAATCGTAACTATTTGTATAATTGTTCGGCTACGATAAACTATTTGACGATGGATGTCAAAAACGGTTTCCTTTCAGCAGCGATCCAGAGTGTGTCAGGCAATGTTCGGACTGCATGCAAAGGAAAACGACTTTGCAGCACACTGGACTACAGTGCCAGCATCTCCAGTGCCGACTGGCCGACTCAAAGCTCTCTGAATTCGTTTATCAGTTTCTCTGTGAGGCAGGCCTGGTCAAGAGCCAAGGCCAGAAACCTTAGCGTACCTGCGCTCGACTTTCTCATGACTGGCAACGCATCGAGTGTTGCCACCTATGTTCGCGACAACTTGCTTAAAGTTCACATTAAACCAGGTTGCGTTATGTGCAATAAGATCACGTTTTCTATTGACTATAACTTCTCAAGTTTCGTCTCAGAGGTAGGCGGCATCATGGGAATTTATCTGGGCATGTCGCTGCTGACTCTGTGCGAGCTGCTCGAGCTGCTTCACGACATTATTGTATGGTATTGTAAAAGGGTCGATCGGGTGTCTTCTAAGGAGCGAGATTCTGATGGCAAAACTTCTGCATCATCCGTATCTGTTGTTGAAATCGACATGGACTGACGGCCAAATACGAGCGTTCCTTCGATTTAAAAAATCGAAGATATACATTCAACTAATACTACTTCTTTTGAAGCGAAAAAAAAATTAGATTGATGCATTGCAATTAAATGAAATTGCTCATGGTTTCAAACTCGCATTACGCAACAGAGAAAAAATTTCGAGCAGCTTTTAACTTTTTTTGCTCACACGTTATGGAGACTAGGTTTCATGAAGTAAGATATTTGTAAAGTTTAAGGTTTGTGTGGTTTTGAGTATGTGAATTTTAGGGTTTGTGAATCTAGTGGTTTGTGAAGTTTATGTTTGTGAAGTTTAGGGTTTGTGAAGTCTAGGTTTTTTGAAATCATAGATAGGGTTTTTGAAGTCTAGGGTTTGTGAAGTCTAAGGTTTGTGAAGTCTAGGGTTTGTGAAGTGTAGGATTTGTGAAGAATAGGGTTTGTTAAGTCTAGGGTTTGTGAAGAATAGGGTTTGTGAAGGCTTGGGTTTGTGAAGTCTAGGGTTTGTGAAGAATAGGGTTTGTGAAGTCTAGGGTTTGTAAAGTCTAGGGTTTGTGAAGTCTAGGGTTTGTGAAGAATAGGGTTTGTGAAGAATAGGGTTTGTTAAGTCTAGGGTTTGTAAAGTCTAGGGTTTGTGAAGAATAGGGTTTGTGAAGTCTACGGTTCGTGAAGTCTAGGGTTTGTGAAGAATAGGGTTTGTGAAGGCTTGGGTTTGTGAAGTCTAGGGTTTGTGAAGAATAGGGTTTGTGAAGTCTACGGTTCGTGAAGTCTAGGGTTTGTGAAGAATAGGGTTTGTGAAGGCTTGGGTTTGTGAAGGCTAGGGTTTGTAAAGTCTAGGGTTTGTGAAGTTTAGGGCCGTGCCATCTATCGCCCATCTCCTCACAAAAACAGGCCCTCTCAAAAAACCAAGAGATTGGGACGCCCACCAAGAGACAGGGGCGCCCACCATGAGACAGGGACGCCCACCAAGAGACAGGGACGCGCGCCCACCAAGAGACAGGGGTGCCCACCAAGAGACAGGGGCGCCCACCAGAGACAGGGGCGCCCACCAAGAGACAGGGGCGCCCACCAGAGACAGGGGCGCCCACCAAGAGCTGTCAAACAAAAGGCAGGGATGCCCAACAAGAGACTGAGCCGCTCACCATAAAGAGACAGGGTCGCCCATCTGTCTTTAATCTTCGCCCTACAAACTTTTAGAAAATTCAATCAAACAAGATAAGAAAGTTTTAGATTCTTGAGGTCTGAAGACTATAATTCAAAATAATGTTGAGAAAATACAGCTATGAAGTTTCATGTAACCAGGAATAATTTCGACAGCGATTCCGTCAAAAAAATGTCAAACAGGTGATTTATTGCAATCTTTTTTGTTGACACGCGTGTTTATTATAGCTCATGATTAGTGAGTCCATAGCCAGACATATCAGGCTCTTAAAGTGTAACATTGATGCGTTTACATAAGCAGCGAATAGGGAAAGGTTTCTGCATTATCACAAAGCAAACAACGGAAAAATTAATAAATTGGCTCATGGGACAAAGTAAATTTGTTCTTATCAATACTGGCTCATGGATTGGATCAAGCTTGATTGCCTGCCCAACTTGAATGAGTTATGGTCTGGCGCTTATTAGTTCTATCTAGAGCAGCAAGCAAATCATCGAAGTCGTTGGAACTGTGTCCACACACACGGAGAGTTGACACAGTGGATAGAAAACTAGACGTAAAAATCCCATGACTAGTTTAAGGAACTCGCTGCAGACGCAATATAACTGCATTGGTGTAGCCCTTGAAACACTGAACATGACAGACGACATGCAACAGCTAAAGAGTGCTTTGAGCTCTACGACGTCGCATGGACTGCCTAGAATTGTCTCGAACAGGCCTGTCTATGTCAGGGTTGCCTGGCTTCTTCTGTTTCTGCTCATGTTCAGCCTGTTTCTCAAGAGCTTCTCCGAGTTTGTCATCAAGCTGAAATCGCAGAAAGTGACCAGCTCTATTGAATCGGAGAGCGAGAAGTTTCAATTCCCGGACCTGTACATGTGTTTTGAAAACCCGTTCTCTGCCAGCTACTCGGGAAATATTGGCCTCAGCACTGCGGCAGCAATCAATTATACATTTAACCGCTGGGAGAGTCAGTATCGAGCTTTATTAGAATACTTTAATATAACTGGACCAGATGCGGCAGAAAACGTTCGTGACAATAGTCTGCTGGCCCTGCAAGGTCTGCCCTACAAGCTGCTCTTCGACAAGTTCGCTCACAGAGTCGAACAGAGCGTCATCGAAAGCAACATAATCTACATTCAGGAAAATGGAACTCCAGGTTCCGCAGCCATAAAATCTACTGAGTTCAATCATCCGATGTACCTCCGGTGTCTCCAATGGACCATTAACAGTACCTGGCAGGGGAAAATGACAACAGCTGAGTCTTGGGCGGGACTTACAGTCACCATTCTGTTGGACACTAATTCGTCTTTATTGGAGTCCGCAGGTTATCCACCGATCCCAAGGACTTATTTCAAAGGCGGCACTGAGATCCCAGTATCTGACTGGCTCTTGTCGATGAATGGCTACACTCAGGCGGACAGAGTCACTGGACTAAAGGTGTTCTTGAGCCCGCCTGGCGAGTACCCGTCCGACTTTGTGAGTTCATTCTCATTGGGACCAGGGAAATTTCACTCCGTCGAGATCGAAATGATTCGAAGTGCTTTCAAAGAGGATCAGTTCGACTGTCTTACCAAGCAACCTGAAGTTGAGTTTACGAATCCTTACGATCTGTCTGCGTACAGCCATGCGTACAGTTATTCTTACTGCTACTACTATGAGTACCATAAGCAAGCGCAACAGCTTTACAACCTATCCGGCAACATTAACCCGTTACCGTGGCCTCTGAGGCATAAGAAATACTTTTACAACGTAACAAATACACCAAATTGTTTTACATACTATTTTTTGGGAAAATTTTACGAAGAGGATCCTAATTTTTCGGATAAAATCCGAATTGCCTGCAAAGGGAGGCGACTTTGCGAAGCAACGGATTACAGTGCCAGCATCTCCAGCGCTGACTGGCCTACACAGAGCTCTCTGTCTGCTTTCATCAACACCTCAGTGAGGCATGCGTGGGCAACAGCAAAGTCCAGGAACCTCAGCGTACCTGCACTCGACTTTCTCATGACTGGCAACGCATCGAGCGTAGCCTCGTATGTGCAGAGCAACCTTCTCAAAGTCTATTTCAAGCCAAGATGCCTGATGTGCAACAGAATCTTTTTCTCTATTGACTACGGATTCTTGAATTTTGTCTCAGAGGTAGGCGGCGTGATGGGCATCTACTTGGGCATGTCGCTGCTGACACTGTGCGAGCTGCTTGAGCTGCTCTACAGCATTATTGCCAGCCGTTATTGTGCGAAAGGCGACAATGCTTCGTTAGAAAAAGCTCGGGAACAAACCAACGATGGAACCGTAATGCAGTCGTCATCGAGTTCTACTGTTTTACCGGCTTAGATAAATCCATAACCGTCGCATAGCTACTTACAATATTCAAACTGATCTTGAATCTGTTGTAACGGTGTATTGATTTTTTTCAAAGTCTACGTTGGGATTCGAAGGCATGTGCATGTACTACGCGTATCTACAATGAATTACATGTACATGTACGAATTAGTATGATGCACGCGGTTTCTACAATGATAAAAGGCGATCGTTTTTCCATATAAAAATAAATTTCTTCTATTAACAGCGAACTTTTTAAAAGGAATACTTTTAACTGGACTTTAAAATAATATCTAATAATATGGTACATGCACGTTCATTTTACGTGCAACTTTCAAATGCCACGGCTTCTTTTTCCTTTAAGCTACTAGAAACTGTTACGACTCGTAAATGGCACACGTGTCCATGTATCATACATGTACGTTAGCAAGCACAAAATTCTTCATGTTTGTTCTTGATTTTAAATAGCTAATTAAAACCGAAAGTGCCTTTAGCACCAAGGGGCGCCAAGCACCAAGGGGCGCCAAGCACCAAGGGGCGCCAAGCACCAAGGGGCGCCAAGCACCAAGGGGCGCCAAGCACCAAGGGGCGCCAAGCACCAAGGGGCGCCAAGCACCAAGGGGCGCCAAGCACCAAGGGGCGCCAAGCACCAAGGGGCGCCAAGCACCAAGGGGCGCCAAGCACCAAGGGGCGCCAAGCACCAAGGGGCGCCAAGCACCAAGGGGCGCCAAGCACCAAGGGGCGCCAAGCACCAAGGGGCGCCAAGCACCAAGGGGCGCCAAGCACCAAGGGGCGCCAAGCACCAAGGGGCGCCAAGCACCAAGGGGCGCCAAGCACCAAGGGGCGCCAAGCACCAAGGGGCGCCAAGCACCAAGGGGCGCCAAGCACCAAGGGGCGCCAAGCACCAAGGGGCGCCAAGCACCAAGGGGCGCCAAGCACCCAAGAAAGACTTAAGTAGAAGGACGGGAAACCTCGTTTCTTAGAAAAGTTTTGAAGGCACTTTTTCCCGAAAAAATACACTACGGAGATAGGAAGTTTTCATTTTTTCAGCACAAAAATTGTTATTGCGTTTGATAGGAGGCAGATCCAGTGTTCATCTTTTGATATGTTGTGCCTTTTTTATTGCTCTATCGATATTTACAAAGCTTTTCGTTCAGAAAACTAGGATTCTATGTTAATTTTTGATTCTACGTATATTTCCTGTATCTAAAAATCACAAAAATGCATGACACAGCTCCAATATTTGGTTCTATGAACCTATTTTATCATCTCTGTTACAAATATTTGCTACACAGTCGGGTAAGAATGCTAAAATAGACTCATAAAACCAAAGAGCCGAGCCGTGGCATTCTAATGTATTTCAAGCACAAGACACGCGAAAATATACGAAGAATAAAAAATTAACATAGAATCCTAATTTCCTGAACGAAAAGCTTTATAAATATCGATAGAGCAATAAAAAAAGGCACAACATATCAAAATATGAACACTGGATCTGCCTCCTATCAAACGCAATAACAATTTTTGTGCTGAAAAAATGAAAACTTCCTATCTCCGTAGTGTATTTTTTCGGAAAATCTTGCCTTCAAAAATTTTCTAAGAAACGAGGTTTCCCGTCCTTCTACTTAAGTCGTCCTTGCAAGCACCAAGGGGCGCCAAGCACCAAGGGGCGCCAAGCACCAAGGGGCGCCAAGCACCAAGGGGCGCCAAGCACCAAGGGGCGCCAAGCACCAAGGGGCGCCAAGCACCAAGGGGCGCCAAGCACCAAGGGGCGCCAAGCACCAAGGGGCGCCAAGCACCAAGGGGCGCCAAGCACCAAGGGGCGCCAAGCACCAAGGGGCGCCAAGCACCAAGGGGCGCCAAGCACCAAGGGGCGCCAAGCACCAAGGGGCGCCAAGCACCAAGGGGCGCCAAGCACCAAGGGGCGCCAAGCACCAAGGGGCGCCAAGCACCAAGGGGCGCCAAGCACCAAGGGGCGCCAAGCACCAAGGGGCGCCAAGCACCAAGGGGCGCCAAGCACCAAGGGGCGCCAAGCACCAAGGGGCGCCAAGCACCAAGGGGCGCCAAGCACCAAGGGGCGCCAAGCACCAAGGGGCGCCAAGCACCAAGGGGCGCCAAGCACCAAGGGGCGCCAAGCACCAAGGGGCGCCAAGCACCAAGGGGCGCCAAGCACCAAGGGGCGCCAAGCACCAAGGGGCGCCAAGCACCAAGGGGCGCCAAGCACCAAGGGGCGCCAAGCACCAAGGGGCGCCAAGCACCAAGGGGCGCCAAGCACCAAGGGGCGCCAAGCACCAAGGGGCGCCAAGCACCAAGGGGCGCCAAGCACCAAGGGGCGCCAAGCACCAAGGGGCGCCAAGCACCAAGGGGCGCCAAGCACCAAGGGGCGCCAAGCACCAAGGGGGGCCAAGCACCAAGGGGCGCCAGCACCAAAGGGGCGCCAGCACCAAGGGGCGCCAGCACCAAGGGGCGCCAGAACCAAGGGGCGCCAGCACCAAGGGGCGCCAGCACCAAGGGGCGCCAGCACCAAGGGGCGCCAGCACCAAGGGGCGCCAGCACCAAGGGGCGCCAGCACCAAGGGGCGCCAGCACCAAGGGGCGCCAGCACCAAGGGGCGCCAGCACCATGCAATAGCACCATGCAATAGCACCATATAGTCAACCCCAATTAGGTGCAGCGAACCCATTGTGGACTGGAACTCGTGTCACAATCATACGGTGGCTTGACAAGCCTTTTTCTTTACGAAAAAACGGCATATAGTAAGCCAAATTCTGCATGCAAATTTGCATTTTCGGCATGTATTTTTTGATTTGCTGGAAGGCGTGGCGGGACCCACACTGCCTAAAATTACCTAAATAAATATCAGTGCTTTAAAACTAACAAGGCTGCACTTGCGATAAAAAAATTTGTTTGTTTCTTAGGCAATTGTCAGTCAGCATGTTGCTCCGAATGGTTTGTTTTAATAGTAATAAGTTACTCTCCTAATATTTAAATTTATCGTTTTCCTAGACTTTAAGGAATTAGTCGACACTACTGTATTTATATGGTAGTAGATTCAGGACATCTTTAAAAAACCGTTAGGTGAATTCATGGATTTATCTTCCGTTTAGAATAGCTAAAATTTAAAACATTGTATTGTTTTTAATTACGCTTAATATTCTTGCAGCTTTGTTTTACATTGCTAGATAAATCCAAAATATCAACATGAACATGATGTGATTGTGATGTACAAATCTTATCATATACTTTTAATATATTGTATTTGAAGAACCATTTTGTTGAATTGTTGGTTTAATTTAGACAATATATTTAATTTGTTTCTTTTTTATTTCCTGTGGCTTAATGTTTTATAATAATTTACCTTTAGAAAAAAAATTTCTCTTGTTACGACCATCATGTAACTTAGCCTTCAATTTATTTTGTTATCATTAGTCAAATGAGTAAAACAATTTATTTTTAGTGGAACAGACATATTTTGCTTTTAGAATGACTCAAATATAAACGATTTTAGCTTATTACAGGGACTAATTCATGAGCTTGTATGTAAGAATGTTACGACCGACATTATATGGAATGACCTATTTGACTTGAGACAGACTATAGCTATATAATATATTTTAAATATCAGTCAATTAGTATGCCTAGTTATATAAATAATAGGGTATTTTGTTTGAATGGATCTTTGTTTAAGTAGGCTATTTTGTTATAAATTTGTTATAAAAAACAAATTTGTTATAATGATAAGAATTTTTTATGCAAATAAATTTTGTTTAAACTGATAGATGGTGTGAATTTTTGTTTTGACTTGTCCTATGCATCCCAACCTCCTTTGTCAAGCTATAAATAAAAGTGATTTTGCTGCATTGGGTTTTTTGCTTGCCATTTCTTTAATTCAGTTCAAGAAAGCAAATCATTTTGACTTAATACTCTAGAAAGCTAAATAAATAAAAGGAAGGAGAAACCCATGAGAGGACAGCAAACAAAGGAAAAATGGTCAGCCAGTTGGGCAACTCCAGTCCCAGGATAGCCTAATTTAGGACTGGATGAATTAGAAGTTGGAATATAGTTATTAAGGAAATTAAATCAATGTTTGCCATTTGAAACTGCTACTAGGACAACTTCAATGTGCAAGGAGTCCTTAGACTAAATTTTGGATAGGAAACCTAGGCTACAATAACTTGGTTGCTAACCAGTGGAACTTTGATTAGACAGAGAGAAACCCTGGAATATACTTAAACTCATATTGTTTTTTTCTTAGTTATATTTGTTTTATCTGTTTATAAATATTTTAACTTTTATTAATCACTGCTTCTATATATAACACTAAGACCAAA
This sequence comes from Macrostomum lignano, assembly GCA_002269645.1. Classification (NCBI taxonomy): domain Eukaryota; kingdom Metazoa; phylum Platyhelminthes; family Macrostomidae; genus Macrostomum; species Macrostomum lignano. The sequence goes on from NIVC01000105.1 coordinate 63,924, forward strand.
GTATTTCAAGGTTGGATTCTGTTTATAGCCAGGTACTAACTTAGGGTTCATATGAAAAATTTCCCTAGAGCTTATCTAAATATACTAAATCTAAATATACTAAATCTCTAAGGTTTGTTTGTATGCTTGTCTATATACTAAAAATGAATGTGTCTGTGTGTAAATGATAGCTTAGAAGAAAAGTGGCTAGATAGATTTTCACCTGACTTGAGCCAATAGATCGGAAATATTACGGGAGTGTCAATGTGGGGTTTAAATGTTTAATTTCAATTAAGAAATTGGTGAATGTACAAAAACTTGTTTTTCCTATCTAATTAGTGTATTTTTCTTGCAGTGAGAGCTCAATATATCTATGGCCATAGACTAAGCTTCAACTTATTTAGCTGATGCTACGAACTATAAATAATTAAATATGAGAATTCGAAAACGTTTTTTGCATAAGGGTAGATATCAGCCAATGCACTTTGAAAGTATTGAAGTAGTGCGCCAAAATGTCTGAGGGATGCTTTCTGTCTAGAGGATGCTTGCTGTCAGGGGGATGCTTGCTGTCTGGGGGATGCTTGCTATCGGGGGGATGCTTGCTGTCAGGGGGATGCTTGCTATCTGGGGGATGCTTGCTGTCTGGGGGGATGCTTGCTATCTGGGGGATGCTTGCTATCGGGGGATGCTTGCTATCGGGGGATGCTTGCTATCTGGGGATGCTTGCTATCGGGGGATGCTTGCTATCTGGGGGATGCTTGCTGTCTGGGGGATGCTTGCTATCGGGGGATGCTTGCTGTCAGGGGGATGCTTGCTGTCAGGGGGATGCTTGCTGTCAGGGGGATGCTTGCTATCTGGGGATGCTTGCTGTCAGGGGGATGCTTGCTGTCAGGGGATGCTTGCTATCGGGGGATGCTTGCTGTCAGGGGGATGCTTGCTGTCAGGGGGATGCTTGCTGTCAGGGGGATGCTTGCTATCTGGGGGATGCTTGCTATCTGGGGGATGCTTGCTATCTGGGGGATGCTTGCTGTCAGGGGGATGCTTGCTATCTGGGGGATGCTTGCTATCTGGGGGATGCTTGCTATCTGGGGGATGCTTGCTATCTGGGGGATGCTTGCTGTCAGGGATGCTTGCTGTCTGGGGGATGCTTGCTGTCAGGGGGATGCTTGCTATCTGGGGGTATGCTTGCTGTCGGGGGTGCTTGCTATCTGGGGATGCTTGCTATCGGGGGATGCTTGCTGTCAGGGGGATGCTTGCTGTCAGGGGGATGCTTGCTGTCAGGGGGATGCTTGCTATCTGGGGGATGCTTGCTATCTGGGGGATGCTTGCTATCTGGGGGATGCTTGCTGTCAGGGGGATGCTTGCTATCTGGGGGATGCTTGCTATCTGGGGGATGCTTGCTATCTGGGGGATGCTTGCTATCTGGGGGATGCTTGCTATCTGGGGGATGCTTGCTATCTGGGGGATGCTTGCTGTCAGGGGGATGCTTGCTGTCAGGGGGATGCTTGCTATCTGGGGGTATGCTTGCTGTCGGGGGTGTTTGCTATCTGGGGGATGCTTGCTATCGGGGGATGCTTGCTGTCAGGGGGATGCTTGCTGTCAGGGGATGCTTGCTGTCAGGGGGATGCTTGCTATCTGGGGGATGCTTGCTGTCTGGGGGATGCTTGCTATCTGGGGGATGCTTGCTGTCAGGGGGATGCTTGCTATCTGGGGATGCTTGCTATCTGGGGGATGCTTGCTATCTGGGGGATGCTTGCTATCTGGGGGATGCTTGCTATCTGGGGATGCTTGCTATCTGGGGGATGCTTGCTGTCAGGGGGATGCTTGCTGTCTGGGGGATGCTTGCTGTCAGGGGATGCTTGCTATCGGGGGGATGCTTGCTTTCAGGGGGATGCTTGCTGTCAGGGGGATGCTTGCTGTCAGGGGGATGCTTGCTATCTGGGGGATGCTTGCTGTCTGGGGGGATGCTTGCTATCTGGGGGATGCTTGCTATCTGAAGGATTGCTTGCTACATTACATAATTACATTCTTTCTTTGCTCCCCAACATACAAACTTTCTTATATATTTTTTTACTCATTACACCTGGCCTGCAGTAAGCGGCCAGAGTTACAGCGATTGGCACAGTCGTAGCTTTCTGCGTGCAGTGCGCAATGCGTCTGAGGGCTGTGTATAGATGAACAGTCTTTCATTGACTGAGGGAGCCGCCACACCCACTTAGAGTTAGTTGATAGGTATGGTATGTTAACATCTTGTATTAGACAGATTAGAGGTATATTACAATTGAACGAGAAATTCGGAACCTGTTAAGGGCCATTGCAAAACTTAATTGTAGAGGGGCCTTTTGGTTAAGGCTTTTTGCTTCCAGTTTAAGGTAACTATACAGTACTCCGCGAGGTATTCCACTGGATGGGAGATGGGTTGATGAGACACCCGGAGGGTGGGGATACCGCCTAGTATCTCCTTTTAGTAATTTTAGTAATTCCCATGAACCTACCAAAAAGAATGTCTTAATTCTAAATGATGATAAATAAGTTAGGGCCATTATATATGCTTAGTGATACTATATATCATGCAATTTGCATGTCTATTTGGGGGTCACAATAACAGGAGGCATAACTGCTTGTCCTTTTGCCAACTCTCCCAAACCCAATGACCCTTTGAACTAATTAATCAACTATTAGCGCCTTCTATGTAATTTAAAAAATTCTAATATTTCGATGCTACAAAGTAACTAAAATGACATAAAGTGAATTAATAATAAACTTATCAGATGACGAGGCATTCACTATTTACAGTTGACAAATAGTTGCTCCTGCTGTTTACCCAGTACTCCCGCTTTTCAGTCCAACATTTACAAGTGCTTGAAACTTGCTATGGTTGCTATGGTAGGGCTTTAAATTTTAACATTATTTTTAGCTTATGCTTTACACTGTCAAGGTTGTAGCCCAGTGGTTAGAGTGTCAGACTCATGACTTGAAGGTCGGGAGTTCAATTCTCAACCCAGTCAAAAAAAATTGTGTCCTTGAGCAATAACACTTAAATCTGCATTGCTTCAGTTCACCCAGCTGTAAAATGGGTGCCAGCATTACCTGGGGTAATTGAGGGTGTGTGTGGCGACCCCCCAGTCCTTGGACTGAACAGCCTTACGCAGCCTTCAGATTCGCTGTGCAATAGCTGCGGCTGAGCTGTCGGTTGCACATCTGGCCCAATAGGGGCAGGTGTAATCAATTATTATTATTATCTGCACTATGCATATTATACGAGAACTAAATTCACTGCACTTACTATCTTAAATGCTATATTGTTTAGTGGAACACTGGATATCAGGATCTCAGATTTCCCAATACTTTACCAGTCCCTTCGTGTGCTCTCGCTCGTGTTCAGGTTAGAAAAAAAAATGATTAAAAAATTCTGCGATAAAGCCAATATGCATGTCCATTCGTTTCTTTTTGTAATTTCCTCCCAAAGACTGCACTTCCGTTCACCCCCACTGTGCGTTTGCAAATTTGATGTCGAACTCCCGGTCGAACCGAGAAGATTTATTCGAGCCAATCGATTGTCAGCCTTATAAGGACGAGAGGAAAAAAGGACGAAAAAATAGTAATTTTTAATCAAACGAACACGACTAAAAAAGTCTACTTTAATAAAAAATATATAAAAGAGATTCATTCTGGCACGAAGGCGTAGCAGAGCCGGTAGCAGTTCCACTGGAGTGTTTGCAAAACTGCAGCAACGAACCGGATCAATCATGGCAGCGTCTGTATTTGTGGCTGTGCTGGTCGCTACTCTCCTGTACAGTGGCCTGTGGTCCAGCAGCCGCTCAGTAAACGGCAGTACAGGCTGTCCTGACGTAACAACCTTTGCTTCGGCTGTTGAACCATTCGATTCATCCCAGATGAGAGCTTTACGCAATCTGTCGACGAAAGATCGTTTGATTCAACTGGCTCAACCGTTGTTAGTTGAACGTCCAGTCGGATCGAAGAATCACGATATTGTTCGCGATTATTTAGTTAGTAGTATGCGCAAACTGAGCTGGTCCGTTAGCTTTGATAGCTTCGAACAGGACACTGTAGATGGCCGTCACAAGTTCGATAATATCATTGCTTCTCTGCATCCGAATGCACCTAGGAAGTTGGTTCTGGCTGCTCATTTTGAGTCGAAGAAAATGCCCGGGTTTATTGGTGCGATTGATTCAGCGGTGCCGTGCGCGATCCTGCTGCAGCTAGCGGAAGCTCTGACCCCGTTGGTTCGAAGAAACGGTTCCTCGGCTAAGGCGGAGCTGGGACTGCAGTTTGTGTTCTTCGATGGTGAGGAGGCGTTTCAAGCTTGGACTGCTACCGATTCTATCTACGGGGCCAGGCACTTGGCGGCCAGGTGAGAAAAGGGGGTTGTAGACTGGCTGTTTCAAGTGAAACACAAAAATAGGGTCAAGGAGAGAGGACAAGCTAGGTGGGGAAGAGAGGGGAATCTATCTGGTTGGAAAGAAATTGAATGTAAGGAAAGGAAAAAGAATCTAGATGGGAGAGAGAGAGGGAGGAATCTATTTAGGAGAGAAGGGAATCTAGGTGGAAGAGAGGGGATGGAAATCTAGGTGGGAGAGAGGAAATGGAAATCTAGGTGGGAGAGAGGAGATGAAAATCTAGGTGGGAGAGGAGATGGAAATCTAGGTGGGAGAGAGGAGATGGAAATCTAGGTGTGGGAGAGAGGGGAATCTATGTGGGAGAGAGGAGATGGAAATCTAGGTGGGAGAGAGGAGATGGAAATCTAGGTGTGGGAGAGAGGGGAATCTATGTGGGAGAGAGGAGATGGAAATCTATGTGGGAGAGAGGAGATGGAAATCTAGGTGGGAGAGAGGAGATGGAAATCTAGGTGGGGGAGAGGGGGAATCTAGGTGGGGGAGAGGGGGAATCTAGGTGGGGAGAGAGGGGAATCTAGGTGGGAGAGAGGGAAATCTAGGTGTGGGAGGGAGGGGAATCTAGGTGGGGGAGAGGGCGAAATCTAGGTGGGGGAGAGAGGGGAATCTAGGTGTGGGAGAGAGGAATCTAGGTGGGGGAGAGGGGAATCTAGGTGTGGGAGAGAGGGGAATCTAGGTGGGGGAGTGAGGGGAATCTAGGTGGAGGAAAGGGGAATCTAGGTGTGGGAGAGAGGGGAATCTAGGTGTGGGAGAGAGGAATCTAGGTGGGGGAGAGGGGAATCTAGGTGTGGGAGAGAGGGGAATCTAGGTGGGGGAGTGAGGGGAATCTAGGTAAAAGAAAAAAAATAAATTAGGTGGGAGTGAGAAATAGGGGAATCAAGGAGACGTAGGGGAATTCCAAAACAGATAAATCTATACAGGAAGCGGAACCAGGACAGCAGAGAGATAGAGAGAGGAATACTCGTAGGGAAGAGTTAAGTAGCAGCTGAACAGTCGCAAACTGAACTCTTCTGCACAGATGGTCAGCTGAGAAGGGCGTCTCACCCGACTGCACCGTACTGAAGGAGATGGACAGCTTGGTGCTGCTAGACCTGATCGGCCACAAGAACACACAGTTTTGCTATCTGTCGCACGGTAGCAGCAATCGAGCTCTGGTTGACAAAGAGAAAGCCCTATTTTCCGGTTTAGTTTCCGCTGAGACTCGGCTCAGAAAGTCCGGTCTCTTGTCGGACTCAAAGGGGGCAACGTTTTTTCAACCGGTAGTTCGATACGGTCAAATTGAAGACGATCACGTGCCATTTCGTCAACGCCAGGTGCCAGTAGTTCACATTATTGCTGTGCCATTTCCACCTGTGTGGCATAATATTAATGACAATGCGGATAATATCAATTGGGATCAGTCTGAAGATATTGGGGCGATTGTGCAGCTGTGGACTGCCGAGATGCTTCATCTGAGACCGATTGTCAACGGTAGCGGTGGCAACGAGTTGTGACTAGTTGACGGAGGGTCTCCTGGCAGCGACTCTCCTATTAGTGAAGCCAAGTCTGCCAGTGTTTTGCTGTCATCTGGTGTCGGTTCGATGTTGTGCCTAATTATTTGGCAACCGTGGCTGTTAAACTTGCAACTGCTCTGGATGGCCGGTTTGAGATTGAGCTGTTTGTTTAAGCTAACATGAGGACAATAAACTTGATCGATCTTAAAGAAGACTTAAAGACTGAAAGCTGTTTTTCTTCTTGAAGTACACTTTTTACGCTATGTTCGTTTTCAATATGAAGTAAAGATTTGTTGAAATTATGTTTCTCCACAATTTATGCCGTCCACTTGAGTCTTAATGTATATCCTCCATCTGGGTCACTGGAATCTGGGAGGTCACCATCCTTCCAAAACCTCAGTTGATGGGCCAGCTTCCCAGATTTCTCTTCATTTGCTGGGCTAGCCTCGCAGATCCTCAGTTGCTGGGCCCGCTTCCCAGATTCTCAGTTGCTGGGCCAGCTTCCCAGATTCTCAGTTGCAGCCTTCCAGATCCTCAGTTGCTGGGTGGACCAGCCTCCCTGCAGATCCTCAGTTGCTGGTCCAGCCTCCCAGATCTTCGATCAGTTGCAGGGCCAGCCTCCCAGATCTTCGATCAGTTGCAGGGCCAGCCTCCCAGATCCTCAGTTGCTGGGCCAACAGCCTCCCAGATCCTCGGTTGCTGGCCAGCCTCCCAGATCCCCAGTTGCTGGGCCAGCTTCCCAGTGTCAGTTGCTGGGCCAGCCTCCCAGATCCTCGGTTGCTGGCCAGCCTCCCAGATCCCCAGTTGCTGGGCCAGCTTCCCAGTGTCAGCTGCTGGGCCAGCTTCCCAGAGTGTCAGTTGCTGGGCCAGCCTTCTAGATCCTCCCTCGATCAGTTGCTGGGCCAGCCTCCCAGATCCTCAGTTGCTGGGCCAGCCTCCCAGATCCTCAGTTGCTGGGCCAGCCTCCCAGATCCTCGATCAGTTGCAGAGCCAGCCTCCCGGTGTCAGTTGCTGGGCCACCGGCACTCTCCCATATTATACTTCTTGACTAGGCCATCCTGAGTCCTGACTTATTAAATACAATTTTTTATGGCTTTTTTCAGAATTTTCTTTGCGTGTGGACACTGAATAGTAACAAAAGATATTTTATGTATCATTCATTCGCTGATATTTAATTGTCATGAATGCTTAGCTTCTATTGTCACTAAAGTTGCACTACATGCTTAGCTTTTATAGACTACAGGGTTTTCCATTTGTCAATGTAACAGTACATTTATATGCATGTCACGACCAGTGACTCTTGCACTATGACAAATCAACTAGTACTTGGTTGTCAATTCACCTTCGAGATGCAACAGTAAGTGTAAATGTAATACAAACTACATGTATTATCATGCCAGACTGATATTAACAGATCTAAGACTTAGCTGAAGTAATGCATATCCCTTTGATCCTTCAGGAATGGATTGATTCCACTACTCCTGATTATTTAGTAGCAGACACAAACTATTTTATTGGCTTTACCATAGCGTGCTAAAATTATTTAATTTGGCAGTATGTTTTTTCGTATATCAGAAACTTTGCAGTTATCGCAAAATATCGAAGCTGCTAGAAATATAGTTTATTATTGGCTGTACACCATTTTTATCAGGTTTGTTTATTTGAAGTCACAGTTTTTGTTTTTCTAGTGTCAAGCGGTAATCATAAACTCGTATGAATACTATATAACGATACTGTAATGAATTGTTTTTATTTATAAACTTGTAATCATCCGTTGATGCATCGCACCTTTAAACAGCTAGCTATTTAACGATACTAGACAATACTGCTTCTTCGTGCCAATAAAAAACTCGTTTTGAAATACTTAGCGGAAGTCCTGATTTTTATGTTTTGAATTGATTTGACTTTGGATCGCAATTTGAAACTACGCTCGAATTATTACAATGGGTTACTATGAATACTGGCATCATTTACAACTTAATTTGAAATTAGGCAGTTAATAAAGCACACATTATTAATGTAAAATTTCCTTCAAAGTTCAATTGAAACATTATTCTGTAGTATCATTTTTGTTATTTATGTTAAAATTTTAACGTAACATATTTTTATTTATGACTACAAGTCATTCAGTGTCGCATGGCAAAACGAGTTTGGATATTTTGCAGTGAGCAGAACTAAAATTACAAAATCAGTGATAGCAAATAGTGCAATTATAAAGCCAACATATCATAAGCCTCTGAGTCACAAAAGAATGCTCTAAAATACACTGCAAATTTCTTTACATAGTAATAACAAGACTGGCACTAAACGCGTGAGAAATGTGTTGAAGCCTTTTAAAGTACAAAAAGACTAAATAATGTAAGGGGCCAAATCACACTGAAAAATATTCTTAATATTTCTAGCTCGCAAATATACCGCTACGAACTACTTATCTTTAAGTAACAATTGAAGAGAAAACTGCCTAAATGGATATAGTATAGAATACACAGTGATTAAGATTAAAGACAAGTATCTAAATTGGCTTGCGGCTTTGTCAGCAATCTGTAATTATAATTATATTGAGTATTACTTGAATACACACAAAGAATGATAGAGAAGACTATCTCTACACATTCTCAGGCCGAAGACGAAGGTGTTTAGTCAGTGTGTTCTTTTCAACTACAGGTGTCTGATTGACAATATTGCCAGCATAATTGGCACGCTTATTCTTCAGCTCATTCGTCACAATCATTCGCAGACATTCCAAATCCATGCGAATGGGCCGCTCAAGAACGTCGCACATTGTTTGTATAAACCAAGAGCCACTGTCCCCCACTCGGATAGCGGCAAAACCCTGGAAGGTGGCATGGCACACGTACAGATCGCAGTTATCCTGCTGACTAGTAGGGGGACTCTCGCGGGGCGCCGGACCGTCCGCATAGACTTCCCGCGGCGCACTAGTAACAGCCTGTTGAAGTAAGTCGCCTCTGCAGCATTGGAAGAAAAAGATCTTCGGTCGGTCGCGCATGCAACCGTCAAGGAAGGGCAGAACGATGTCATCCCAATACTTCAACTTTTGTCCGTCGGCGAGTTCAATGCAGTCCTCAATGCCGTGTGACATAACGAAAACAACTAGGCAGCTAAATTTTTTATTTGCCTCCATCATCTCTTTGATAAGTTTAAGAAATTTTTTTACTTCTTGAACATCTGGATCGATTCGGCAGCAGAAGTGGTACCGAAAACTATTTTGAAACAATTCTTTCAACCGCTGAACGTCCTTCTCCGAGCCGACACGAACCTCCCTACCGGGAATACGGTGCACATTGATGACGGCGCATACAGAATCAGCCATAGGATACTCGCCAATCTGTGATAGTGCATTGAAATGCGCTGACGGACTTTCCCCTATATGAGCCGTAGAAGATGGGTCAATGGCAGTAACAGCAGCAGGAGCAAAAGCAGTTGGAGCCACTGTAACACTAGCAAATCTCTGGGAGTATCCCTGGATTAAGCTGTTCACGTTTGGCGACATATCGCCGAGAAAAAGGAGAGCTTTTACATTACCATCTGTGACAACTTTTTCCTCGATTAATTGCATCATCAAATCCAGAGCATCAGTCTCAATCAATTTTCCTGTGTCTGTCAGCTTCTGCTGCAGCAGTTTGCACAGTCTGGGCACATCTCCATCAGGGAACTGGACGGCAATGTTGAATAGCAGACTTCGTAGTGGTTTAATTCGTTTTGGTGACTCTTTTACTTCTGGCAGTGTGTTTAGAATGCAACTAGCAAGCAAGGGTATGTTAGCCGCCAGCACTGCTTCATAGAGCACACCAGGAGCAGCCGATCTGCCATACCAGCGCTGCACAGCTGCCAGTAGCTGTTCACTGCTTCGAATCTCCAACAAAGTCTTGCAGCTTGGCTCAACTGCTAATAGGAAAACAATGTCCTTGATATCCTTCAGAGATAGGAATGCCAGAAATGGTCTAATCTTGTTTCCTTGAGGATCAGGCATTGGGAAATATGCTGGTTTTAATTGCAATAACATGAAAATAAATTTTGGTTGAGTTTTTGTAGATGCATTAGCTTGATATTTAATATTTAAGCTCAACAAAGCAAAGCAAAAACATAATCAACTTAATTTTAATGCCTGCTACAGACTACAGAGGAGGCGCCAGCTACAGAGGGGTGCCAGCTATAGAGGGGTGCCAGCTACAGAGGGGTACCAGATTCAGAGGGGTGCCAGATACAGAGGGGTGTCAGATACAGAGGGGTGCCAGATACGGGTCTACGACGTTTGCCTGCGGGACGTTTGCCAGCCGACGTTTGCCTGCTGGACGTTTGCCAGCCGACATTTGCCAGCCGACGTTTGCCAGCCGACGTTTGCCAGTGGGACGTTTGCCAGCCGAAGTTTGCCTGCCGGACGTTTGCCTGCGGGACGTTTGCCAGCCGACGTTTGCCAGCCGACGTTTGCCAGTGGGACGTTTGCCAGCCGAAGTTTGCCTGCCGGACGTTTGCCTGCGGGACGTTTGCCAGCCGACGTTTGCCAGCCGACATTGGCCAGCCGACATTTGCCAGCCGACGTTTGCCAGTGGGACGTTTGCCAGTCGGATGTTTGCCTGCCGGACGTTTGCCTGCCGGACGTTTGCCAGCCGACGTTTGCCAGCCAACGTTTGCCTGCCGGAAGTTTGCCAGCCAAAATTTGCTAGCCAATATAAAGCCAGTCAGTGAAAAATTTGACACTGAAACATTCGCAGTTTAGCGGTTTGACAAAAACCATTTTTACTCCAACTTTTTGACGGTTATTCGCATGTATACAAGTTTGAATGTGAAAATATTAGATAGATAGATAGGATTTCACTTTGAATGTGAAAATATTGTTTACTTTTGACAATTGTGTATCGTTTTTCCCAGTTTGAGATGCTTGATTTTTGATGTGCGAAAGAAGACGCGCAGATTACAACGGGAATCTCCAGCGATTAAGTTATGAGGCAAACAAAAAGAGCTGCTGAGCGGTAATTCTGGCTCATATATTTCTCAGTTCATTGGGAGATCCAAAAGTAAGCAAATTGATTCCAATTCTGTTGTATTACTACTCAAGTAAGCCAGGAAACCGCGATCTCAACGTACATGTGTAGACGAGTCGAATGCGGTACGTTTGTATAGTAAGCTATATAGCTGAATAGCCAGACAAGCCGCCAGTAGCAAGCTAGTAGGATAGCAAGCGCTAGACACTACGTATGCAAAGCTTAGTCACGCCAAGGACTACTAAAGTAGAAGTACGCAGCACTCGAAATCTATGAAAAATGTTTTGAAGGCCATAGGGAGATAGGAAGTTTTCATCTTTTCAGCACAACAATTGTTATTGCTTTCATACGAGGCAAACCCAGTGTTCATCTTTTGATATGTTGTGCCAAAATCGTTGTTAAACTAGATATTAGACGTTAGACTGATGAACTGCATAATTTATATATTTTGCTTTCAAACCTGTATACATGCGAATAACCGTCAAAAAGTTGGAGTAAAAATGGTTTTTGTCAAACCGCTAAACTGCGAATATTTCAGTATCAAATTTTTCACTGATTGGCTTTATATTGGCTAGCAAATTTTGGCTGGCAAACTTCCGGCAGGCAAACGTCGGCTGGCAAATGTCGGCTGGCAAACGTCCCGCAGGCAAACGTCGGCTGGCAAACGTCCGGCAGGCAAACTTCGGCTGGCAAACGTCCCACTGGCAAACGTCGGCTGGCAAACGTCGGCTGGCAAATGTCGGCTGGCAAACGTCCCGCAGGCAAACGTCGGCTGGCAAACGTCCCGCAGGCAAACGTCGCTATCCCGCCAGATACAGAGGGGTGCCAGCTATAGAGGGGTGCCAGCTACAGAGGGGTACCAGATTCAGAGGGGTGCCAGATACAGAGGGGTGTCAGATACAGAGGGGTGCCAGCTACAGAGGGGTGCCAGATACAGAGGGTTGCAGCTACAGAGGAGTGCCAGATACAGAGGGGTGCAAGATATAGAAAGGTGCCAGACACAGAAGGGTGCCAGCTATAGAGGGGTGCCAGCTACAGAGGGGTGCCAAATATAGAGGGTGCAAGCTACAAAAGGGGTGCTAAATACCAAGGGGTGCTAGCTATAGAGGGGGCAATCAATAGAGAGGGTACCAAAGAAGGGAAAATAAAAGCAATCAAGCAAATCAATATTTTGACAGGGGCTATAGCTACTTGGTTTGGCCTTCAAGATATATTTACTTTTTGAATAAAATAAGTTTTAAAATACAATACTCATATTGAATATTATATATATTATATCTGTATAACTATACATAAAGAGGTACCCTCTTTATACCTTATATATAGGGCCCTATATCTATCTACATATACATTTATATGTTTATATTTGCTAATATGATTATTTATATTTAAAACTTTCAACAATTATTAAAATTTTAAATAAAAAAACTTTGATTAGTATGAAATCTAATTTGAATAACTTAATCAAAGCTAGTTCATTTATATATATTATTAGGCCTTAAAAATTGTGCAAGTTATATCCAATTGACCAAATTTAGACTAAGCCTAAAAGGAGCCTATTTAGTTTAGTAATTTACTTTACATAATAGTAGAAAATCCACATGAGGCATGGGAGGGCCACAAGTGGGAGGGATAGCCACTTCCTTTTTTGCTATGGCTAGACTTGCATATAAAGAAGATAAGCTTCTAGGGCTTTATTATAATTTTAGGCCTATTTTAAGCCTATCCAAAAAGTTAGACTTAAAAAATCCTAGATCCCTCATTATTACTGGTATTGATGATAATATAGTAAGTATATCTATGGCCTTGACCTAAAGGCTACATGCATGCTAAGAGGCAAGGCAAGAATATATATAAAATCAACTTGGCTTGCTATTAGAGCAAGCCTAACATTGAAATAGATATACTAATTATAGATAGGCCCTAAAACTCTTTAAAAGTCTAGGCTCATTGTATTATATATATTATTTATACAAACAAACTTTCAAATAATTATTGAAATCTAATTTGCCTTTAGCTTTACTAGATCTAGGCCTTACTTTAAAAATAATAGGCTTACCTATAATGGTATAAGACCAACCCACAGCAAAGATAGTAGATACAAATCTAATAGAAAGTTAGACATCTCTGATATATAACTTTTTTGGTTATAGGAACATTCTTAATATATATCCAATTTTGATGATCCTCTGAAGAATCCCTTTTTAAAAAAATGGTAGAAATAATAAAACATAATACAAGCATTATCTGTTTACTATTTTTGTTATCATTATCAATTTAGACATTTAGAGCTATGGCCTAGGCCATCTTGGTCATGTACCCCTACAACTAGGGCATACTGGCATAGGACCTAGGCCTTGAGTCTTGAGCATCCAACCAAAGCCTAGGCCAATATTTCTTAGTGTAAAAAATTAATAAATTAATAAATAGGCCTAGGCTTATCCCTTAATTCTTTGAACCATTTTTATTTCATTTTATCTCAATCAGAACTATCAATCAAATCAAACTGTCAGTATCAGTATAACTAGTCTTAATCACATTATTATCATGCCTTACTTATCATTTCAGAAGCATGCATTATGGGATCTAGTCACCTAGCCAAACATTACATAACAATCTGCAATCAGTCAGTGGGCTGATGGTCTGACTACTGTTGAAATGCAAACAAATTTGTCACGAGCTTCAATTATTTAAATACAAACAAACACAATTAAGTTCGAAATTAAAAATGCTCCTCAATTTACATCGACATGATAAATGCACGTAACGCTTATTGTAATTGATCATGACGATAAATCATAAATCTATCAATTAGAGATCACAGGGCCTTTTCATATTGCTTGCTCTGGTTCCAGAACCAGAACCAATTTGTGAAGTATAACTTTTTGTCTCCATAACTAGAGGGAGATACGTGCTATAAAGTTTTTATTATTGAATGACAATCGCCAAGAAGAAAGTGAAAAATTGTGCTAAGTTAGGTTGTTAAGGCAGTCAAATATTAACAGAGTTTAATAGTTATACTGCTGTTTTTCTTGGAATTCCGAACCGATTCTGGTTCTGGAATTGGTAATATGAAAAGGCCCACAGTGTGAGGCTGTGCCTGTGAGGTAACTGCTGGTTGCTGCTGGTGCATGCTGAAAAAAACTTAGGCCTACCCTAGGTAATATTATTATATCTATCTCGTAAGTCTTTTCAGTGTTTTTTAGTTTCTATAAAATCTAGCTGGATGCATTTAAAACATATGCTATTGTGCAGTATTGCAAAGTTTGTTTTACTGTGCACGTTGCTTTATTCTGGAGATCGTACATTTTTAGTTTCTTTAAACCGTGGAATTTTTATCATCGTATTTCGTGCTTTTACTATTTGCTTATATAACTCGTAGAAAATTGTATAGTTCATCCGATAAAATTATCAAGAAGCAGCAAGCAGAGGCAAAGTATTTTACTGGGTAAGTTAAAACAGCGTAATTCTCTGGCAGCAATAGCAGAGCGATAGTGCATTTTTTTATGTCAACATTTCATTATTAATATTAGACGACGTAGTACCAGGTATCAGTACGACAGTATCTCAGACGCAAAAACCACGGGCAGACGTTTGCTACAGCGTATTAGGCCTATTATTAACTTCTTTTTCGAACAAATTTATTTTGCAGTCGTCAGTCTGCAAAATTAGAAAAGTACGCATTGCTTTTTGAAAAACAACCCATCTATTTCATTTGATGAAAATTCAAAGCATTGTAATTAATAATGCGATGCTATTCCTAATCTAATTATTGTTAATTTAAACACAGTTTTTTTTTAAAACAAATACTTTAAACAGGTAAATTGAAGGATTTGAGTCACAAATCAGAATCACTGTAAAGGTGGCTGATGTTTTGTTTTTATTTAGGTATAGCTATTTTTCATTTCTATACCTCGTGCCAAGGAATTTACACTTAAACAGTAAAATGCGAGATGGTATTTGCCACTAAACGGCAATCAAACGAACGTTTTGCTTGTCTAGATGTCTTACTTGTGAGCTCAGCACCAAAATTGATTGATTGAAACTAGTAACACAGTTAATGAATAATGTATAAAGATTAAAGAGCGCTGAGCTGGAATCAGTGCACTTTGCTGCAACTTGATTTTAATCTCATTATTGATTTAGTTCTTCTATAGTGTGCCCATGCAATGTAGTCAATGATTGGTCCCTGCTGACCTACTTGAGACAGACAAACTAGGCATGTGACATTAGGGTTTTAAATTCAATGTTGAATAGAAAACGTTTAAAACGTTCTACAGCTTCTCTATTCAACACGACTATCTTACTATCCCTTTCTGTCTATCATTTTCTCAGATTATATAAAGACTTCACTATATTCTTTCCTCTGGCGGACTTTTACGCATTCATCTCCAATCTACCTTAGTTCGTTTACTGTTTTTTTCCTTCTTGCTCTCCGTTTCTCCGTTCCTCCCTTCCTCCGCCTCCGCCTTCCCTCTTCTCGCTGCGTTAAGTCTCGATCTTTTTCAAAACTACCAAATAATTTGGAGCCAACAAATTCGTTTTTTTTCCCATTTTTTCCACATCTCACAACCGGGCACTTTAGCATGTCTACAGCGGGCTCCGTGTACGCCGCCGACAGCGCCCGCGGCGCTCCATCTTCGAGCGTCGGTCGCAAAACGTCGATGGCGACCTCGGCTGACAGCCTTAGCGCTCGAGTTATGTCAGAGATAAGCGTCATCGGTAGTCTGACTTTAAACAGCGTTGTGTGAGTTAGCTTTTAAGGATATTTAAATGCATTTAGAAAGTTAGTGAATACGCGTAGTTGATAACAGATTAGAAAAATTATTCAAAGAAACAAAAACAACCCTAGATAACACAGCCCTAGATAACACAGCTCTAGATAATACAGCCCTAGATAACACAGCTCTAGATAATACAGCCCTAGATAACATAGCCCTAGATAACACAGCCCTGGATAACTCAGCCATAGAATATGCGCAACCCTAGATAACAGCCTTAGATAACACAGCCCTGGATAACATAGCCCTGGATAATATAGCCCTGGATAACACAGCCATGGAATATACGCAGCCCTAGATAGAACAACCCTAGATAACACAACCCTAGATAACATCAATGGATAACACAGCCCTAGATAACACAGCCATAGAATATACACAACCCTAGATAACACAGCCATAGAATATACGCAACCCTAGATAACACTGCCCTAGATAACACAGCCATAGAACATATGCAACCCTAGATAACACTGCCCTAGATTCAGAACATAACAATATGACCAATCCTTTGTAGTAGCTATACTGCTCTACTCCTCATATTCCCTGATTTTCAGCGAGTTCCCAGACGAAGAATGCATGGTAGTCCGTCTGTCGCACGACAAAGCCCTATGGGCTGTGGGCCTCAGCTCTGGCAAAATCCAGTTCTTTACAACAGAAAGCTGCACTCTGGTCTATTCGTTGGACCCACCGGAGAGGAAGGAGAACGAGACGGTCACTGGACTGGTCTTCGTTCCGCCCGATCCCAGCTCGCAGAAGACCGAGCGCCAGCATCTGATCCTAGCCTGCTACGCCACAGGACAAGTTCGCCTGTGGCACTACACAGGCGTTGCTAATCCGTTGCTATGGACGCTGCAAGTTGAAGCTCTACCGCAGGAGGGCGAGTCGCACCCCCAGCAGCAGTCGGAAAAGTCCCGACAACGCGGCGGCAAAGCCAAGGAGTCTGAGAACCAGCAGTTGCTCTGCCTGGCCTGTTCGCCGGACTCTCAGCGTTTCGTTGTTGGCGGAGTCGGCGGAGAGATTCGAGTGTACGAATTCCGCCGGCACAACCTCATCAATGTGTGCCAGTCGAGCTATTCGGTCAACCGAGTCGATGGTCACAGGAATCGAGTCTGCGCGCTGCTCTACCACCCGCTGGGCAGGCAGATGCCGGCAGACTATGGTCACGTGTTCCTGTCAGGCGGCTGGGACAACACCGTGCAGATCTGGGACGACAGGCGAGGCCACAGCCTCTGGGTGTACTTCGGCCCGCACGTCTGCGGCACTGACGCCCTGGACATTGATCCTCTGCAGAATCACATCCTCACCAGCAGCTGGGAGAGGCACAGGGCTCTGCTGCAGGTAAGCTGTGGGATGCATTTGGATCTCTGACCCTGCATTCATCTCTGACCCTGCATTCTCTGACCCTGCATTCTCTGACCCTGCATTCATTTCTGACCCTGCATTCTCTGACCCTGCATTCTCCGACCCTGCATTCATCTCTGACCCTGCATTCTCTTACCCTGCATTCTCTGACCCTGCATTCATCTCTGACCCTGCATTCTCTGACCCTGCATTCTCTGACCCTGCATTCATCTCTGACCCTGCATTCTCTGACCCTGCATTCATCTCTGACCCTGCATTCTCTGACCCTGCATTCTCTGACCCTGCATTCTCTGACCCTGCATTCTCTGACCCTGCATTCTCTGACCCTGCATTCTCTGACCCTGCATTCTCTGACCCTGCATTTTCCGAATCCTGCTCACTGATTGCAATTAATAGAAATAGAAGTAAAGTAATTTTTGAAAAATTCTACACAACGTGTGAAACAATGTTTATCGATAAAGTTCAACGTCCTTGACATTGAAAATGTGCATCAAAAATTTACCTCTGAGATCGTCATTTCCTCAGTGGTATTTGAAGCTTGTCAATCTTGTTATAAAATGTGCAACTTTAACTGACTGACTGACACTGCATAGCCTTCCACAAAAAGGTGTTGTGACTAACAGCGCGATTAGCATTGCACAGATAACAAGTGTGATAAAATTAGCGGTAAAAAACACATTTTGCCAAAACTGTACTCACATTTATTACCCTATTCGGTAGATTTGGGGTTTTATGATTGAATCTTTCTACATTTTTGGTTTAGTCTGTTCTTGATAGTTGAGAAGAAATTTTGGTTTCATTCTGAATTTTTTGTGACATAACATTTTTCATCTTTAGTACTTGAATAGCCGGTTTGTGTGTGATTGAGTATTAAACTCATCTGACTTAAGCACATGTAATGACCTACTCAATGACCCAAGCGTGACCTACTCCACGACCCAAGCGTGATCTACTCCATGACTCAAGCGTGACCTACTCCATGACCCAAGCGTGACCTACTCCATGACCCAAGCGTGACCTACTCCATGACTCAAGCGTGACCTACTCCATGACCCAAGCGTGACCTACTCCATGACTCAATCGTCACCTACTACATGACCCAAGCGTGACCTACTCAATGATCCAATCGTCACCTACTCCATGACCCAAGCGTGACCTACTCCAAGACCCAAGCGTGACCTACTCCATGACCCAAGCGTGACCTACTCCATGAATCAAGCGTGACCTACTCCATGACCCAAGCGTGACCTACTCCATGACCCAAGCGTGACCTACTCCTTGCCCCAAGCGTGACCTACTCCATGAATTAAGCGTGACCTACTCCTTGACCCAAGCGTGACCTACTCCATGACCCAAGCGTGACCTACTCCATGAATCAAGCGTGACCTACTCCATGACCCAAGCGTGACCTACTCCTTTGACCCAAGCGTGACCTACTCCATGACCCAAGCGTGACCTACTCCTTTGACCCAAGCGTGACCTACTCCATGACCCAAGCGTGACCTACTCCATGACCTAAGCGTGACCTACTCCATGACCCAAGCGTGACCTACTCCTTTGACCCAAGCGTGACCTACTCCATGACCCAAGCGTGACCTACTCCTTTGACCCAAGCGTGACCTACTCCATGACCCAAGCGTGACCTACTCCATGACCCAAGCGTGACCTACTCCACGACCCAAGCGTGATCTACTCCATGACTCAAGCGTGACCTACTCCATGACCCAAGCGTGACCTACTCCATGACTCAATCGTGACCTACTCCATGACTCAAGCGTGACCTACTCCATGACCCAAGCGTGACCTACTCCATGACTCAATCGTCACCTACTACATGACCCAAGCGTGACCTACTCCATGACTCAATCGTCACCTACTACATGACCCAAGCGTGACCTACTCAATGATCCAATCGTCACCTACTCCATGACCCAAGCGTGACCTACTCCAAGACCCAAGCGTGACCTACTCCATGACCCAAGCGTGACCTACTCCATGACCCAAGCGTGACCTACTCCTTTGACCCAAGCGTGACCTACTCCATGAATCAAGCGTGACCTACTCCTTGACCCAAGCGTGACCTACTCCATGACCCAAGCGTGACCTACTCCATGAATCAAGCGTGACCTACTCCATGACCCAAGCGTGACCTACTCCTTTGACCCAAGCGTGACCTACTCCATGACCCAAGCGTGACCTACTCCTTTGACCCAAGCGTGACCTACTCCATGACTCAATCGTCACCTACTACATGACCCAAGCGTGACCTACTCCATGACTCAATCGTCACCTACTACATGACCCAAGCGTGACCTACTCAATGATCCAATCGTCACCTACTCCATGACCCAAGCGTGACCTACTCTAAGACCCAAGCGTGACCTACTCCATGACCCAAGCGTGACCTACTCCATGACCCAAGCGTGACCTACTCCTTTGACCCAAGCGTGACCTACTCCATGAATCAAGCGTGACCTACTCCTTGACCCAAGCGTGACCTACTCCATGACCCAAGCGTGACCTACTCCATGAATCAAGCGTGACCTACTCCATGACCCAAGCGTGACCTACTCCTTTGACCCAAGCGTGACCTACTCCATGACCCAAGCGTGACCTACTCCTTTGACCCAAGCGTGACCTACTCCATGACCCAAGCGTGACCTACTCCATGACCCAAGCGTGACCTACTCCATGACCTAAGCGTGACCTACTCCATGACCCAAGCGTGACCTACTCCTTTGACCCAAGCGTGACCTACTCCATGACTCAAGCGTGACCTACTCCATGACCCAAGCGTGACCTACTCCATGACCCAAGCGTGACCTACTCCATGACCCAAGCGTGACCTACTCCATGACCCAAGCGTGACCTACTCCATGAATCAAGCGTGACCTACTCCTTGACCCAAGCGTGACCTACTCCATGACCCAAGCGTGACCTACTCCATGACCTAAGCGTGACCTACTCCATGACCCAGGCGTGACCTACTCCATGACCCAGGCGTGACCTACTCCATGACCCAAGCGTGACCTACTCCATGACCCAAGCGTGACCTACTCCATGAATCAAGCGTGACCTACTCCATGACCCAAGCGTGACCTACTCCATGACCCAAGCGTGACCTACTCCATGACCCAAGCGTGACCTACTCCTTTGACCCAAGCGTGACCTACTCCATGACCCAAGCGTGACCTACTCCATGACCCAAGCGTGACCTACTCCATGACCTAAGCGTGACCTACTCCATGACCTAAGCGTGACCTACTCCATGACCCAGGCGTGACCTACTCCATGACCCAGGCGTGACCTACTCCATGACCCAAGCGTGACCTACTCCATGACCCAAGCGTGACCTACTCCATGACCCAAGCGTGACCTACTCCATGACCCAAGCGTGACCTACTCCATGACCCAAGCGTGACCTACTCCATGACCCAAGCGTGACCTACTCCATGACCCAAGTGTGACCTACTCCATGACCCAAGCGTGACCTACTCCATGACCCAAGCGTGACCTACTCCATGACCCAAGCGTGACCTACTCCATGACCCAAGCGTGACCTACTCCATGACCCAAGCGTGACCTACTCCATG
Source organism: Macrostomum lignano (assembly GCA_002269645.1). Lineage (NCBI taxonomy): Eukaryota > Metazoa > Platyhelminthes > Macrostomidae > Macrostomum > Macrostomum lignano. The sequence goes on from NIVC01000105.1 coordinate 84,553, forward strand.
ACCCAAGCGTGACCTACTCCATGACCCAATCTAACATCTTTACCAGGTATGGAAATTTCAAGACGAAGCCGCCAGAGGCCGCGTTGATCTGGACGAGCCTGGCGTCCAAGAGGACATGCTAAAAGGCCGTCCGCTGGGTGAACTTCAACAGGACCCGCTGACCGCACCGTCCATGGGCTACGTGGCCCAGTGGCTGGGCGATCAGTACATGCTGTTCGCGGGGAGCAATGCAAACCTGCTCAAAATTGTCGACAGAGGCACGCTTAATGTGAGATTATGCATTAGTAATCTTTGTTTGAGTCTTGGTATGACTCACTGTGTCTCAATGTTTGTCTCACTTGTGTGTCTCAATGTTTATCTCACTGTGTGTCTCAATGTTTATCTCACTGTGTGTCTCATTGTTTATCTCACTGTGTGTCTCAATGTTTATCTCACTGTGTGTCTCAATGTTTATCTCACTGTGTGTCTCAATGTTTATCTCACTGTGTGTCTCAATGTTTATCTCACTGGGTGTCTCAATGTTTGTCTCACTTGTTTGTCTCAATATTTATCTCACTGTGTGTCTCAATTTTTATCTCACTGTGTGTCTCAACGTTTATCTCACTGTGTGTCTCAGTGTTTATCCCACTGTGTGTCTCAATGTTTATCTCACTGTGTGTCTCAATTTTTATCTCACTGTGTGTCTCAATGTTTATCCCACTGTGTGTCTCAATGTTTATCTCACTGTGTGTCTCAATGTTTATCTCACTGTGTGTCTCAATGTTTATCTCACTGTGTGTCTCAATTTTTATCTCACTGTGTGTCTCAATGTTTATCTCACTGTGTGTCTCAATGTTTATCTCACTGTGTGTCTCAATGTTTATCTCACTGTGTGTCTCAATGTTTATCTCACTGGGTGTCTCAATGTTTGTCTCACTTGTTTGTCTCAATATTTATCTCACTGTGTGTCTCAATTTTTATCTCACTGTGTGTCTCAACGTTTATCTCACTGTGTGTCTCAGTGTTTATCCCACTGTGTGTCTCAATGTTTATCTCACTGTGTGTCTCAATTTTTATCTCACTGTGTGTCTCAATGTTTATCTCACTGTGTGTCTCAACGTTTATCTCACTGTGTGTCTCAATGTTTATCTCACTGTGTGTCTCAATGTTTATCTCACTGGGTGTCTCAATGTTTATCTCACTGTGTGTCTCAATGTTTATCTCACTGGGTGTCTCAATGTTTGTCTCACTTGTTTGTCTCAATATTTATCTCACTGTGTGTCTCAATTTTTATCTCACTGTGTGTCTCAATGTTTATCCCACTGTGTGTCTCAATGTTTATCTCACTGTGTGTCTCAATGTTTATCTCACTGTGTGTCTCAATGTTTATCTCACTGGGTGTCTCAATGTTTATCTCACTGTGTGTCTCAATGTTTATCTCACTGTGTGTCTCAATGTTTATCTCACTGTGTGTCTCAATGTTTATCCCACTGTGTGTCTCAATGTTTATCTCACTGTGTGTCTCAATTTTTATCTCACTGTGTGTCTCAATGTTTATCTCACTGTGTGTCTCAACGTTTATCTCACTGTGTGTCTCAATGTTTATCTCACTGTGTGTCTCAATGTTTATCTCACTGGGTGTCTCAATGTTTATCTCACTGTGTGTCTCAATGTTTATCTCACTGGGTGTCTCAATGTTTGTCTCACTTGTTTGTCTCAATATTTATCTCACTGTGTGTCTCAATTTTTATCTCACTGTGTGTCTCAACGTTTATCTCACTGTGTATCTCAATGTTTATCTCACTGTGTGTCTCAGTGTTTATCTCACTGTGTTCCTCGGCTTATCTCGTCTTAAAATTTAATAATTTTTGACATTTGCGTCCAAACTCTAGCAAGCTGTCTCTGAAATGTAATTTCTCACGGAGTTTTTCTTGTCTAATTTTGACACAACAATAAACCATATCGTGGGTGCTGTCTTGTGTGGCAACAAACCGCGTATTGCCTCAACTGAGTCTAATATTCTCAAGCATGAAAATTCTCGGGTTTCACAAATACGTGCCTTCGCATTATGCAAAGAGCCTGAGCTTTCTTAGAAATAAATCTACATCTGATGTGAAATTTCATTTCTCTCCAGTTTCATCTTATAGAGTTGAGCCAAAATGCTTTTTGAGTTTGGAATTGTCTAATTTATTGAAAACTGCTAACTAAAAACTTAGGGTCAGAATTTGCATAGTAATATGAGCTAAAACAGGGTGAATACTTTTACAGCCTTTTTCAATTGACAGAGTTTCATTTCTGAGACCGCTGCAGTAGTTTTGCTTTGTTGCTTTAATTAGAAAAAGTTTGAAAATACCGCTTCATACAGTCAGCTAAGAAAGAGACTGGGCCTTCTATCACCTTCTCATCACACTATCCCCTGTCTAACAGGTGTGACACTATCCCCTGTCTAACAGGTGTGACACTATCCCCTGTCTAACAGGTGTGACACTATCCCCTGTCTAACAGGTGTGACACTATCCCCTGTCTAACAGGTGTGACTCTATCCCCTGTCTAACAGGTGTGACACTATCCCCTGTCTAACAGGTGTGACACTATCCCCTGTCTAACAGGTGTGACACTATCCCCTGTCTAACAGGTGTGACACTATCCCCTGTCTAACAGGTGTGACACTATCCCCTGTCTAACAGGTGTGACACTATCCCCTGTCTAACAGGTGTGACACTATCCCCTGTCTAACAGGTGGCACTATCCCCTGTCTAACAGGTGGCACTATCGATCCTGTCTAACAGGTGTGACTCTATCCCCTGTTTAACAGGTGTGACACTATCCCCTGTCTAACAGGTGTGACACTATCCCCTGTCTAACAGGTGTGACACTATCCCCTGTCTAACAGGTGTGACACTATCCCCTGTCTAACAGGTGTGACACTATCCCCTGTCTAACAGGTGTGACTCTATCCCCTGTCTAACAGGTGTGACACTATCCCCTGTCTAACAGGCGTGACACTATCCCCTGTCTAACAGGTGTGACACTATCCCCTGTCTAACAGGTGTGACTCTATCCCCTGTCTAACAGGTGTGACACTATCCCCTGTCTAACAGGTGTGACACTATCCCCTGTCTAACAGGTGTGACTCTATCCCCTGTCTAACAGGCGTGACACTATCCCTTGTCTAACAGGTGTGACACTATCCCTTGTCTAACATGTGTGACACTATCCCCTGTCTAACAGGTGTGACACTATCCCCTGTCTAACAGGTGTGACTCTATCCCCTGTCTAACATGTGTGACACTATCCCCTGTCTAACAGGTGTGACACTATCCCCTGTCTAACAGGTGTGACACTATCCCCTGTCTAACAGGTGTGACTCTATCCCCTGTCTAACAGGCGTGACACTATCCCTTGTCTAACAGGTGTGACACTATCCCTTGTCTAACAGGTGTGACACTATCCCCTGTCTAACAGGTGTGACACTATCCCCTGTCTAACAGGTGTGACTCTATCCCCTGTCTAACATGTGTGACACTATCCCCTGTCTAACAGGTGTGACACTATCCCCTGTCTAACAGGTGTGACACTATCCCCTGTCTAACAGGTGTGACACTATCCCCTGTCTAACAGGTGTGACACTATCCCCTGTCTAACAGGTGTGACACTATCCCCTGTCTAACAGGTGTGACACTATCCCCTGTCTAACAGGTGGCACTATCCCCTGTCTAACAGGTGGCACTATCGATCCTGTCTAACAGGTGTGACTCTATCCCCTGTCTAACAGGTGTGACACTATCCCCTGTCTAACAGGTGTGACACTATCCCCTGTCTAACAGGTGTGACACTATCCCCTGTCTAACAGGTGGCACTATCGATCCTGTCTAACAGGTGTGACACTATCCCCTGTCTAACAGGTGAGACACTATCCCCTGTCTAACAGGTGACTGTATTCCCTGTCTAACAGGTAGCACTCTGCCCTGTTTAACAGGTGGAACTCTTCCCTGTCTAACAGGTGTGGCACTACCCCCTGTCTAACAGCTGTGGCTCTTCCCTGTCTAACAGCTGTGGCACTACCCCCTGTCTAACAGCTGTGGCTCTTCCCTGTCTAACAGCTGTGGCACTACCCCCTGTCTAACAGCTGTGGCTCTTCCCTGTCTAACAGGTGATACTCTGTCCCTGCATGTTCAGGTTAACATATAATCTAAAGTCTGAATTTGTTTCTAAAATACATATGAAAATCACGTTACATTTCAAACTCAGAAAAAATATATTTGTTAAAATGAAACAACCGAACCTCAACAGATGGTTGCCAGTGTCTCCGACCTGCCCAAGGGTGTGTACTCGGTCGCTCCTCTGCTCCCAGACAGCTCCGACTCACGCAAGCCAGCCAAGCTGTCAGTGTGCTCAGGTAACCGGCTCTATACTTTCCGGTTTGAACGGAAATAAAGATCTCGAAACTCTTTAACGAAACAAAAGTTACGTACATTTTTTGCTTAGAATTTGACACTTCCGGATATTTAGTGAAACTGTCGTGATAAATTAAATGTATTTCAAACGCATGTCAGCAAATTATTAATTCGTCCTCTTACTTTCGTTTCACAACTTTCCTGATTTTTTCAGTTTTTTTGTCGAATAATGTGAACTTTGTTTAAATTTGTTTTTGTTTGATTTTTTTTTAATTAAATCGCTGTTGTATTATTGTTTAATTTTTTTCGGTGTAAAATATGTTCCATTTGATTTAAAGTGATTTTTTAACGTTTTGTTTCGTGTTCAGCCTTGACAAGATAATATTATAAATTGTCACACAAACTTGTCCACAAACTTGTTTTAATTTGGGGGCCAGATGTCATATTACGAGCTACTGGAAAGTTTTAATTACGAGCAATGTATTTTGTTGAAACTATATTAAATTTCTCATTATCTGTAATCGTTTTTATCTACCATAATTCACACCTGTATTCGTTTGCAGCTAATAAATATGTATAATCTAAAATCATTTTTCCTTGTCACTACTTTCCACGACTTTACTTACAGTATAGTAGCACCCACGTGTGCCTTTGATTTCTCTGCTGAGCCAATATAAATTTTATCATAAAGCTCCTATTCATTTTCTTAATTTTAATTTCTGTAAAAATATAAACTTTTAAACAAATAAATCGTTTTGTTTATGTGCAAAGTTTTTGTTATATCATGTGTCTACTTTTTAATATTAATAAAAAATATTGTTCAAATTCTACAAAAACTACTACAGAATGTATAGAAAAGTAGCAAGTTGAATTTTTTTCCTAGACATTTTTTCGTAGGTTTGACGTAGGTTTCAGCGTAGCTAAAAGCGTAAAAGGTATAAAAATGTCAAAACACAAAAATTTCCTGCACTTTTAAACGATCGCTATAAAGTTCGTGGAATGCGACGCTACAATAAAGTTTTGGTCCAAGTATTAATCGTTGTAGCGAAATGGCTATCAGGTGGCCATAAAAGTATTTGTTCGACTACTTAACCTATCTATAAATAGCTTATTATGATGCTTGCATGTATTTTGCCATTTTAGAAAATTGTTTCGTCTGTCTAATAAAACCTTGCGAGCGCAGCCATCCGTTCCACAATAATTGCTCTGGAATTTATCCCTTTAGCTGTGCGATTTGCATAAAATGGGACATTGCCATGGTAGGGAAACCGTTTTCTTGCGCCAGGGTGGCCCGTTTGACTCCCCTTGGTGCTTGGCGCCCCTTGGTGCTTGGCGCCCCTTGGTGCTTGGCGCCCCTTGGTGCTTGGCGCCCCTTGGTGCTTGGCGCCCCTTGGTGCTTGGCGCCCCTTGGTGCTTGGCGCCCCTTGGTGCTTGGTGCCCCTTGGTGCTTGGCGCACCTGGGCGCCCCTTGGTGTTTTGGTAAATTTTGAATTTTCTATTCCAACTGCAGAAATTAAACAAGAAAGAAGCGATGGAAAAAATTATAAGCTGTCAAGTGACTGGAGTCAGTTTTACTGAATTATTTGACAGTTTGAGGAAGTTGGAAAAGCTTATATATATAATTGTCAACCAAGAGCGTACTTTAAACGCATTCATGTTACGCTCGGTAAAAAATGTCGAGTCTCAAGTGTATCCGATTGGTATAACAACCTTGACTCTCTGGCGGCACAACACTTCAAAAAATTGTATCAAAATAACCCAAAACTAAAACCGGTACTACAGAATTGAATTTTTGTTTAACTAAATTAAATTGTATCAAAAGATTGGCACACGTTTTTGCATCTAAAATTGGAAACTTTCTGTTAAAGTCACAGCTGTATAGTTTCGTGACAGTGAATTGCATTATGGTAATGAATTGGTTTGGCTTTTTAGAGGATTTTTTCGTTAAAACAATTTTTTAATTGAATTAAAAATTTGTAGGTTTAGATGCTAGAAAAATCTTTTCTGTGAGATGCTGACAATATTCAGTGTCAGAGAGATGCTGACAGTATTCTGTGTCAGAGAGATGCTGACAGTATTCAGTGTCAGAGAGATGCTGACAGTATTCTGTGTCAGAGAGATGCTGACAGTATTCTGTGTCAGAGAGATGCTGACAATATTCAGTGTCAGAGAGATGCTGACAGTATTCTGTGTCAGGGAGATGCTGACAATATTCAGTGTCAGAGAGATGCTGACAGTATTCTGTGTCAGAGAGATGCTGACAATATTCAGTGTCAGAGAGATGCTGACAATATTCTGTGTCAGAGAGATGCTGACAGTATTCTGTGTCAGCGATTTCTGACGATCTTCTGTGTCAGAGAGATGCTGACAATATTCAGTGTCAGAGAGATGCTGACAATATTCTGTGTCAGAGAGATGCTGACAGTATTCTGTGTCAGAGAGATGCTGACAATATTCTGTGTCAGAGATTCTGACAGTATTCAGTGTCAGAGAGATGCTGACAATATTCTGTGTCAGAGAGATGCTGACAATATTCAGTGTCAGAGAGATGCTGACAATATTCAGTGTCAGAGAGATGCTGACAGTATTCTGTGTCAGAGAGATGCTGACAATATTCTGTGTCAGATATGCTGACAGTATTCAGTGTCAGAGAGATGCTGACAATATTCTGTGTCAGAGAGATGCTGACAATATTCAGTGTCAGATATGCTGAAAATCTTCTGTCAGAGATGCTGACAATATTCTGTGTCAGATTTGCTGACAATATTCTGTCAGAGATGCCGAAAATATTCTGTGTCAGAGAGATGCTGACAATATTCTGTGTCAGAGAGATGCTGACAATATTCTGTCAGAGAGATGCTGACAATATTCAGTGTCAGAGAGATGCTGACAATATTCTGTGTCAGAGAGATGCTGACAATATTCTGTGTCACAGAGAGATGCTGACAATATTCAGTGTCAGAGATTCTGACAGTATTCTGTGTCACAGAGAGATGCTGACAGTATTCTGTGTCAGAGAGATGCTGACAGTATTCTGTCAGAGAGATGCTGACAGTATTCTGTGTCAGATTTGCTGACAATATTCTGTGTCAGAGAGATGCTGACAATATTCTGTGTCAGAGAGATGCTGACAATATTCTGTGTCAGATATGCTGACAGTATTCAGTGTCAGAGAGATGCTGACAATATTCTGTGTCAGAGAGATGCTGACAATATTCAGTGTCAGAGAGATGCTGACAGTATTCAGTGTCAGAGAGATGCTGACAGTATTCTGTGTCAGAGAGATGCTGACAATATTCTGTGTCAGATATGCTGACAGTATTCAGTGTCAGAGATGCCGAAAATATTCTGTGTCAGATTTGCTGACAATATTCTGTCAGAGTTGCCGACAATATTCTGTGTCAGAGAGATGCTGACAATATTCTGTGTCAGAGATTCTGACAGTATTCAGTGTCAGAGAGATGCTGACAATATTCTGTGTCAGAGAGATGCTGACAATATTCAGTGTCAAAGAGATGCTGACAATATTCTGTGTCACAGAGAGATGCTGACAATATTCAGTGTCAGAGAGATGCTGACAATATTCAGTGTCAGAGAGATGCTGACAGTATTCTGTGTCAGAGAGATGCTGACAATATTCTGTGTCAGAGAGATGCTGACAATATTCAGTGTCAGAGAGATGCTGACAATATTCAGTGTCAGAGAGATGCTGACAATATTCAGTGTCAGAGAGATGCTGACAGTATTCTGTGTCAGAGAGATGCTGACAATATTCTGTGTCAGAGAGATGCTGACAATATTCTGTGTCAGAGAGATGCTGACAATATTCTGTGTCAGAGAGATGCTGACAGTATTCAGTGTCAGAGAGATGCTGACAGTATTCTGTGTCAGAGAGATGCTGACAATATTCTGTGTCAGATATGCTGACAGTATTCAGTGTCAGAGATGCCGAAAATATTCTGTGTCAGATTTGCTGACAATATTCTGTCAGAGTTGCCGACAATATTCTGTGTCAGAGAGATGCTGACAATATTCTGTGTCAGAGATTCTGACAGTATTCAGTGTCAGAGAGATGCTGACAATATTCAGTGTCAGAGAGATGCTGACAATATTCAGTGTCAAAGAGATGCTGACAATATTCAGTGTCAGAGAGATGCTGACAATATTCAGTGTCAGAGAGATGCTGACAATATTCAGTGTCAGAGAGATGCTGACAGTATTCTGTGTCAGAGAGATGCTGACAGTATTCTGTGTCAGAGAGATGCTGACAATATTCTGTGTCAGAGAGATGCTGACAATATTCTAGTGTCAGAGAGATGCTGACAGTATTCAGTGTCAGAGAGATGCTGACAGTATTCTGTGTCAGAGAGATGCTGACAATATTCTGTGTCAGAGAGATGCTGTGTCAGAGAGATGCTGACAATATTCAGTGTCAGAGAGATGCTGACAGTATTCTGTGTCAGAGAGATGCTGACAATATTCTGTGTCAGAGAGATGCTGACATATTCTGTGTCAGAGAGATGCTGACAATATTCTGTGTCAGAGAGATGCTGACAATATTCTGTGTCAGAGAGATGCTGACAATATTCAGTGTCAGAGAGATGCTGACAGTATTCTGTGTCAGAGAGATGCTGACAGTATTCTGTGTCAGAGAGATGCTGACAATATTCAGTGTCAGAGAGATGCTGACAGTATTCTGTGTCAGAGAGATGCTGACAGTATTCTGTGTCAGAGAGATGCTGACAATATTCAGTGTCAGAGAGATGCTGACAATATTCTGTGTCAGAGAGATGCTGACATATTCTGTGTCAGAGAGATGCTGACAATATTCTGTGTCAGAGAGATGCTGACAATATTCTGTGTCAGAGAGATGCTGACAGTATTCAGTGTCAGAGAGATGCTGACAATATTCTGTGTCAGAGAGATGCTGACAATATTCTGTGTCAGAGAGATGCTGACAGTATTCTGTGTCAGAGAGATGCTGACAATATTCTGTGTCAGATGCTGACAATATTCAGTGTCAGAGATGCCGACAATATTCTGTGTCAGAGAGATGCTGACAATATTCTGTGTCAGAGATTGCTGACAATATTCAGTGTCAGAGAGATGCTGACAATATTCTGTGTCAGAGAGATGCTGACAATATTCAGTGTCAGAGAGATGCTGACAATATTCTGTGTCAGAGAGATGCTGACAATATTCAGTGTCAGAGAGATGCTGACAATATTCAGTGTCAGAGAGATGCTGACAATATTCTGTGTCAGAGAGATGCTGACAATATTCAGTGTCAGAGAGATGCTGACAATATTCAGTGTCAGAGAGATGCTGACAATATTCAGTGTCAGAGAGATGCTGACAATATTCAGTGTCAGAGAGATGCTGACAATATTCTGTGTCAGAGAGATGCTGACAATATTCTGTGTCAGAGAGATGCTGACAATATTCTGTGTCAGAGAGATGCTGACAATATTCTGTGTCAGAGAGATGCTGACAGTATTCAGTGTCAGAGAGATGCTGACATATTCTGTGTCAGAGAGATGCTGACAATATTCAGTGTCAGAGAGATGCTGACAGTATTCTGTGTCAGAGAGATGCTGACAGTATTCTGTGTCAGAGAGATGCTGACAATATTCAGTGTCAGAGAGATGCTGACAATATTCTGTGTCAGAGAGATGCTGACAGTATTCTGTGTCAGAGAGATGCTGACAATATTCTGTGTCAGAGAGATGCTGACAATATTCTGTGTCAGAGAGATGCTGACAGTATTCAGTGTCAGAGAGATGCTGACAATATTCTGTGTCAGAGAGATGCTGACAATATTCTGTGTCAGAGAGATGCTGACAGTATTCAGTGTCAGAGAGATGCTGACAATATTCTGTGTCAGAGAGATGCTGACAATATTCTGTGTCAGAGAGATGCTGACAGTATTCAGTGTCAGAGAGATGCTGACAATATTCTGTGTCAGATGCTGACAATATTCTGTCAGAGATGCCGACAATATTCTGTGTCAGAGAGATGCTGACAATATTCTGTGTCAGAGATTCTGACAGTATTCAGTGTCAGAGAGATGCTGACAATATTCTGTGTCAGAGAGATGCTGACAATATTCAGTGTCAAAGAGATGCTGACAATATTCTGTGTCACAGAGAGATGCTGACAATATTCAGTGTCAGAGAGATGCTGACAATATTCAGTGTCAGAGAGATGCTGACAGTATTCTGTGTCAGAGAGATGCTGACAATATTCAGTGTCAGAGAGATGCTGACAATATTCAGTGTCAGAGAGATGCTGACAATATTCAGTGTCAGAGAGATGCTGACAATATTCAGTGTCAGAGAGATGCTGACAGTATTCTGTGTCAGAGAGATGCTGACAATATTCTGTGTCAGAGAGATGCTGACAATATTCTGTGTCAGAGAGATGCTGACAATATTCTGTGTCAGAGAGATGCTGACATATTCAGTGTCAGAGAGATGCTGACAGTATTCTGTGTCAGAGAGATGCTGACAATATTCTGTGTCAGAGATGCTGACAGTATTCAGTGTCAGAGAGATGCTGAAATATTCTGTGTCAGATGCTGACAATATTCTGTCAGAGTTGCGACAATATTCTGTGTCAGAGAGATGCTGACAATATTCTGTGTCAGAGATTGCTGACAGTATTCAGTGTCAGAGAGATGCTGACAATATTCTGTGTCAGAGAGATGCTGACAATATTCAGTGTCAAAGAGATGCTGACAATATTCAGTGTCAGAGAGATGCTGACAATATTCAGTGTCAGAGAGATGCTGACAATATTCAGTGTCAGAGAGATGCTGACAGTATTCTGTGTCAGAGAGATGCTGACAATATTCTGTGTCAGAGAGATGCTGACAATATTCAGTGTCAGAGAGATGCTGACAATATTCAGTGTCAGAGAGATGCTGACAGTATTCTGTGTCAGAGAGATGCTGACAATATTCTGTGTCAGAGAGATGCTGACAATATTCAGTGTCAGAGATTCTGACAGTATTCTGTGTCACAGAGAGATGCTGACAGTATTCTGTGTCAGAGAGATGCTGACAGTATTCTGTCAGAGAGATGCTGACAGTATTCTGTGTCAGATTTGCTGACAATATTCTGTGTCAGAGAGATGCTGACAATATTCTGTGTCAGAGAGATGCTGACAATATTCTGTGTCAGAGATGCTGACAGTATTCAGTGTCAGAGAGATGCTGACAATATTCTGTGTCAGAGAGATGCTGACAATATTCAGTGTCAGAGAGATGCTGACAGTATTCAGTGTCAGAGAGATGCTGACAGTATTCTGTGTCAGAGAGATGCTGACAATATTCTGTGTCAGATATGCTGACAGTATTCAGTGTCAGAGATGCCGAAAATATTCTGTGTCAGATTTGCTGACAATATTCTGTCAGAGTTGCCGACAATATTCTGTGTCAGAGAGATGCTGACAATATTCTGTGTCAGAGATTCTGACAGTATTCAGTGTCAGAGAGATGCTGACAATATTCTGTGTCAGAGAGATGCTGACAATATTCAGTGTCAAAGAGATGCTGACAATATTCTGTGTCACAGAGAGATGCTGACAATATTCAGTGTCAGAGAGATGCTGACAATATTCAGTGTCAGAGAGATGCTGACAGTATTCTGTGTCAGAGAGATGCTGACAATATTCTGTGTCAGAGAGATGCTGACAATATTCAGTGTCAGAGAGATGCTGACAATATTCAGTGTCAGAGAGATGCTGACAATATTCAGTGTCAGAGAGATGCTGACAGTATTCTGTGTCAGAGAGATGCTGACAATATTCTGTGTCAGAGAGATGCTGACAATATTCTGTGTCAGAGAGATGCTGACAATATTCTGTGTCAGAGAGATGCTGACAGTATTCAGTGTCAGAGAGATGCTGACAGTATTCTGTGTCAGAGAGATGCTGACAATATTCTGTGTCAGATATGCTGACAGTATTCAGTGTCAGAGATGCTGAAATATTCTGTGTCAGATGCTGACAATATTCTGTCAGAGATGCGACAATATTCTGTGTCAGAGAGATGCTGACAATATTCTGTGTCAGAGATTGCTGACAGTATTCAGTGTCAGAGAGATGCTGACAATATTCAGTGTCAGAGAGATGCTGACAATATTCAGTGTCAAAGAGATGCTGACAATATTCAGTGTCAGAGAGATGCTGACAATATTCAGTGTCAGAGAGATGCTGACAATATTCAGTGTCAGAGAGATGCTGACAGTATTCTGTGTCAGAGAGATGCTGACAGTATTCTGTGTCAGAGAGATGCTGACAATATTCTGTGTCAGAGAGATGCTGACAATATTCAGTGTCAGAGAGATGCTGACAGTATTAAGTGTCAGAGAGATGCTGACAGTATTCTGTGTCAGAGAGATGCTGACAATATTCTGTGTCAGAGAGATGCTGACAATATTCAGTGTCAGAGAGATGCTGACAATATTCAGTGTCAGAGAGATGCTGACAGTATTCTGTGTCAGAGAGATGCTGACAAAATTCTGTGTCAGAGTGATGCTGACAGTATTCTGTGTCAGAGAGATGCTGACAATATTCTGTGTCAGAGAGATGCTGACAATATTCAGTGTCAGAGAGATGCTGACAATATTCAGTGTCAGAGAGATGCTGACAGTATTCTGTGTCAGAGAGATGCTGACAATATTCAGTGTCAGAGAGATGCTGACAGTATTCTGTGTCAGAGAGATGCTGACAGTATTCTGTGTCAGAGAGATGCTGACAATATTCAGTGTCAGAGAGATGCTGACAATATTCAGTGTCAGAGAGATGCTGACAGTATTCTGTGTCAGAGAGATGCTGACAATATTCTGTGTCAGAGAGATGCTGACAATATTCTGTGTCAGAGAGATGCTGACAGTATTCAGTGTCAGAGAGATGCTGACAATATTCTGTGTCAGAGAGATGCTGACAATATTCTGTGTCAGAGAGATGCTGACAGTATTCAGTGTCAGAGAGATGCTGACAGTATTCTGTGTCAGAGAGATGCTGACAATATTCTGTGTCAGATATGCTGACAGTATTCAGTGTCAGAGATGCCGAAAATATTCTGTGTCAGATTTGCTGACAATATTCTGTCAGAGTTGCCGACAATATTCTGTGTCAGAGAGATGCTGACAATATTCTGTGTCAGAGATTCTGACAGTATTCAGTGTCAGAGAGATGCTGACAATATTCTGTGTCAGAGAGATGCTGACAATATTCAGTGTCAAAGAGATGCTGACAATATTCTGTGTCACAGAGAGATGCTGACAATATTCAGTGTCAGAGAGATGCTGACAATATTCAGTGTCAGAGAGATGCTGACAGTATTCTGTGTCAGAGAGATGCTGACAATATTCAGTGTCAGAGAGATGCTGACAATATTCTGTGTCAGAGAGATGCTGACAATATTCAGTGTCAGAGAGATGCTGACAATATTCAGTGTCAGAGAGATGCTGACAGTATTCTGTGTCAGAGAGATGCTGACAATATTCTGTGTCAGAGAGATGCTGACAATATTCTGTGTCAGAGAGATGCTGACAATATTCTGTGTCAGAGAGATGCTGACATATTCAGTGTCAGAGAGATGCTGACAGTATTCTGTGTCAGAGAGATGCTGACAATATTCTGTGTCAGATATGCTGACAGTATTCAGTGTCAGAGATGCTGACAGTATTCTGTGTCAGAGAGATGCTGACAATATTCTGTGTCAGAGAGATGCTGACAATATTCTGTGTCAGAGAGATGCTGACAATATTCTGTGTCAGAGAGATGCTGACAATATTCTGTGTCAGAGAGATGCTGACAATATTCAGTGTCAGAGAGATGCTGACAATATTCTCTGTCAGAGAGATGCTGACAATATTCTGTGTCAGAGAGATGCTGACAATATTCTGTGTCAGAGAGATGCTGACAATATTCTGTGTCAGAGAGATGCTGACAATATTCTGTGTCAGAGAGATGCTGACAATATTCTGTGTCAGAGAGATGCTGACAGTATTCTGTGTCAGAGAGATGCTGACAGTATTCTGTGTCAGAGAGATGCTGACAATATTCTGTGTCAGAGAGATGCTGACAATATTCTGTGTCAGAGAGATGCTGACAATATTCTGTGTCAGAGAGATGCTGACAGTATTCTGTGTCAGATTTGCTGACAATATTCAGTGTCAGAGAGATGCTGACAGTATTCTGTGTCAGAGAGATGCTGACAGTATTCTGTGTCAGATTTGCTGACAATATTCTGTGTCAGAGAGATGCTGACAATATTCTGTGTCAGAGAGATGCTGACAATATTCTGTGTCAGAGAGATGCTGACAGTATTCTGTGTCAGATTTGCTGACAATATTCTGTGTCAGAGAGATGCTGACAATATTCTGTGTCAGAGAGATGCTGACAATATTCTGTGTCAGAGAGATGCTGACAATATTCTGTGTCAGAGAGATGCTGACAATATTCAGTGTCAGAGAGATGCTGACAATATTCTGTGTCAGAGAGATGCTGACAATATTCTGTGTCAGAGAGATGCTGACAATATTCTGTGTCAGAGAGATGCTGACATATTCTGTGTCAGATTTGCTGACAATATTCTGTGTCAGAGAGATGCTGACAATATTCTGTGTCAGAGAGATGCTGACAATATTCTGTGTCAGAGAGATGCTGACAATATTCTGTGTCAGAGAGATGCTGACAATATTCAGTGTCAGAGAGATGCTGACAGTATTCAGTGTCAGAGAGATGCTGACAATATTCTGTGTCAGAGAGATGCTGACAGTATTCTGTCAGAGAGATGCTGACAATATTCAGTGTCAGAGAGATGCTGACAGTATTCAGTGTCAGAGAGATGCTGACAATATTCTGTGTCAGAGAGATGCTGACAGTATTCTGTCAGAGAGATGCTGACAATATTCAGTGTCAGAGAGATGCTGACAGTATTCAGTGTCAGAGAGATGCTGACAATATTCTGTGTCAGAGAGATGCTGACAATATTCAGTGTCAGAGAGATGCTGACAGTATTCAGTGTCAGAGAGATGCTGACAATATTCTGTGTCAGAGAGATGCTGACAGTATTCTGTCAGAGAGATGCTGACAATATTCAGTGTCAGAGAGATGCTGACAGTATTCAGTGTCAGAGAGATGCTGACAATATTCTGTGTCAGAGAGATGCTGACAGTATTCTGTCAGAGAGATGCTGACAATATTCAGTGTCAGAGAGATGCTGACAGTATTCAGTGTCAGAGAGATGCTGACAATATTCTGTGTCAGAGAGATGCTGACAGTATTCAGTGTCAGAGAGATGCTGACAGTATTCAGTGTCAGAGAGATGCTGACAATATTCTGTGTCAGAGAGATGCTGACAGTATTCTGTCAGAGAGATGCTGACAATATTCAGTGTCAGAGAGATGCTGACAGTATTCAGTGTCAGAGAGATGCTGACAATATTCTGTGTCAGAGAGATGCTGACAGTATTCTGTCAGAGAGATGCTGACAATATTCAGTGTCAGAGAGATGCTGACAGTATTCAGTGTCAGAGAGATGCTGACAATATTCTGTGTCAGAGAGATGCTGACAGTATTCAGTGTCAGAGAGATGCTGACAATATTCTGTGTCAGAGAGATGCTGACAGTATTCTGTCAGAGAGATGCTGACAATATTCAGTGTCAGAGAGATGCTGACAGTATTCAGTGTCAGAGAGATGCTGACAATATTCTGTGTCAGAGAGATGCTGACAGTATTCTGTCAGAGAGATGCTGACAGTATTCTGTCAGAGAGATGCTGACAGTATTCAGTGTCAGAGAGATGCTGACAGTATTCAGTGTCAGAGAGATGCTGACAATATTCTGTGTCAGAGAGATGCTGACAGTATTCTGTCAGAGAGATGCTGACAATATTCAGTGTCAGAGAGATGCTGACAGTATTCAGTGTCAGAGAGATGCTGACAGTATTCAGTGTCAGAGAGATGCTGACAATATTCTGTGTCAGAGAGATGCTGACAATATTCAGTGTCAGAGAGATGCTGACAATATTCTGTGTCAGAGAGATGCTGACAATATTCTGTGTTAGAGATTCTGACAGTATTCAGTGTCAGAGAGATGCTGACAATATTCAGTGTCAGAGAGATGCTGACAATATTCTGTGTCAGAGAGATGTTGACAATATTCTGTGTCAGAGAGATGCTGACAATATTCTGTGTCAGAGAGATGCTGACAATATTCTGTGTCAGAGAGATGCTGACAATATTCTGTGTCAGAGAGATGCTGACAATATTCTGTGTCAGAGAGATGCTGACAGTATTCTGTGTCACAGAGATGCTGACAGTATTCTGTGTCAGAGAGATGCTGACAATATTCTGTGTCAGAGAGATGCTGACAATATTCTGTGTCAGCGAGATGCTGACAGTATTCTGTGTCAGAGAGATGCTGACAGTATTCTGTGTCAGCGATTTCTGACGATTTTCTGTGTCAGATGCAAACAGCTTAGGATATCAAAACGCTGGCTTCGCCTTAAACATTCCCCATATCTTGAATATTTGACTGACTTCGAAATCTTGACTCTAAAAACAATTTCAAAACGCTAACAGCGGTAGACTCAGGAATAGACTAAAAAAATTCTTTTGAAAGTCAATATCCCACACGCTGCCCTCAATTCTGACTGATTTATCGGTTTGTTACGCAATCTTTATTGACTCAAATTGCAGTTGAAATCGTCTTAGAAAAATCGTCTAAGCAATTATCTAGGGATGAATTTTAATCCAAAAGATTTCTCCAACTGATAAGACTCAATCACGTTCTCATTCTTTTAAAATTTATAACGAGCCAGCTCATTTTGCTACGATGAGTGGAATGAGTCAGTCATCGTCTTGTCGATGATAACATTTTTTGAGAGCTTCATTATCAGCTGTGCTTCAATGTGACGGTGTATGACTTGAACTGGTGACAGGGGCACGAGAGACTAATGCTTTTTGAGAAGAAAAGGGGAATTTGAAAGATTGAGAATAGAGGAAACTGATAAGAGGGTGGGGATGCGAGAGAGCGAGAGAAAGATAGAAAGAGCAGGAAAAAGGAAGGACAAAGGAAGGACAAATACTTCGGGTGTGTCATAAGTAATGTCACTGATGTGAAAACAGACGAACTTGCAATCGCAGATGAACAAAACTGTACCACTCAACAACATAGAGTCCCCCAACATCAATCACCCTCTGGCAGTGCTCATACAGCTTGTCCACCTCAGCCTGCAGGTGTTTTTCCTCCAACTGCCGTAACCAGTGCAACGCGGCCTGTTTGACCTCTTTATGGTTTGCGAAACTCTTCTTGGAAAAGTCAGCCTTCAGCCATTTGAACAGGAATCTCTTGCACAAGTTGAAGTCCGGGCTGTAGGGACTCTGTCAGAGCAGATTCACTCGCCATGCAGGCAGAAAATTCGAAAAAGCCTTACAGGTGTGCGGCCGTGCGGTGTCCATCTGCCACAGAACCTCGTCCAGGTGACATGGATTTGACCGGAGATTGCGCCAGAGGTCTCCAGTGTGCCGGATAAAGTCGATAAAATACTGGCCATCGACTTTGGTGTTCGGTGGAGTTGTGCAGATGGAGACTCGTTCATTTGGCGTGAAGGCTACCAGCAGCATGGTCTTCTTGTCCAAGATGGACTTCCTGGTCACAGTCGCCCTGGAGTCCCCAGCTCCCAGCCAGCAGCGATTGTCTGCCTTGCTGCCCTTGCCATCCAGGTGGAGCCAGCTTTCATCCTCAGCAACCAGGCAGTTTAGGATGTCATTCAAGCCCCGCCTGCTGAACACCTTGCGGATCTGCTTGATGCAGGCGTCTTGTCGAGATTCATGGTGATTTTTGTTCGCTGCATAGACGATTTCTCGCACTTTTTTTTAGCACTTTAGCACCCAGTGATTTTAAGCACTTGCTAAATCTGCTTGGCGTATTCTTGCAATAGCTTGGGCCATAAACAACCTATGCACGTCTCAAATGCACTGGTATTGCTTCACTAAGTATACTTTGCAGCTACGCTACCCACAAGTCCATGTGCCTACATATTTTAGACAGAAGCCTGCAGTGACATTACTTATGACACACCCGAAGTACATGAGACAGACCGACTGGCAAACACAGAGTGAGAGAGAGGGGAGGTGGAGTGAGAGAGAGGGAGAGGGAGAGAGAGAGAGAGAGAGAGAGAGAGAAGAGAGAGAGGGAGATGGAGATGGGGAGGGAGGTTGAGAGGGAGAGGGAGATGGAAAGGGAGAGAGAGAGGGAGAGGGAGAGGGAGAGGGAGAGGGAGAGGGAGAGGGAGAGGGAGAGGGAGAGAGAGAGAGGGAGATGGAGAGGGAGACGGAGAGGGAGTGGGAGAGGGGGAGAGGGAGAGGGAGAGAGAGAGAGAGAGAGAGAGAGAGAGAGAGAGAGAGAGAGAGAAAGAGAGATAGGGAGATGGAGAAGAGATGAAGATAGAGAGGGAGACGGAGATTGGGAGGGAGGTTGAGAGGGAGAGGGAGATGGAAAGGGAGAGGGAGAGGGAGAGGGAGAGGGAGAGGGAGAGGGAGAGGGAGAGGGAGAGGGAGAGGGAGATGGAGAGGGAGAGGGAGAGAGGGAGAGAGGGAGAGAGAGAGGAGAGCCTTCAATCCTGGGCACTGACACGGTAAAAATACCAGGAGCAAAAGAATTGAACTGCTATAGTTGCCGATATTTCGAAATTATTATATTTCTTCGTCAGGGCAAGGTGAAAAGGGAGAGGGAGAGGGAGAGGGAGAGGGAGATTGAGAGGGAGAGAGAGAGAGAGGGAGATCAGGCATCAGGCAGATATTTGCACGATTCATGGAATTCAAGAAAAAGACACCTCTTCTCTTCATAGAAGAAGAAGAATCAAAAGAAGATTTGAATCTCTGCAAATAATTGACGACTGGCAATTATCGACCGCTGCATATCTACAGATTTGTTTGAGTTAAAATAGCAGCGCCAGCTAATGGCTGTCTGGCGATAAGACTTGGCTGTGATTTCTTGGCCATTAATCGATTTGCTTGCGACTGCGGGCCATAAATTGGCCTTTTACGGTTAAGCGATCCGATTCTGCATTCTTCAGGCAGGGCGCCGGCATGGATTTTATGGGGGGGGGGGGGGAAAGCAAAACCAATAGCACTAAACGTAAATTTCTCTGTTATTCTAGAAATTGGATTTGTTAGTGTTGATTCTTTACGCTCATTTTGGCGGGTGCGCAGACAGACAGACAGACAGACAGACAGACAGACAGACAGACAGACAGACAGGCAGGCAGGCAGGCAGACACTAAGACAGACAGACAGACAGACACACAGACAGACAGACAGGCAGGCAGGCAGGCAGACACTAAGACAGACAGACAGACAGACAGGCAGGCAGGCAGGCAGACACTAAGACAGACAGACAGACAGACACACAGACAGACAGACAGACAGGCAGGCAGGCAGACAGGCAGGCAGACACTAAGACAGACAGACAGACAGACAGACAGACAGACAGACAGACAGACAGACAGACAGACAGACAGACACACAGACTGACGGACAGACGGACGGACACAAGCATGCGGACACAAGAAAACCAGCCCAGACAAGTTAATTTCAGTCTGCATGGCAAAGCTGCATGGCAGTAAAAGCCACGAGCACACAACCGTTCATAAAAATTTATTTCTTTCTCGCCGGAAATTATTTGCAGAACGTTGACTCAATTTTCAATTAACAGTTCCGCTATTACGAGCCTAAATCTGTGCGTTCGGACACTTCTGAGGCCTTTAATTCTGGGTTACACCTGCACTGAGCAACACGCCTGCTCTTTCCCACCTACCCAAGGAAATTATAAAAGCTGTTGCTTTCAATTTCTATTCGCTACAAAGTTTCGCACTTGTTGTTGTTTTGCTGCTTTCCTGGCCTTAGAAAGCCCGAAATAAAGGCAAATTCAATTTCAAATTTTGATACAAATTTATGCTATGGAAAAAATTGAAAAACTGAAATGCCGAGGCGTTGTTAAAAGCTGAAGAAAAGCTTGGAGGTTACAATTTAATGAACTCTATTAGATGATAAAGGAGATGGAGTAGTCGAGGGTGACAGGGAAAGAGGAATGGAGGGTGACAGGAAGAGGGGAATGGAGGGTGACAGGGAGAGGAGAATGGAGGGTGACAGGGAGAGGAGAATGGAGGGTGACAGGAAGAGGGTATGGAGGGTGACAGGAAGAGGGGAATTGATTTTGACAGTGAGAGGGTAGTGGCGGGTGACAGGAAGAGGGGAATGGAGGGTGACAGGGAGAGGGGAATGGAGGGTGACAGGGAGAGGAGAATGGAGGGTGACAGGAAGAGGGGAATGGAGGGTGACAGGAAGAGGGTATGGAGGGTGACAGGGAGAGGGGAATGGAGGGGGACAGGGAGAGGAGAATGAAGGGTGACAGGGAGAGGAGAATGGAGGGTGACAGGGAGAGGAGAATGGAGGGTGACAGGGAGAGGGGAATGGAGGGTGACAGGAAGAGGGAATAGAGGGTGAAAGGGAGAGGGGAATGGAGGGTGAAAGGGAGAGGGGAATGGAGGGTGACAGGGAGAGGGGAATGGAGGGTGACAGGGAGAGGGGAATGGAGGGTGACAGGGAGAGGGTAGCCGAGGGTGACAGGAAGCGGGAATGGAGGGTGACAGGGAGAGGGTAGCCGAGGGTGACAGGAAGCGGGAATGGAGGGTGACAGGGAGAGGGTAGCCGAGGGTGACAGGAAGCGGGAATGGAGGGTGACAGGGAGAGGGTAGCCGAGGGTGACAGGAAGCGGGAATGGAGGGTGACAGGGAGAGGGTAGCCGAGGGTGACAGGAAGCGGGAATGGAGGGTGACAGGGAGAGGGTAGTGGCGGGGGACAGGAAATTGAGGCAGAGATGAGTAGCACAATTTAACCTGTCTAAAAGCCCAGTTTGACACGCAAAAAATATTGAAACAAACAGTCGAAAACTACAGACATACAGAGACAAGTAAAATTGTTATAGGAAAACTTCTCTAAGAACAAGAGCATTGCTCGTTGCTTAAGCAGAAACACACAGATTTGTATAAGCAAAGAGCTCAAGTTGAAGATTCCAAGCTTGTTCAGCGCTTCTAATGGAGTGGCATTGATGTTTAATATTCTGCAGAAGAAAATAATAAACCCCATAGTGCAGTGCATATACAAGACAAGTAAATTCAACAAGTGCTTGAGAGCAAATGAACAATATTATAAGTTTGCTTAGGGAGGCGGAGTGGCTTCAGACCTGCTTGCATGATAAATGAGAGAATGGCTGGCAGACAGCGAGCAATAAAACTCACTGCAGTAAAACTGAATTCCTACACTATACAGTACTTGACTTGAATAATAAAGCAAATGCAATGTTGCATATGAGTTTTGCATAGAATTGAAAATTGGACAAGCAAGAAAGAAATGAAAAATATAGTCGTTTTGCTCAGAGACTATGGACCCAGAGATGTTTTGTGTCCAGTTTGTGAAATGTCTCTATGGTTTGTGAAGTGTCTCTATGGTTTGTGAAGTGTTCTCTATGGTTTGTGAAGTGTCTCTATGGTTTGTGAATTGTCTCTATGGTTTGTGAAGTGTCAGTGGTTTGTGAAGTGTCAGTGGTTTGTGAAGTGTCTCTATGGCTTGTGAAGTGTCTTTGGTTTGTGAAGTGTCAGTGGTTTGTGAAGTGTCAGTGGTTTGTGAAGTGTCTCTATGGCTTGTGAAGTACTGTGGTTTGTGAAGTGTCTCTATGGTTTGTGAAGTGTCTATGGTTTGTAAAGTGTCTCTATGGCTTGTGAGGTGCTGTGGTTTGTGAAGTGTCTCTATGGTTTGTGAAGTATCTCTATGGTTTGTGAAGTGCTGTGGTTTGTGAAGTGTCTCTATGGTTTGTGAAGTGTCTCTATGGTTTGTGAAGTGTCTCTCATTTGTGAAGTTTCTCTATGGTTTGTGAAGTGTCTCTCATTTGCGAAGTGTCTCTATGGTTTGTGAAGTGTCTCTATGGCTTTTGAAGTGTCTACGGTTTGTGTATTGTCTATGGTTTGTGAAGTGCCTCTATGGTTTGTGGTGTCTCTATGGTTTGTGAAGTGTCTATGGTTTGTGAAGTGCCTCTATGGTTTGTGGTGTCTCTATGGTTTGTGGTGTCTCTATGGTTTGTGAAGTGTCTATGGTTTGTGAAGTTCCTCTATGGTTTGTGGTGTCTCTATGGTTTGTGTATTGTCTATGGTTTGTGAAGTTCCTCTATGGTTTGTGGTGTCTCTATGGTTTGTGTATTGTCTATGGTTTGTGAAGTGCCTCTATGGTTTGTGAAGTGTCTATGGTTTGTGAAGTGTCAGTGGTTTGTGAAGTGTCTATGGTTTTTGGAGTGTCTTTTCCATTGTTTGTAAAGTGTCTGTGGTTTCTAGAGTGTCCATATCCATGTTTTGTTAAGTATTATCTAGTACTAGTTTAATAGTTGGCTAAGTTTCTCTGATCTTTAAGCTCCGTTTCTAATCCAGATATC
The DNA here is from genome assembly GCA_002269645.1 of Macrostomum lignano. Classification (NCBI taxonomy): domain Eukaryota; kingdom Metazoa; phylum Platyhelminthes; family Macrostomidae; genus Macrostomum; species Macrostomum lignano. The sequence goes on from NIVC01000105.1 coordinate 107,429, forward strand.
CAACTTGAAGCGTCCTTGTCGGCTCTCCGCTGGCGCAGTGTAAATGAATGTTCCTCAATTTACTAGGGGCACCGGCCTCACCAGCCAACCAGAAGCCCCTTAGACTCTCAGCTGATGTCCAATAAGATATTCTCCAATTACGATCCAGTAAAGCACGACTATTACTAAGGCTTAATGAACAAGGCAAATCTTGTAGTTATAGTTGTTATAACAAGCAGGTGGGTTGGTCAATTTAGGCAATTTATCTTCCCGAGCTCGTGTCACGAGTAAGGACAAGAGGCAACAGCGACAGAACATGTCTCGGAGTAGTTCAGAGTGAAATAAAAGTCCAAATGGAAAGCAGATTGACAATAATTTTTCTGATCCTGCTGCTACTTCAATGTGGCCTCGACGTTCAGTCTGTGGCTGTGATGGAGAACGGCGACTCCTCAGCACCTGGGCGACGATATGACAGCGACAGATCTCTGCTGAGAAGCAGCCATTTGGGTGAGTGAGAAAGGCGAAAAATTCTGCTGCTTGCTTGAGATGACTCACTGTGCTCTCAGTCTCACCGATCTCATGTACCTCTCTGTCCATCTCTAATCTAAAGCACCGCCTATCTCACCGAGTCTATCTCTATCTCAACCTGTCTATCACTATCTCATCCTGTCTATCTCTATCTCACCCCGTCTATCACTATCTCACCCTGTCTATCTCTATCTCAACCTGTCTATCTCTATCTCACCCTGTCTATCTCTATCTCACCCTGTCTATCTCTATCTCACCCTGTCTATCTCCATCTCCCCCCGTCTATATTAATCTCATTCTGTCTATTTCTATCTCCATCACCATCTCATCCTGTCTATCTACATCTCACCCTGTCTGTTTCTATCTCACCCTGTCTATCTCCATCTCATTCTGTCTATCTCTATCTCACCCCGTCTATCACTATCTCCCCCCGTCTATATCTTATCTTTATCTCACCATTCTTTCAATTTCACCGTAATCAATTCTCGTCACTTCCATTTCTGTCAAAACTGGAAGCAAAGCGATTTGTATTCAAATTATTTCAGATCTAAATTAATTCTGACTACTCATTTTCCGCCAATAAATTAATTATACGTCAGTTTCATACATGCAAACATGAAACTTTGCAAACATGCAAACCTTACATAGATTTCGTTAGTTCAGGGGTTCAGTCTGATTTTAATGTCACGGTTGCCTGGAGTGGCTAACCTCAGGAAATTTAGCTTCGCAATCTTAATTATGCTTAGAATTATGCATAGATGGTGACACGACGGTAGGAGCCGACGCACAAAGCCAGAAAATTCACAAAAAAATTGTGAAACCAACTTAATGCAATGAGTAAAGTGAGGCTGTACCATAGACATTCTCAGCAAGTTGTAAAACCAACTGAAAGCATTGGACAAAGGGAAGTTTTACCATAGACATTCTCAGTGGGTTTTGAATCCAACTAAAAGCATTGGAAAAAGTGAAGTTTTACCATAGACATTCGTAGTGGGTTTTGAAACCAACTACGAGCGTAAAAGCATTGGAAAAAGTAAAGTTTTACCATAGACATTCGTTTTACCATAGACATTGTCAGTGGGTTTTGAAACCAACTGAAAGCATTGGAAAAAGTGAAGTTTTACCATAGACATTGTCAGTGGGTTTTGAAACCAACTGAAAGCAGTGGACCTGCGTACTCGTTTCCTGAACTACATAAAACTTTATCCAGATCTGACTCTAAAAGAAGCCACTAAAATCTATAAATGAATTATTGCTAACTGCCCAGTTGGAAGTTCACAAATATTAAGACCGCATTAAGATCATATCTAGTCCTGTAGGTTGCTTATCAGCAGCTTAAACACTGAGGCCTTGGGTGCCGGTTTACTATTCCCACGGGATTATAAACTCACTCAACCTTAATGAGGCATTCGTTAGTGATTAGAACTCCTTTTTTAACCGATGTCTCTTCTCTCAAAGACTTGTTGGTTTAGCAAGATAAGTCTAAGCTGGTGTTCTATATTTGAGCATGAATTATTGGCTTGTTTTTTGAGTCGGTTTGATAAAAAACTTATTTAGGATTTTATTACCCGGGGTTGAGCTGGAGGCAGTAAAATTAAGGCTCACACTGGAGAGGGGAGTCACCCAGAAGGGGAGTAATACATAAGAGGGGGGTCACACAGGATAAAGAGAGGGGTCACACTGGATATAGAGGGATCACACTGGATATAGAGGGGTCACACAGGACAGGAAAGAGGGGTCACACAGGACAGAGAGGGGTCACACAGGAACAGGATAGAGAGGGGTCACACAGGAACAGGATAGAGAGGGGTCACACAGGATAGAGAGGGGTCACACAGGAACAGGATAGAGAGGGGTCACACAGGAACAGGATAGAGAGGGGTCACACAGGAACATGATAGAGAGGGGTCACACAGGAACAGGATAGAGAGGGGTCACACAGGATAGAGAGGGGTCACATAGGAACAGGATAGAGAGGGGTCACACAGGAATAGGATAGGGAGGGGTCACACAGGATAGAGAGGGGTCACACAGGAACAAGGATAGAGAGGGGTCACACAGGATAGAGAGGGGTCACATAGGAACAGGATAGAGAGGGGTCACACAGGAACAAGGATAGAGAGGGGTCACACAGGATAGAGAGGGGTCACACAGGAACAAGGATAGAGAGGGGTCACACAGGATAGAGAGGGGTCACATAGGAACAGGATAGAGAGGGGTCACACAGGAACAAGGATAGAGAGGGGTCACACAGGATAGAGAGGGGTCACACAAGAACAAGGATAGAGAGGGGTCACACAGGATAGAGAGGGGTCACATAGGAACAGGATAGAGAGGGGTCACACAGGAATAGGATAGAGAGGGGTCACACAGGAATAGGATAGAGAGGGGTCACACAGGATAGAGAGGGGTCACACAGGAACAAGGATAGAGAGGGGTCACACAGGATAGAGAGGGGTCACATAGGAACAGGATAGAGAGGGGTCACACAGGAACAAGGATAGAGAGGGGTCACACAGGATAGAGAGGGGTCACACAAGAACAAGGATAGAGAGGGGTCACACAGGAGAGAGAGGGGTCACACAGGAGAGAGAGGGGTCACACAGGAGAGAGAGGGGTCACACAGGAGAGAGAGGGGTCACACAGGATAGAGAGGTGTCACACAGGAGAGAGAGGGGTCACACAGGAGAGAGAGGGGTCACACAGGAGAGAGAGGGGTCACACAGGAGAGAGAGGGGTCACACAGGATAGAGAGGTGTCACACAGGAGAGAGAGGGGTCACACAGGAGAGAGAGGGGTCACACAGGAGAGAGAGGGGTCACACAGGAGAGAGAGGGGTCACACAGGATAGAGAGGTGTCACACAGGAGAGAGAGGGGTCACACAGGAGAGAGAGGGGTCACACAGGAGAGAGAGGGGTCACACAGGAGAGAGAGGGGTCACACAGGATAGAGAGGTGTCACACAGGAGAGAGAGGAGTCACACAGGAGAAGAGGGGTCAGACAGTCACTAATCAAGCAGGTGAGTGATCAGAATTTTGGTTCCCCGTCTCGATGAGTCATGATTTTGTCAATCAAAAAATGTTATTTTTTCAAGAATCGGAATCCAGGCACAAAACCTACAACTACAAGCAGTACAATGTATCTGTTCCTAACCAGAAAAAGTCAATTGCATTAAGTCAAGTAATTTCTTCTATTCTCTTGGTATTGTTTATATCTATCCCCGTATTTCAGTGCATTGCGTCCATTTCTAGAAGCCAAGATCAAGAACACACACGGACAGACACGCACAACACATATATTGGCCTACAATACAATACAATAATGTTCATACAATAAACCGCAACTTCCATCAGTATAAGGCTTTTTTGCTTCTGGTTTGGTTGTCTAAAATAACCCCCCTGCATTGGCCCCCAGTCCCAACATTTCTATTACATCTCCCCACTGTTCCCTTTCTTTATAATCCCCCCCTATATGCCCATAACAACACGCGCACGCAATGGCCACTTCCCCAATGCTCCCAGACCAGACCAGACAAGACCAGAGCAACCCCCATCCACCCCCAAGAAGTCCCGCACGCGAGGCTACCCTGTGCTTTTCGTTGTAAAAATGCATAAGTATAAAGAATAACTAAGCTGGGTGCTGTGACTAGGGGATCTTGTTGGGAAATAATTAAGACTTTTTATGAGGCGCACAAGCACAAACCGTGAACCAATTGACGAGTCTGCATGCTGCTTCATCAATTTTGTCTAATTTGACCTACCACTATTTTAGTAAGGTTTCAATATATTCTCAAGTCTTGATCACGGTTGCTACCAAACACAACCCGAACTAATCCATATCACATTTCCAACTCTACCTCAAGTTTCTAAGTTTTAAGGTTTTATATTATGCTCTTTGCCATTGAGCTCAGCTGAATGAGTGTCCAAACTTTAACGGGGAATTTCTCGTTTGTATAAACCTGGTCAAAAGCTGCAAAATTTATGATTAAAATCAATAACACATTAGGCAGTGTTGGGCATCATGCACCTCAGGCTCTTAATAAGCGTTGTGCTTTTTTCACTAGCATTTAAGGGTGTATCATTGTCAAGGATGCACAGATTTTAAGAACAATAAAGCCATTGGGATCCTTCCCAGATCCCTCCATCCTCCCAGATCCTCCCGGATACTCACAGATCCTTCCATTTTCACGGATCTTTCCATCTAAAGTGCCATCCCTGAAGCGCACTCCCTGAGGCACCATTCGCGCTCTCTGAAGCGCCATTCTTGAAGCACCATACCTAAAGTGGGCTCCCTGAAGAGCCATCCCTGAAGCGCCGTCCCTGAAGGGACATCCCTGAAGCGCCATCCCTGAAGCGCCATTTCTGAAGCGCCATCCCTGAAGCGCCATCCCTGAAGCGCCATCCCTGAAGCGCCATTTCTGAAGCGCCATCCCTGAAGCGACATCCCTGAAGCGTCATCCCTGAAGCGACATCCCTGAAGTGCCATCTCTGAAGCGCCATCTTTGAAGCGCCATCCCTGAAGTGACATCCCTAAAGCGCCATCCCTGAAGCGTCATCCCTGAAGCGCCATCCCTGAAGCGTCATCCATAAAGCGCCATCCATGAAGCGCCATCCCTAAAGCGTCATCCCTGAAGCGCCATCCCTGAAGCGTCATCTCTGAAGCGCCACGCTTCATAGCGCAGTCTTTGAAAGCTGACTCACCAGCTTCCGCTTCCTAATCACACGATACGGACGGACTGTTTGGGTTTATACGCAGTCAACGCTTGTTTCTAAGACTTTCTTATAATGTAAAACCAAGAGTAATACAGCATACAGCATCAAAACTGAAACCTACCCGAGATTCAAAGGATTATACAGCCACCGAGGGACCATTTTTTCTACTTTTACGAGTATAAATTCTAATTAGGATAATTTCTACCAGCGAAGACCTTACGTGCACTTGTCAAGGTAATATACTATAGTAAATGCAGTAATTTCCATTAGCTATCTACAATCTTGCCACTTCAATAATCCCTTATTGGGGTCCGTTAAATAAATCTGCTATGGTCTATCCCAGAATTTTTATAGGGGCTTTGGAGGATGGATTATGATAATCATAATTTTACTGCGCATTATTTCTGACTAATTTTTACCCTCCACCGTTTGCTGGAGTACCCTGTCTGATGCTGTGGAGACTTGTCTACGTAATTTCTCGCTAATAATTCGGTTTAAGACATTTGCCTTTTTATATGACAGATGGATTATGAGCTAAGCTAGCGCTAGCGGTGGGTCAATATGGTGCGCTTGCTTTTGACAGACTGGGGGTCAGGTCATTGGGGTCATTGGGGTCAGAGAGGAGAGGAAGGGTCAGACAAGAGAGGGTCAGGCAGGAGAGGGTCAGACAGGAGAGGGTCAGGCAGGAGAGGGTAAGGCAGGAGAGGGTAAGGCAGGAGAGGGTCAGACAAGAGAGGGTCAGGCAGGAGAGGGTCAGACAGGAGAGGGTAAGGCAGGAGAGGGTAAGGCAGGAGAGGGTAAGGCAGGAGAGGGTCAGACAGGAGAGGGTCAGGCAGGAGAGGGTCAGACAGGAGAGGGTAAGGCAGGAGAGGGTAAGGCAGGAGAGGGTCAGACAGGAGAGGGTCAGACAGGAGAGGGTCAGACAGGAGAGGGTCAGACAGGAGAGGGTCAGACAGGAGAGGGTCAGACAGGAGAGGGTCAGACAGGAGAGGGTCAGACAGGAGAGGGTCAGACAGGAGAGGGTCAGACCAGGAGAGGGTCAGGCAGGAGAGGGTAAGGCAGGAGAGGGTAAGGCAGGAGAGGGTAAGGCAGGAGAGGGTCAGACAAGAGAGGGTCAGGCAGGAGAGGGTCAGGCAGGAGAGGGTAAGGCAGGAGAGGGTAAGGCAGGAGAGAGTCAGACAGGAGAGGGTCAGACAGGAGAGGGTCAGACAGGAGAGGGTCAGGCAGGAGAGAGTCAGACAGGAGAGGGTCAGACAGGAGAGGAAGGGTCAATCATATTCATGTTTCTTTTAACTGGTATCCATGAAAGATAAGAATGAATCAGCTTGTTTGCTTGATCGAAAAAGCAGTCAGTTTCCTTGATCTCGACGGAATGAATTTGGATGACGTCACCATCACCATCACCAGCTCAAACAGTGATTAAATCGCTTTTTATCGCGTCCAAAAATGAGACTGAGGATGTGAACGAGGCCTCATCAGTTAGTCGGAGTAAATGACGTAATCAGTTTTTTTCTTAACACACAGAAAAAAAGATTTTCAAAGAGGCCAAAATCGTTATCTGTCGGGGTTTTTTTCCTGAGCTCGCTGAGTTCACCATCTCATAGGAGTGATTGACACGCAGATAAGAGCCCGGCATATAGGGAATACTTAGGAAGTTTTTTCCCTCTGTTGATCCGCTTCTAACCCCAGTAGCCGGGTTATTAATTATGATTTTCGATGTCTAGTCACGACTTCACAATGTTCAATGGCTCCTCCACATTATATTTTGGCTGATTAATGGGTTTCTTTAACTATGATTTAGTGCGCCAATGGCCTGAGGACATGTAATATTAACAAAGCTGAAGCCAAGGACTGCGTTTCTTGGGATTTATACTCTCGACAATCCGTGACGGTCTCGAGTAGGGGTCGGCAATTTTTTTACCTTAAGGGCCAGATTTAGAACCTAGCGCATAACTGCGGGACTGAGAGAGAAGAGAGAAAGTAGTGAATAGAGAAGAAAAAAAGAAGAGAGGAGTGAGAGGAGAGGGGAGAGAGGAGAGGGGAGAGAGGAGAGACGAGAGGGGAGAGAGGAGGGGAAGAGAGAATAGGGAAGAGAGGAAGTGGAGAGTGGAGAGAGGAGAGGGGATAGAGGGGAGCGAGGAGAGGGGACGGGAGAGAGAAGAGACGAGAGGGAAGAGAAGAGAGAGGAGAGAGGACAGAAGCGGGGAAGAGGGAAGAGAGGAGAGTGGAGAGAGGAGAGAGGAGAGGGGAGAGAGGAGAGACGAGAGGGGAGAGAGGAGGGGAGAGACGAGGGGGAGGGAGGAGAGACGAGAGGGGAGAGAGGAGAGGGGAGAGACGAGAGGGGAGAGGGGAGAGAGGAGAGACGAGAGGGGAGAGGGGAGAGACGAGAGGGGAGAGAGGAGGGGGGAGAGACAAGAGGGGAGAGGGGTGAGAGGATAAAGAGAGAGGAGAGGGGAGAGAGGAGAGGGGAGAGAGGATAGAAGAGAGAGGAGAGGTGAGAGACGAGAGGGCAGAGAGGACAAAGGGAGAGAGGAGAAAGGGAAAGTTTAGAGTGGAGAGGAGATAAGAAAAAAGAAGACAGCTGAGAGGACAATCCTTGAATGTGCCAGATTGCTATTGTGGAGTTTCAAAGGACCCGAGGGCCGGATAGAGAGGCTTCGCGAGACGGAGTTAGCCTACCCCTGCTCCAGAGAGTCCACCCAGAGGTCCATGAGGCGAAGCGAAAATCGACAAAAAGAAAATCATAATCGACTGGGCTGGGAGTGGACACCTGCATTTGGTGTCCCATTTCTGTGTCTCCAAGTCATCTGCCACCAAAATTTATCTCTTTTTCTGATTAAAGAGTAATTATATAGTTTTAGCAGAATTTAATTATCTAGATACTTAAAAGAATAATCAATTCGAAAAAGAGGCAGTTTTTTACTGGTCTAAAATCTGTAATTTCCTGTAAGGTTGTTAAAACTTGAACAGTCGGACAGTACAAAAAATCACAGCAATCACACACACACAGTTGACACTTGACAGCAACTGGGAAAATTATCGAACTATTGGGCTTCTCTCGTCCGTTCTTGTGCATTTTTTCGGCAGATAACAAAAAGCAGAAGCCCACTTCAAAGATTGGCATGACATGCCCAACTATGCATGCGCTGGGCCACAAGCAGCATGCATTAACATTACATTTTAGCTATTACAACACAGCCAAGAGCCACTGTCTCTAACCCCACCCCAAGCCCTAAGCCACCCACTATATTGCCATGCAAGGCCCTTTTTGGAACAATTATCAAGCCAATGGGGTTTCAATGAGAGAGAGAGAGAAAAAAAATAGACAGAAGCAGAGAGAGAGAGAGAGAGATAGACTGCCAGCCGCCACTGTCTCCGCTGCAGCCACAGCCGCCGCCGCGCGGCGCCGCCGTCGCCAGCGCCAACCTCCACGCCCCCCTAGTTGGATTGGCGAGCCCCCAGCGGCCCTTCCCTTTCGTCGGTCCAACATGGCACAGACGGCACAGACAGGCCGGTTCCCCACCTCCTCTTCCCCCTGTCATGTTTTAGGCCAGCCCCCCCCCCACCCAAATTGTCAATGGTCCACATGCCTGTCTACCCAGTGCCCGCTTGTGGTGGGTATCTGAGTGAGCGAGTGTGTCTGGCCCTGTGGCGACAGTCAGTCTCTGCCGATGCCAATCTCTCTCTCTGTGTGTGGTGTGTGTGTGTGTCAACCCCTCCTCCCTCCTTCACTCAGTCTGTATATGAATGAATTAGTGTATTGTGTAGGTAGCTATGCGCATTTCTGTTAGCATGCGACTGTAAAGGCCCCTCCTCTTTATGCCAAGCCATACATATAAATCTATTATATTATAAGCATGTGGTGGATTGGCCTTACTCTCAAAGCGGGACAGGCAACCCCAAGTCAACGCTTGTTGTTGTGCTCTTCATCTGTCTCTCTCTCTCTATTTGACCAGTTGTAACTCTGTCGATCTGGTCCATAGCACAGTTGAGTGGGAGGACCGACTTACTTGATGAATGAAAGAAAAGATGGATTATCAACTAAAGTCTGCCCTGTGGTCTGATATGTTCTGGTATTAAGGATTAGATCTACCGGTATAAAAAAACTTCCCTATTGTTGTCATCTCGTGTGACACTTGACCGCGGCCCGCGGGCTATGATTTCATCCTTAAACTTAATAGAATAAATTTTAAAACGATTTCTAGAAAGGTTCCTAGACAGGATTCTCTGAAGGAGCTCATACACTTATTTATAGTCTTTTGATAACTTCGCTCTGGATATTTTGTAATGATCCGATTATTCTAGAAATATCAATTTACGAAGCCAAGGCGAGTGCGCAGTAAATTTTAAAGTATTTTATTTTTCGATTTAAAAATCGAAGCATGCTACTCTTAGTAGAGGCTCTAGTAGCTGCAACGGCTTTTTAATCCAAAGAGTCGGCAAACGATCAGACAGAGAAACCAGCTCATGACTGCGGGAAAGAGAGGGAAGAGAAGGAGTGGGAATAGAGAACAAAGAGCAGAAATAAAGAATGGAGAAAGGAACAAGGTGTGGTAATAAAGTAGAAGCGAGTAGACAAGACATGAGGAGAGAGGAGAGAAGAGGAGAGACGAGAGACGAGAAAGACGGCCAGATTGCTACTATGAAGTTTCAAAGGATCCGGAGAGCTGGATGGAGAGGCCCAATTTTAATGTATTTTTTTTTATTTTATGTTTCCTTTTTTCTTCTAAAATTTGGTCCACGACAGCCACACGCCTTACGCGTCAGTTGTCGTCCAGCAATGGTATTGCATTGACGCAACGAATGAAAATAATTTATTTTTCTAATATACCCTAACCCTATTGAAGCTGCTTTCGGGCAGCCAAAAAGAGCCATTTGGCCAACGGGAAAAGGTCGATAGTGATATGCTGCTGGGGAATTGCGCAAAGCAAAACTGAAGCCGGATTTCGAACGCGAGTGCAAGCACACACACACAGACAGGGACACACAATCACTTGCAGACAGTTTTGTTGTCTGCCGACAAAAACGCAATTTCAATTCCCTGTCTTTACGCCAACTTCTGTTGCCTAAAATCCAGTCTGTTCCGCGCGTCCCCACTCCCAGTGCTATAGGATTTCCCCGGAAGTGGGAGGTTCATTGGAATGGCACAAACGGTGTTCAACACAACTGAATTGGCAAAATTCTAATCTAAGGACAAGGCTGCTATGCTATGGACAGCATCAGCCTATTACGCTTAGGTATGCGGTACGAGACCGAGACCTCTTCGCTCTGTAAGCTTGCTATCCTGATACCATAGCAACGTTATCTTTCTGAAGAAGTGAGGAATGGCAGTGCGAGAATGAAAATTATTTCCGTTATGAAGGGAAAAACTTGCTGGAAAGTCAAATCATTCTCTTTCTCCGTTTTTGCGTTTCGATAGGAAAATCTTTCCGCTTGGGGGGGGGGTTCAGATGAAAGGCCCGATGCAATATCAGCCTGAAATATCTTCGAATAGGAGGGAGTTTTGAAGGTCTAATCATTGAGCTCCATCTAGTCTCCATGTCGCTTCTATCGCCTCTGTGCATGGCGCAACCCCCAAAGCCAGTTAGTTGACCAGCTGTTGCGCTCTCGGGGAAGAATTATTGAAATATCCTACTTTCTGTTTTAGTTTTTGGGAATACGTGCTTTATAAATCCTTCGTAATGCTACATTTCTGCGAAGGTAAAACTGTAATCTGTCTGTCTGAGCTGAACTGCACCGAATGTTGCGCCCCTCATCTAAGGTGAATTGCATAATCCACAGATTTAGAGTTTTAAAGTTAAGACCCGGCACTCCTAATCTTTTCTGGTAATCTTGTGAAAGTAAGACAGAGCAAGCAAAGCAGAAATCGACATGCCTGGCCGTGTGGGGGCTTCAAGTATAACGCTTTCAGAAAAGTTGAAGAAGTTCTTGCTTGCGACAGAAAAATTTTTCCCCATTTTCTAAATCTGTTAAAACTTCGCGACTTCTTTAGTTTACTGACTTTAGTTTGTCTTCAGTTGAATTCACGATTGTCCTACCGAAGACCCAGAAGCGTCACATGTCCCTGACCGTCAATTCTCCTGTTCGCTGCCCGACTAACTGCAGCTGGCTTTGCTGAACTAACCAGTGCCAGCCCCAAGTCCAGCCCACACGAGGGTTCCGTCTGTCGTTTCCTGGGGCTCCTATGATGATACATTCATGCATTCTATCTGCGATTCCCACAAAAGCTGGTCAAGTCCTGGCAAAGAGGAACTGCTGCTCTTTCAAGTCCGCTCAAAATCTTCACGATAATCTTGACATCAAAAGGCAAAGGCCAAAGTTACAATTTCTTCAAAAAATCAATAGTAATGACTCATTTAATAAAAAATGAGCTCATTTTAGAAAGTTAGGAATACATACCCACTGGCGTAGCCATGATTTCTAAATTCTAATTAGGGTATATTGCGCCACCAAGGGGCCACCAAGGGGCGCCAAGCACCAAGGGGCGCCAAGCACCAAGGGGCGCCAATTAGCACCAAGGGGCGCCAAGCACCAAGGGGCGCCAAGCACCAAGGGGCGCCAAGCACCAAGGGGCGCCAAGCACCAAGGGGCGCCAAGCACCAAGGGGCGCCAAGCACCAAGGGGCGCCAAGCACCAAGGGGCGCCAAGCACCAAGGGGCGCCAAGCACCAAGGGGCGCCAAGCACCAAGGGGCGCCAAGCACCAAGGGGCGCCAAGCACCAAAGGGGCGCCAAGCACCAAGGGGCGCCAATTAGCACCAAGGGGCGCCAATTAGCACCAAGGGGCGCCAAGCACCAAGGGGCGCCAATTAGCACCAAGGGGCGCCAAGCACCAAGGGGCGCCAAGCACCAAGGGGCGCCAAGCAACAAGGGGCGCCAAGCCACAAGGGGCGCCAAGCACCAAGGGGCGCCAAGCACCAAGGGGCGCCAAGCACCAAGGGGCGCCAAGCACCAAGGGGCGCCAAGCACCAAGGGGCGCCAATTAGCACCAAGGGGCACCAAGCACCAAGGGGCGCCAAGCACCAAGGGGCGCCAAGCACCAAGGGGCGCCAAGCACCAAGGGGCGCCAAGCACCAAGGGGCGCCAAGCACCAAGGGGCGCCAATTAGCACCAAGGGGCGCCAAGCACCAAGGGGTATCAAGCACCAAGGGGCGCCAAGCACCAAGGGGCGCCAAGCACCAAGGGGCGCCAAGCACCAAGGGGCGCCAAGCACCAAGGGGCGCCAAGCACCAAGGGGCGCCAAGCACCAAGGGGCGCCAAGCACCAAGGGGCGCCAAGCACCAAGGGGCGCCAAGCACCAAGGGGCGCCAAGCACCAAGGGGCGCCAAGCACCAAGGGGCGCCAAGCACCAAGGGGCGCCAAGCACCAAGGGGCGCCAAGCACCAAGGGGCGCCAAGCACCAAGGGGCGCCAAGCACCAAGGGGCGCCAAGCACCAAGGGGCGCCAAGCACCAAGGGGCGCCAAGCACCAAGGGGCGCCAAGCACCAAGGGGCGCCATCTGAGGCGCCAGCACCAAGGGGCGCCATCTGGCACCTTTTATAAGCACACGCATAAGCAGGTCACGCAGGTGTATAGCATATTTTTCTTATATACAATATTGGATATTTTTGTGGACTCCTAGGACCTATGGGCGTCTATCCGTTTAAATTGCAAAACTGTTTCTAGACTCTAACTCATAAAGATAATAGTGCAGAATACAAAATATTTATCATGAAGCAATAAATTATAACACTCCAGTCTGTCTGTCTGTCTCGACTCTCTTCCCACAAATGAAACTCTTCGAAGTGAATGAAGTCAATTTTTTCAACAATAGGCCACCAAGCGCCATCCAGGGTCCCAGACGAACTAAGAAATTGCTCCTAATATAATTTTGTTAGTCGGGTTCTCTTGAACTCGAAATTAAGCAGTTTTAGTTCACAAACCAAAGACGAACTTTAGAAAGAGTCTTAAGAAGTCCCAACATGCGAAGGAAAGCTGGTTCACTCTGCAATTAATCAACTTTGCTGCCGGAATTTTACAATTGCTAACACAAAGCCGCAGTCTAATAGGCTCGTAAACTTCAAAAAGCGCCTCCTACCAGTTGAAACCTGCATCGTAAAACTTTTAAGCAAAGCAAACCGCATAAATAAGATCACAGAAGAAGATAGTTGCCCAGGCTTTTCGTGCTCCATATTGACGGAGTATTTTGATACTGTTGCACTGTCCAAATAGTCCAAAAAAGCCTTTATCACCAAGGAGACAGACGGACCCTTGCATCTCTACACTTGGTTGGCAACAAAGATTTAGTAAACTACCTGCTTTAACATAAAAGATGATTTCCCCAGGAGACTCTTCCAGGACCCCAAGTCTGGCCCCTCGAAAATGATATTTCCTTCTAAGAAGATTGACGATGTTTCTCTAAGACCTGTGGGGCGGCGGGCCGAACAAAAATGCATTGGTAGGGGCTAGACATACACACAGGATAAGATGCCGGCATCTCCTCTTTCGCTTTGGATTGGCTGCTGGGACTCTATACGGGGAGAATTTTTTGTGAAAAGGAAAGAGACCAAGGCAGAAGGAGAGAGGGCAAGAGTGAGGAGTAAGCTTGGGGTTGGCTGTATCGCGACATTTGTAGATGCATTTTGGTTGGCTGCCTGGTTTTGGGAAGCTCACAAAGCATAATGTAGCTTCTCGTATACAAGTCTCCACTGGCCTCCTCACAGAGCTTAATTGTGACAAGCTAACAATAAGAGAGGCGCACTGCTCCTGTTCCATTTAACCAAAACGAACGCATTTCTAAAGAATTTCTAAGCCCTCCAGCCAGCCGCAGCTTTTACAACAAGTCGGGGTGTTTAGGAAGCGACAATACAAAACAAGTGGAATTCTCTTGTCAACGAGGCGACAGACCCCAGGCCCCCGACAGACTATTCAGTGTCAGCTATCGCTACAGTTAAACACCACACAACAATCGCTGCTACACAGAGAGAGACGTTAAGCTAGCGATCTTGCTACTGGCGCGAGAGAAGAATTATAAAAGGACGACAGAGAGGAGACCAAAGGAGCGAGACACATTAAGACACAGCTGGCTGCCTTTCAATAGATAACCTGCTGGATCCGTACAACATTTGCGAAGTAGCAGCGCATCATAGGTTTAGAATTTAGCTTGCTCCAACTTGAAGCAAGTAGCAGCCAAAAACCTACAGGCTACAGCTAATCTGTAGCGGAACTGCAGAAGTCAGCAACCAAACATTCGATACGTTTCCCAGGCTTCTAGGATCCTCTAGCTAGGAACTTGCGAATGTAACTCTTTATAATAAAGAGCTATATCGTAGCAGAGCCTGAGAGAGAGAAAGAGAAAGAACGACCGCTTCCATCCACTTCAACGATTTTCGAAACCCAAGCCGCCCCCCTCAAAAATAAGACCCGAATTCGGGACAACGAGCCCACAAGGAAACCAGGAGAGCAAAACAGTCCGCAAGATCGAGCCTGTACAAATATATAAGCCGAATCGAAGTCAACCATCAGCTGATCAAGTCAGCCGGTCCAAGATCTTCAAAATGCATTCCGCTGGGCTGTCAACAGCAGCGTGCACTCTAGTCACCTTCCTGATCAGCTTATCGTTGTTTTCTGCAACGGCTTTGGAAAATAAAATTTCAGGCAATCAAGTGCCGGAAATCAGCAACAGGGAGGCGACGCTATCGTCCGCACCAAAGCTGGTCATCCAGCCGCGGCCGTTGTACTACACCTCGGTGAAGACTCCGGCAGTGATCGAGTGCGCGGCAGACACGTCCTCATACGTCACCATCCTGTGCAACGGTCGTGTGCTCAACCGCAAGCTGGAGATCATGTCCGATCACGAACGGCCTGGTCGGCAGCGATTCTCGGTGCCAATCGAATTCGCC
Organism: Macrostomum lignano; assembly: GCA_002269645.1. Classification (NCBI taxonomy): domain Eukaryota; kingdom Metazoa; phylum Platyhelminthes; family Macrostomidae; genus Macrostomum; species Macrostomum lignano. Next base: position 122,528 of record NIVC01000105.1, read on the forward strand.
GACGTTCAACAATGGAAAGCGGCTGGCGGCGACGGCGAAGCGAGCGGCGAGGAGTTCTACTGCAATTGCGAGGCCTGGAACCACATACCGCAGCTCAACAACACCCTGAGAAAGATTGTCAGTCGAAGGGCGCTGGTTCGTATGGCAGGTAAGCGACTTCTAGTTTAAACTTTAAAATGTACCTCGATTGGCTTGTATTGAATCATGAATATCTTCAATTGATTATAATTTAATTAGCAATTCCATTATTTACGAAGAATTATGAATATTTTTTAGTAACAAATGTATTCAGTTACAAATTGTACCGATGAATCAAAGCTGAAGCTCCCTATTGACGATGCAAGTACTCCAAATAGAATTCACCCACACTAGGGCATTTCTAATGAGACTATGTACATCGAAAACGTACAGACATTTTTAGCAATACATTTCGTAAAAGTCGCTTTAATATTAGGGGGGGGGGCAGAAATTCGGGTCACTAGTCGTTGATTTCTAAATTTACTACTGGCAGAGCCATACAGGAAATGATTGCGAATTTGCACCTGCGCAAAATGGAGCCATAAAGCACAGGTGGCTTCGGGAATATTTTCGCGCAAATTTCATCAAATCTAGAATAGTAAAATTGCAAGAAGATTGTGCGTAGAAGCATGGTGGATTAAGATTGTAATCGATTATTTCCGGTTCTATAGTCTATTTAAATGCGAATAAATGCTAGCGGGAAGGGGGGCGCTGAAAAGGCTATGGAATGCGCGTGTGACTGCACGAGGCTGAAGCAGAAAAGACAGACCGACACAGAGAGGTCTGTTGAAAAAGAGATTTTGATGACAGAAGAAGCAAAGCAATAATCAAAAGAGAGAAGGCCTTAGGTCTTGCACGCATCCCTGGGCAATGACAGCACGCTTGAGTTGAGCGAATAAATAGTGTATACATCAACATATAAATTTAGTATTATTTAGCTTTATAATACTGCAGGCCTCTCTTTTAGTTTGTGCTCCAGTTGGGTCTGTTGCGCATCATTGAACAGTGGAGAAGGCTTCGAGAATGGACCCCCCCCCACCTTAGCCAAGGGTAAAGGACCAGACTGAAGTGAACTCAGAGGCAAAAGATGATCGATTTTAGGGACGAAAGCGAGAAATCATGCCACGCTTTCGCGAAAAGAAAACTTTGAATTGAACCGTATCATTAATAGCATTGGCATGCAGGTTAGTCATCATTTGATTACGCGCGTAGATCTGCTTAATTTTTTTATGCATTTGAGTGCATTGCATAGGGATCTGCTTGTAAATTAAACAGCTCGATTAAGATTCAAGTCGAGTGTTTAATGAAAAACACAGCGACAAGACAAAGCGGAGTAGGTAGAAGCTGAGCAAGCCACTTCAACAAGAATCTCGCTCCACTCACTTGCTAGCAAACAGTCCCAAAGCCAGTGGAGAAGTGAAAAAGAAAAAAAGGCAAAAAATTCTAGGCAAGGGAGGGTACTTTACTACGAGAACAACCTGACTCGGGCAATCCGTCCAGCCCTTTCCCTTGTGCAAACAGCTTATGGAATATTTCCTTCGCTTTTGCGTGTAATACGAGGATCATGCTGCCATGTCTTAGTCAGTCAGTCAGTCATTAACCATGCAGGGCCAAGTCAAGTCAAGTCAAGATACTCCACGGCTTTGAACAAGTGCTCAACCTACTCAGCATATAGCACTGCATAGCAGTTCTCAATTCCTAAAGCCATGCGCATAATAGGGTAAATAATACAATCGTAATTTATTAAGCATTGGGGTCCTAGTTGGCTTGTAGAGATGCTAGGCCAGTGGTATATGAAATAGACAGATGCAGATAGACAGAATGAAGCGAAATATTAGGGGGGTGTTGAGAGAGTGTGAGAAAAAAACCCGACAATTTAAGCTGGCTTGTCACGACATATGCACTCCGTACCTTCACCAACCATTGTTCGGTTCTTCTCTGGTCCTCTCTGTGATACATTCATTCTCTAACCCTTGCCTTATTAAATGTGTCAGTTTAGCTCTGATGCTAATACGCTTGCATACATATTTATTATTGGCTTAGAATTTGCCAAATTGTATTCTTCAGCAGGGTGTGTGTATGTGTTGTGTATTAATAAAAACGTATACCTGAGATGGGTAATTAGATATTACTTGCCACACAGGGCAGGCCACATCTGAAATCTCGCATTGTTATGACGCTATTGTGCGCTTGTTTCTAATAGCCCGCGAAATTTTAGCTTCAGCTCTGCATAGGTGCAAACGATGATAGAATTACAGGTTGGGTTTACTAGCAGTCTGGGGCTTGAAATGAATTTTAAAGTTAAGCTCCATTTGAAGTTCATTTCAATAATATTGTCATTTAATATTTTCTACCGTCTCTCTTATTTGAAGCGTTCGAGTCTGACCGGTTCCAGTTCGACCCGGTGCCAATGAATGTGTCCAAATCTGCCAATAGCGTGATCCTGTCCTGCACTCCTCCGAAAGGGACGCCGAAACCACAGGTAAGAATCATACGATGAGGATGAGGCGCTGGGAGGATGTCAGAGTTGCTAGGAGGATCTCAAAGTTTCTAAAAGGATGTCGGAGTTGCTAGAAGGATGTCAGAGTAACTAGAAGAATTTCAGAGTTTCTATAAGGATGTCAGAGTAACTAGAAGAATGTCAGAGTCGCTAGAAGGATGTCAGAGTTGCTAGAAGGATGTCAGAGTTTCTATAAGGATGTCAGAGTCGCTAGAAGGATGTCAGAGCTTCTATAAGGATGTCAGAGTTTCTATAAGGATGTCAGAGTAACTAGAAGAATGTCAGAGTCGCTAGAAGGATGTCAGAGTTGCTAGAAGGATGTCAGAGTTTCTATAAGGATGTCGGAGTCGCTAGAAGGATGTCAGAGTTGCTAGAAGGATGTCAGAGTAACTAGAAGGATTTCAGAGTCGCTAGAAGGATGTCAGAGTTGCTAGAAGGATGTCAGAGTTTCTATAAGGATGTCAGAGTCGCTAGAAGGATGTCAGAGTCGCTAGAAGGATGTCAGAGTTTCTAGAAGGATGCCAGAGTTGCTATAAGGATGTCAGAGTTGCTAGAAGGATGTCAGAGTTGCTAGAAGGATGCCAGAGTTGCTAGAACGATGTCAGGGTTGCTAGAATGATGTCAGAGTTGCTAGAAGAATGTCAGAGTCGCTAGAAGGATGCCAGAGTCGCTAGAAGGATGTCAGAGTTGCTAGAAGGATGCCAGGGTTGCTAGAACGATGTCAGGGTTGCTAGAATGATGTCAGAGTTGCTAGAAGAATGTCAGAGTCGCTAGAAGGATGCCAGGGTTGCTAGAACGATGTCAGGGTTGCTAGAATGATGTCAGAGTTGCTAGAAGAATGTCAGAGTCGCTAGAAGGATGCCAGGGTTGCTAGACCTCTGAAAGACATGATAGAAAAGTGTGGTAGGATAATTTCAGCGGTGCTAGAAGAGAAACGGGGTCGGGGAAGAACCTGCCAGTTGTTTTTGAGCTTTCACTGAAGGGGGATGCGAAGCACCATTCAGACAGACCTTAGCTCAGTCGCCAGACAGGCGACAGATGGCCCTCCTGAGGGGTGAATTTTATCGATGCTTTATGCCTCAGATGAGGATTCTGGCTGTCTGGACATAAATAATCCCCATAATTAATAGTTCGAGCGGCATAGGGGGGGGGGCTTTCGGTCGATCGAAGCAAGGAGTGGATACACTTCTTCTGCCCGTCTGCTCCCCGAGGCCCTCAGGATCCGACAAGACAAAGACGGCAATACTCAGGAAACACAAATTTATTACCACCCCCATGTGTTAAATATTAATTATTTATCGTTCTGTTTTGCTACACTCCGCTTCTCTCCCCGAGGATAAATCGAAAATTGAGTGCCAGCTAGCTTAGTCCCAACTCCGAAAGGAACCCCCCGTCGAGTCAAGTAAAGACTAGAAATTATCTTTGCGTGACGCCAAGGTTTAGGTTAGGTTAAGGTGAAGATTGTGTCACCTTGCATCATTTAACAGCTCAGCAGGGCGCCTCTTCAACAATTCGACGATGGCTTCTGGGGTTCTTTGGAGCCCCCCAGGTCCCCCCAAGTCTCCTAGACCTCTGCTTCCAGGTGCTACATAATTAGCAACAGTTCCAGTTTAAAGTTTTTTTGTAGTACTTACCTGTAACCTTTAACCCTGTCAAAAAAACCCATCATTTTGGTCAGGTGAAATGGTTAAAAGACGGCCAACCACTGGACATGGCGGCCCTGGGTGACCGCGTCACCATCGACCATCAGAAGCAGCTCATCATTCGGCCCCTGGAGTTGCACGACCGGGGCAACTACAGCTGCGTGGCCGAGCTGCCGGGTCTGCAGCTGCACTCCAGGCCCGCCGAGCTGTGGATTCGCGGTGAGTTGTGCCACTCTGCCCTGTCTAACAGGTGTGGCACTCTGCCCTGTCTAACAGGTGTGGCACTCTGCCCTGTCTAACAGGTGTAGCACTCTGCCCTGTCTAACAGGTGTGGCACTCTGCCCTGTCTAACAGGTGTGCCACTCTGCCCTGTCTAACAGGTGTGGCACTCCGCCCTGTCTAACAGGTGTGCCACTCTGCCCTGTCTAACAGGTGTAGCACTCCGCCCTGTCTAACAGGTGTGGCACTCCGCCCTGTCTAACAGGTGTGGCACTCCGCCCTGTCTAACAGGTGTGCCACTCTGCCCTGTCTAACAGGTGTAGCACTCCGCCCTGTCTAACAGGTGTGGCACTCCGCCCTGTCTGTGTCTAACAGATGACACTATCCCCTGTCTAACAGGTGTGACACTATCCCCTGTCTAACAGGTGTGGCACTATCCCCTGTCTAACAGGTGTGACACTATCCCCTGTCTAACAGGTGTGACACTATCCCCTGTCTAACAGGTGTGGCACTATCCCTGTCTAACAGGTGTGACACTATCCCCTGTCTAACAGGTGTGGCACTATCCCCTGTCTAACAGGTGTGACACTATCCCCTGTCTAACAGGTGTGACACTATCCCCTGTCTAACAGGTGTGACACTATCCCCTGTCTAACAGGTGTGGCACTATCCCCTGTCTAACAGGTGTGACACTATCCTCTGTCTAACAGGTGTGACACTATCCCCTGTCTAACAGGTGTGACACTATCCCCTGTCTAACAGGTGTGACACTATCCCCTGTCTAACAGGTGTGACACTATCCCCTGTCTAACAGGTGTGACACTATCCCCTGTCTAACAGGTGTGGCACTATCCCCTGTCTAACAGGTGTGACACTATCCTCTGTCTAACAGGTGTGACACTATCCCCTGTCTAACAGGTGTGACACTATCCCCTGTCTAACAGGTGTGACACTATCCCCTGTCTAACAGGTGTGACACTATCCCCTGTCTAACAGGTGTGACACTATCCCCTGTCTAACAGGTGTGACACTATCCCCTGTCTAACAGGTGTGACACTATCCCCTGTCTAACAGGTGTGGCACTATCCCCTGTCTAACAGGTGTGACACTATCCCCTGTCTAACAGGTGTGACACTATCCCCTGTCTAACAGGTGTGGCACTATCCCCTGTCTAACAGGTGTGACACTATCCCCTGTCTAACAGGTGTGACACTATCCCCTGTCTAACAGGTGTGACACTATCCCCTGTCTAACAGGTTTGGCACTATCCCCTGTCTAACAGGTGTGACACTATCCTCTGTCTAACAGGTGTGACACTATCCCCTGTCTAACAGGTGTGACACTATCCCCTGTCTAACAGGTGTGACACTATCCCCTGTCTAACAGGTGTGACACTATCCCCTGTCTAACAGGTGTGACACTATCCCCTGTCTAACAGGTGTGGCACTATCCCCTGTCTAACAGGTGTGACACTATCCTCTGTCTAACAGGTGTGACACTATCCCCTGTCTAACAGGTGTGACACTATCCCCTGTCTAACAGGTGTGACACTATCCCCTGTCTAACAGGTGTGACACTATCCCCTGTCTAACAGGTGTGACACTATCCCCTGTCTAACAGGTGTGACACTATCCCCTGTCTAACAGGTGTGACACTATCCCCTGTCTAACAGATGACACTATCCCCTGTCTAACAGGTGTGACACTATCCCCTGTCTAACAAGTATGACACTACGGGTGTTTTATTTAAGTAAAATATTCTTTTGAGATTTGAACAAAATTATTCCTATAAGCAAGCTATGATAGAAGCAAGATATGACCTTAGAAATTTGATAAATAAATTGCCTTAGATATAGATTCTGCGTTTACCCTGAGGCCATAAGACATATGAGTATTATTAATCTAGATGAAGCTACAGAGCCACAAAAAATGACATCAGTTAAAGTTGCAGATTCTGTAGTCAGTTCTGGCTCAGACGACCTCGCGCATCTAACCGTTAGTTGCCAAGAGAAAAACATGACAGATAGGTTGGATAAGATATCCTGCAGCATGGCAGTCATAGTTCACAGTGAGGACCCTCTGCGGATAATCTGAAGATTATTGGATCAGAGATGCAAAGCAAGGATATAAAATCTTGGCCTTATGAAGATGATGTATCGTTCCTTACTGTTTTATAATTTTGTAAAGTATAAATTTACTTTACAATTAAATAGTGGACTCTTGTTAATTCCTTTCATTCTCGGCTGCAATGTCCCATATTGGATAGCCTAAAAATGGCACCCTTCCAAATCCAAAATGGCACTCTCCCAAATCGAAAAAGGCACTCTCCCGAATCCAAAATGGCACCCTCCCGAATCCAAAAATGGCACTCTCCCAAATCCAAAATGGCACTCTCCCGAATCCAAAAATGGCACTCTCTCAAGTCCAAAATGGCACTCTCCCGAATCCAAAAATGGCACTCTCCCGAATCCAAAAATGGCACTCTCCCGAATCCAAAAATGGCACTCTCCCGAATCCAAAAATGGCACTCTCCCGAATCCAAAAATGGCACTCTCCCGAATTCAAAAATGGCACTCTCCCGAATCCAAAAATGGCATTCTCCCGAATCCAAAAATGGCGCTCTCCCGAATCCAAAATGGCACTCTCCCGAATCCAAAATGGCACACTCCCGAATCCAAAATGGCACTCTCCCGAATCCAAAAATGGCACTCTCCCGAATCCAAAAATGGCTCTCTCCCGAATCCAAAAATGGCACTCTCCCGAATCAAAAAATGGCACTCTCTCAAGTCCAAAATGGCACTCTCCCGAATCCAAAAATGGCACTCTCTCAAGTCCAAAATGGCACTCTCCCGAATCCAAAAATGGCACTCTCCCGAATCCAAAAATGGCTCTCTCCCGAATCCAAAAATGGCACTCTCCCGAATCCAAAAATGGCACTCTCTCAAGTCCAAAATGGCACTCTCCCGAATCCAAAATGGCACTCTCCCGAATCCAAAAATGGCACTCTCTCAAGTCCAAAATGGCACTCTCCCGAATCCAAAAATGGCACTCTCTCAAGTCCAAAATGGCACTCTCCCGAATCCAAAAATGGCACTCTCCCGAATCCAAAAATGGCACTCTCCCGAATCCAAAAATGGCACTCTCTCAAGTCCAAAATGGCACTCTCCCGAATCCAAAAATGGCACTCTCCCGAATCCAAAATGGCACTCTCCCGAATCCAAAAATGGTACTCTCCCGAATCTAAAAATGGCACTCTCCTAAATCAAAAAATTGCAGCCTCCCAAATCCAAAATGGCACTCCCCCGAATCCAGAAATGGCACTCTCCCGAATCCAAAATGGTACTCTCCCGAATCCAAAAGTGGCACTCTGCCGAATCCAAAAGTGGCACTCTGCCGAATCCAAAATGGCACCCTCCTAAATCCAAAATGGCAGCCTCCCGAATCCAAAAATGGCACTCTCCCGAATCCAAAAATGGCACTCTCCCGAATCCAAAAATGGCACTCTCCCGAATTCAAAAATGGCACTCTCCCGAATCCAAAATGGCACTCTCCCGAATCCAAAATGGCACTCTCCCGAATCCAAAATGGCACTCTCCCGAATCCAAAATGGCACTCTCCCAAATCCAAAATGGCACTCTCCCAAATCCAAAACGGCACTCTGCGCTAAAATGACACGGTGCCCTTTAACCCGAACTGTCTCCAGTGGACGGTGGCTGGTCAGACTGGACCACGATGCGTTCCTGTCATCCCAGCTGCGACTCGGGTACCGAATGCTCCAGCGACTGCTTTGCCAAGAGCTCGGAGCGGCGCCGCCAGTGCACCAACCCGGAGCCGCAGTTTGGCGGACAGCCGTGCCAAGGTCGGGCGGTGATCTCTGAGGCCTGCGACGCCAAGTGTACAGGTGAGGCTGAGATATTAGTATCATTTTTCTATCATTAATCATAGATTGACCTATAGTTAATCAAGTCTCTAACAAAGCTTCTCTAAGCTATCATCTAATCTCTACAATTGTTGATCTTATTTCTACCCTTGTTGATCTAATCTCGGGCCTCGTTGATCTAATCTCTACCTTAATTGATCTAGTCTCTACCATCGTTGATCTAATCTCTCTACCCTTGTTGATCTAATATGTACCCTCACTGATCTAACCTCTACCCTCGTTTATCTAATCTCTACCCTCGTTGATCTAATCTCTACCCTTGTTGATCTAATCTCTACCCTTGTTAATATAATCTCTAGAAAGACCCATGTTGATCTAAATTTCTATCCTCATTGATGGAATCTCTACCCTCAGTTATCTAATCTCATTTCAACATTTATTCATATAGACCAATCTCTTACCCTTAGATCTCTCTACCACACTCTTCTACTCTCTACTCTCTCTTAAACAAACCCAAAACTTAATCTACTCCAGTCAACGGAGCCTGGAGTCCGTGGAGCTCCTGGAGCTACTGCGGTGAGGACTGCCGCTCGCTGCGCCACCGCTCCTGCACCAACCCGGCGCCCAGGAATGGCGGCCGCACCTGCGACACCGACTCTGGCGCCGGCGCCGCCGCTGACAAGGAGGTCCGGAATTGCACAGATGGACAGTGCAAGAGTGAGTTCACTGGCTGCCGTCTGCTGTCTGCTGGTTCTGGCTCTGCTCTGCTAGTCTGAGTTGATCCCCTCTCTCTAACTCACTTTTCTCCATCTCCAATCTATCTCCCATCTCTCTATCTCCTATCTCTCCATCTCCCATCTCTCTAACTCACCTTTCTCCATCTCCAATCTATCTCCCATCTCTCTAACTCCTATCTCTCCATCTCCCATCTCTCTAACTCACCTTTCTCCATCTCCAATCTATCTCCCATCTCTCTATCTCCTATCTCCCTATCTCCCATCTCTCTAACTCCTATCTCTCCATCTCCCATCTCTCTAACTCACCTTTCTCCATCTCCAATCTATCTCCCATCTCTCTAACTCCTATCTCTCCATCTCCCATCTCTCTAACTCACCTTTCTCCATCTCCAATCTATCTCCCATCTCTCTATCTCCTATCTCTCCATCTCCCATCTCTCTAACTCACCTTTCTCCATCTCCAATCTATCTCCCATCTCTCTATCTCCTATCTCTCCATCTCCCATCTCTCTATCTCCTATCTCTCTATCTCCTATCTCCCTATCTCCCATCTCTCTAACTCCTATCTCTCCATCTCCCATCTCTCTAACTCACCTTTCTCCATCTCCAATCTATCTCCCATCTCTCTAACTCCTATCTCTCCATCTCCCATCTCTCTAACTCACCTTTCTCCATCTCCAATCTATCTCCCATCTCTCTATCTCCTATCTCTCCATCTTATCTCTCTAACTCACCTTTCTCCATCTCCAATCTATCTCCCATCTCTCTATCTCCTATCTCTCCATCTCCCATCTCTCTAACTCACCTTTCTCCATCTCCAATCTATCTCCCATCTCTCTATCTCCTATCTCTCCATCTCCCATCTCTCTATCTCCTATCTCTCTATCTCCTATCTCCCTATCTCCCATCTCTCTAACTCCTATCTCTCCATCTCCCATCTCTCTAACTCACCTTTCTCCATCTCCAATCTATCTCCCATCTCTCTATCTCCTATCTCCCTATCTCCCATCTCTCTAACTCACCTTTCTCCATCTCCAATCTATCTCCCATCTCTCTATCTCCTATCTCCCTATCTCCCATCTCTCTAACTCACCTTTCTCCATCTCCAATCTATCTCCCATCTCTCTATCTCCTATCTCTCCATCTCCCATCTCTCTAACTCACCTTTCTCCATCTCCAATCTATCTCCCATCTCTCTATCTCCCATCTCTCCATCTCCCATCTCTCTATCTCCCATCTCTCCATCTCCCATCTCTCCAACTCCCATCTCTCTATCTCCCATCTCTCCATCTCCCATCTCTCTATCTCCCATCTCTCTATCTCCCATCTCTCCATCTCCCATCTCTCTATCTCCTATCTCTCTATCTCCTATCTCTCTATCTCCACTCTCTCCATCTCCTATCTCTCTATCTCCCATCTCTCCATCTCCCATCTCTCTAACTCCCATCTCTCTATCTCCTATCTCTCTATCTCCTATCTCTCTATCTCCCATCTCTCTATCTCCCATCTCTCTAACTCCCATCTCTCTATCTCCCATCTCTCTATCTCCTATCTCTCTATCTCCCATCTCTCTAACTCACCTTTCTCCATCTCCCATCTATCTCCCATCTCCCTATCTCCCATCTCTCTATCTCCCATCTCTCCATCTCCCATCTCTCCATCTCCCATCTCTCTAACTCCCATCTCTCTATCTCCTATCTCTCTATCTCCTATCTCTCTATCTCCCATCTCTCTATCTCCACTCTCTCCATCTCCCATCTCTCTAAATGCCATCTCTCTATCTCCTATCTCTCTATCTCCCATCTCTCTATCTTCCTGAACCTTACAAATGCTTAATACTGTATGCAACACTCTCTCTGAAAGCAGCTTATGCAATCTAGTGAGCATAAATTATGGACTTGTGAAATGACTGCCGGATAGGGACGGCTTGGGAAAATGTTAATTTTAGAAATGTCAATTCCCGAACTGGGGTTTTTGTAGCCAGATCCGACACGGCTCCCATGCGACTATGGTTGTTGAGAATAAAATACAGTGTGAGGATAAGAGCAGATGACCTGACTGACTTATCAGCAAAGTGTGCTCAGGCTTGCGCAAGTGACTGACTGACTGACAGACACTGAAATATGGGGGCTGAGGCACAGGGCTGCTAAGATCCTAAAGCCCTTAAGGGAAAAATTGAACTCTCAACTTGAACGGTACCTTCACTATCAGCTGCGACTTCTAATGGGAGTTTCTTCCCTGGATCGGCAAGACAGTGTGTCAGTGACTCATTTTTGTAGGACCTCACAAACGAGGTGAAAAAATGAAGTAATTGTTTGGAATAAAATAAAGTTCAGAGTGGCTTCAGGAAGTGCCAAAATCTACTTCAGGGGAGTGCCAAAATCTACTTCAGGGGAGTGCCAAAATCTACTTCAGGGGAGTGCCAAAATCTACTTCAGGGGAGTGCCAAAATCTACTTCAGGGTAGCGACAAAATCTACTTCAGGGGAGTGCCAAAATCTACTTCAGGGGAGTGCCAAAATCTACTTCAGGGTAGCGCCAAAATCCACTTCAGGGGAGTGCTAAAATCTACTTCAGGGTAGCGACAAAATCTACTTCAGGGTAGCGACAAAATCTACTTCAGGGTAGTGCCAAAATCTACTTCAGGGTAGTGCCAAAATCTACTTCAGGGTAGCGCCAAAATCTACTTCAGGGGAGCGCCAAAATCTACTTCAGGGTAGCGCCAAAATCTACTTCAGGGGAGCGCCAAAATCTACTTCAGGGGAGCGCCAAAATCTACTTCAGGGGAGCGCCAAAATCTACTTCAGGGGAGCGCCAAAATCTACTTCAGGGGAGCGCCAAAATCTACTTCAGGGTAGTGCCAAAATCTACTTCAGGGTAGCGCCAAAATCTACTTCAGGGGAGTGCCAAAATCTACTTCAGGAGAGAGCCAAAATCTACTTCAGGGAAGTGCCAAAATCTACTTCAGGGTAGCGCCAAAATCTACTTCAGGGTAGCGCCAAAATCTACTTCAGGGGAGCGCCAAAATCTACTTCAGGGTAGCGCCAAAATCTACTTCAGGGTAGCGCCAAAATCTACTTCAGGGAAACGCTAGAAAAAGTTTAACTTGAAAAAATCTCAGTACTCGTATGATAGACCGAACGCAAAATAAAAACCTCAGCTGCAAATAATTATGAAGCTTTTCAATTGGCATTTCTTGCCTTTTCTGTCTTTCGTTTGACATGGACTAAAGCAAGAACATCACTTGAAGCTACAATTCTCTTCAAATTAATCTCCGACATTTAATCCAGTTTATTGATGCAGGCCACTTTTGAAACGCGGAGATCTGCGCAAATGAAAGAAAAACACATGCTTTCCGTTTACTTCTTAAATCGAATTGACTCTATCAAGAACTGCCCGTATTCGGTTCGCAAATTCTGTTGTTATTTTTCTGGCGAGATTCACTCTCGATTTCACGCAACGACAACCGCAGGTGTCTAATTGGTTCTATTTATAAAAATTATTTTGCAGAAGAGGATCCGGCCCTGCTCAGATATATCAACGGAGACGGCAAAACAGGTAGGAAGACGCGACATGTTACTCATGATTTTGATCGTTTCTTTACTCTCTTCCTCAAATCATTGATTCTTATTCTACTAACTGCCCTACCCCATCATGTCCCAGCTGCTCAATCACTCACGTGACACAATAGAGGCCGTTCTTCCAAGCATAAATTATTCTTGTCAGCTAAGGCTGGGACCGCCTGTCGAGACCAGTCCCCATTCGCTTGTCAAAGCTGTCGCAAGTGTCTGTGTTTCTCTCCCATGAACTGCGACATTTAACCAGACTGAATGCAAAAGCTTGCGTGTGTGAGAAATTCAGTAAAGTAAAGTAAAAAAAACTCATCAATGGGTCGCGGGTTGTTGGAGGACAACTTTGCTTGCTTTATTTATGCTTTATAGCTTGAATGATAATGCTTTGCATGAACAACGTCCCTACTGCTTGCTTATGAGTCACACACTCCATGATTTTAGCTCTGAGAGTTTTTGAGTCCTGAGCTTCGATTTCGCGTTAGGAAAATTTATCTAAAGATTCAAGATAGATCGACAGACACTAATACACAGACGAAGAGACAGACAGACAGACAGACAGACAGACAGACAGGCAGGCAGACAGACAGACAGACAGACAGACAGACAAACAGAATTTTTGGTATGAAAATCATTAACCAGTTAATGGTAATAATTGATTGCACCTGCGGCGCAACTGAAGGCTGCTTACGGCTGTTCAGTCCAAGGACTGGGGGGTCCTCACACACAGCCTCAATTACCCCAGCTAATGCTGGCACCCATTTTACAGCTGGGTGAACTCAAATGACTGTAGATTCATAGCAACTGACTGACTTTAATGGTGAGAACCTCATCCCAATTTCAGTGAGCTCAGACCACGCAGCCAACCTCAACAACTTGGCCATCTACATTGGCCTGTTTGTAGCTGCCGCAGTTGTACTAACCGTTGTCATGGTGATTGTCTATCTGGTCAGAAAGAAATCCGTGTCAGGTTTCGCCTCTGGACGTCGTAGAAGTTTGCGTCAGCATCAGCATCACACTAATGGTGAGTTGTTGAGCGATTCCCCACATGAAGGCCAACCCCCCAAGGGACAGAGACTGTACATGCCCGACGATTAGATATTCAAAGGGCCACTGTGTACACCCTGTGTGAGAATTTCCATCAGTGCTTGTTTAAGACGATGCCCTCAGCCCCTCTTGCAATTACTAATATTTTTGAAGTGAATCTGAAGCTACTGTTGATTCTGTTTTGAAAGGTTTAGAAAGCAGACAATTTTGTAATAATCTAGCCTATAAAAGCTTCGGTGGAATGTCTTCTAGTTATAACAAAAAATCTGAGACAGAAACTTTCTAATATAGCATTTATATAATCCATAGCAGAGTGAGTGACATTCTTAATTTTTCAATTTCGCGCTCAAATTGTATATGGCGATTACGTAATAGCTACAGACTTCGTAAAACTTTTCACTTTCCTCTGTCAATAAAAAATCTATAAAACTTCGCGAACATTTGAACCAAGAGTTATAGAGAACAGGTGTTCCGCGAAAATGTTAAGGCTTGAGAAGGGAAAAGTTAGAGAGGCACAATATTCTGCAATCGATTACTAGTTGAGTATGACTGCTCCAACCACATTGCAGGGAACTGTTCAACAGTCAGTTCCAACGACAAGGACGTCAAACACACCAATGGTGAGCGGATGATTTTTTTTTATTCGACAAAAATTTCCTTAGGATATTTTTATTGCGGATTCTGATGTCAACTTTTGCGATTACGTAATAACATTGGGTTAAATGTATGGGGTAAAATGTCAAGTCTACAATCTGGCAAGCTTTACGAGTTAAACCCGTGGTCTTTAAGCCTAGGGGTTCATGCGTATAGCTGTGGGTGATATGGCTGGCAGAAATCAGAGGCTGCAAAATGCACAGCAGATATGGCTGCAAACTGGTGCACATGCTTTGTGCGGTTATATCACGTTGTGGAATTCAACAGGCAGGTCGATTCATTATAAATAGACACATGACAGACAGACGGACACTAAGACAGGCCGACAGACAGAGAGGCAGACACGCAGACAGACAGGTAGACAGACAGACACTAAGACAAGCAGACAGACAGACAGACAGACAGACAGACAGACAGACAGACAGACAGACAGACAGACAGACAGCGCATCGCTAAAACACTAAAAAGCACTTAAACTCAAAGCAATCAAGTAGTTAAGGCGGTATTTTTTATTTCCAGACAAAATTCTAGAAAAGAAAACAAGCGTAACTTGCAAAACAAATTCAATAATAAAGAGCAGCAGCAGCAGAAACTGGCAGATTAACAGAAGATGATTTGTATTTTCTTTCAATTTCCCGCTCTGGCCGTCCCGTCCTGCAGCCTCAAGCCCTAAGCCGATGGCTCCCTGCCCACCCCCATCCGAAGATAAAATTGGGGTTGCAGACAGAATCTCTTCACCATCGGAGCAACAACCCCCCGCCAACAACCCCCCGCCAACCCATTTTTCCCCAGCTGCCTCGCTTCTGCATGCTTGTCAGTCCAGACCCATGCAGGGCCCGAGGGCAGCCCCTCTACTTCCCTTATTCCGCATTAAGTTTGCTTACCAACCAGGCTGACGGAGAAAAAACTTGGAGGTACCTGAAGTCATTTTTTTCTCTACCTTTCTTTCATTCGCAAAGAAAAAAGAATCATCCCATTCCACATCGGCTTTGCTTGTCTGAATTGTCGGTTGAACTCTCTTCTCGTCTCCTACTGCCTCACACACGCACCAGAGAGGAGATTTTAGAGATGCTTAAGGGCGCTTTTTACCTCCTAGTCAAGGGCTTGAGTTATTGTCATTTTTATCTGAATAAAGCTGCCATTTTATTTACAGTAAAAAAGCTACCTAATTATAGTTGACAAATATTTGAGAATTTCAAAATCAAGATAAACAGGTAGATGGAGGCTAAGGCATTATCTAGGACACTATGGCACTGTCTAGGATACTAAGGCACTATCTACATGTAGATCACTAAGGCCACTGTCTAGGACAGACACTGAGAAATTGTCTAGGACAGACACTGAGACATTGTCTAGGACAGACACTGAAACATTGTCTAGGACAGACACTGAGAAATTGTCTAGGACAGACACTGAGACACTGTCCAGGACAGACACTGAGACATTGTCCAGGACAGACACTGAGACATTGTCTAGGACAGACACTGAAACATTGTCCAGGACAGACACTGAGACATTGTCCAGGACATACACTGAGACACTGTCCAGGACAGACACTGAGACATTGTCTAGGACAGACACTGAAACATTGTCTAGGACAGACACTGAGACAGTGTCTAGGACAGACACTGAAACATTGTCTAGGACAGACACTGAAACATTGTCTAGGACAGACACTGAGAAATTGTCTAGGATAGACACTGAGACACTGTCCAGGACAGACACTGAGACATTGTCCAGGACAGACACTGAGACATTGTCTAGGACAGACACTGAAACATTGTCCAGGACAGACACTGAGACATTGTCCAGGACAGACACTGAGACACTGTCCAGGACAGACACTGAGACATTGTCTAGGACAGACACTGAAACATTGTCTAGGACAGACACTGAGACAGTGTCTAGGACAGACACTGAGACATTGTCCAGGACAGACACTCGGACACTGTCCAAGACAGACACAGAAACATTGTCCAGGACAGACACTGAGACATTGTCCAGGACAGACACTGAAACATTGTCCAGGACAGACACTGAGACACTGTCTAGGACAGACACTGAGACATTGTCCAGGACAGACACTGAGACACTGTCCAGGACAGACACTGAGACACTGTCTAGGACAGACACTGAGACACTGTCTAGGACAGACACTGAGACACTGTCTAGGAAGGACACTGAGACACTGTCTAGGACAGACACTGAGACACTGTCTAGGACAGACACTAAGACATTGTCTAGGACAGACACTGAAACATTGTCTAGGACAGACACTGAGACAGTGTCTAGGACAGACACTGAGACATTGTCCAGGACAGACACTCGGACACTGTCCAAGACAGACACAGAAACATTGTCCAGGACAGACACTGAGACATTGTCCAGGACAGACACTGAGACATTGTCCAGGACAGACACTGAGACAGTGTCTAGGACAGACACTGAGACACTGTCTAGGACAGACACTGAGACACTGTCTAGGACAGACACTGAGACACTGTCTAGGACAGACACTGAGACACTGTCTAGGACAGACACTAAGACATTGTCTAGGACAGACACTGAAACATTGTCTAGGACAGACACTGAGACAGTGTCTAGGACAGACACTGAGACATTGTCCAGGACAGACACTCGGACACTGTCCAAGACAGACACAGAAACATTGTCCAGGACAGACACTGAGACATTGTCCAGGACAGACACTGAGACATTGTCCAGGACAGACACTGAGACAGTGTCTAGGACAGACACTGAGACATTGTCCAGGACAGACACTGGGACACTGTCCAAGACAGACACTGAGACATTGTCCAGGACAGACACTGAGACATTGTCCAGGACAGACACTGAGACAGTGTCCAGGACAGACACTGAGACATTGTCCAGGACAGACACTGAGACAGTGTCCAGGACAGACACTGAGACATTGTCCAGGACAGACACTGAGACATTGTCTAGGACAGACACTGAGACATTGTCCAGGACAGACACTGAGACATTGTCTAGGACAGACACTGAGACATTGTCCAGGACAGACACTGAGACACTGTCCAGGACAGACACTGAGACATTGTCTAGGGCAGACACTGAGACACTGTCCAGGACAGACCCTGAGACATTGTCTAAGACAGACACGACGGCAGGCTCTAAGGCACTGTACAATCAGAGACACTAAGACACACTAGAATACTGGCTAAGACATGAACAAAGACAAGACAGACACTTTAGACAGGCCAATTTGCAATAAAAACAAAATCATAATCAAAAAGACAAAGACTAAAGTTGCATATGATTTGCTTGAAATAAACTCTAACCCCCCTTCCCCCAACTCAACAGAGCTGCTGCTACCGCCAGAGCTGAGCAGCAGTGGGACTACAATTAAAAATCCCAACGTAATCGAGATGTCGCAGCATCACGGACATCAGCAGCAGCAGCAGGTGCGAATGCAGACGAGCGAATCTCAGCTCCCGGTTCACCTGCCGATGTCTTCAACCTACCAGAGCATTGCCAAACATCACCCGGTGTTCCACTACGCCACCTGCTACGCTAGCAGCCCCGTGGACTTCAGCGGACGCCCCAGTTCGGCGTTGTACGAGCTGGCTGCTCCTGGCTGCCAACTGCAGCAACAGCAGCAGCCACTGTTGCCCGGCAGTGCCAAGCCTGAGCAGCTGGCTTGGGCTCGACTGGGACCCGGTGGTGGACGGGTTTGCCTTGCTGAGACTGGTGAGTCTGCCGGTGTGTCGTATTGTCTGTCTTACAGTGTCTTAAAGCTTGTCTGTCTGTCCTACAGTGTCTTAAAGCTTGTCTGTCTTACAGTGTCTTAAACATTGTCTGTCTGTCTGTCTGTCTGTCTTTCTGTCTGTCTGTCTGTCTGTCTGTCTGTCTGTCTGTCTGTCTGTCTGTCTGTCTGTCTCGTATCCGTCCCACTCTACTGGTTAAAAAAGGCCTTGCAATCGCCATGCCAGTCTGGTCGCTCAGCTACCAGGTGCTTGTCCCAGGTCGCACGCTTCAAAGACTTGAATCATAGCGTGAAGCTTGAATGCGTCTTCCTGGCTTAGCAGGTTCCCGACAAAGCCCTATAGAATGTTCTTCCGGTTCACTGGAAATGCGAGGAGTTCATGGGTGCAGCCCTGCCAATTGCTTGTCAAGAGGACTGGCTGTTACGCAACGCATGCGCGAGCTAGTCTTCAGCAAAAAATACTTGCTGATGGGAGTTAACGCTCCACTGAACTAACGACGGCAGCTTAACTTTTTTCTTCCTTGTTGACCTCGAAACCTCTTTTCGCTTCCTTGATAAAGTCTGCCAACAATTTTAGGTGTGCAGAGGCAGTTCTTAAAAAAATAATCGCATTGCAAATTTTCTTCAAGTGGTTTGCCCCGACGAATTTTTTGTTTTGACCTCACCTGGTAGTTTCTGAAATTCTACAATCCTAAATTACAGGCGTCTCTTTGACTGTCCCGCCCGCCTGCCTGACCGCGTCCAGCGAGATCTTCCTGACGGTTTGTCCCGATCCGAGTGATCGACCGCCAGTCATGTCCGACCGCCAGACTCTACTGTCCCCAGTAGTCACGTGCGGCGCCGCGGCTGGCAGCTCGAGGCTTGCGCGGCCAGTTGTGCTGACCCTGCCGCACGCGGCCTGCCTCCGTCAGGGCTTCTGGAACGTCGCCGTGCTCTGCCGCAGTGACTTGGACACCGCAACGCCGGGCGTCTGGAAGGAGCTCCTTCGCGTTGGCAGCGAGAATCAGCAATCGCAGCAGCAGCAGCAGCAGTCTTCAGCTTTCTGTCAGCTGGATCAGAACGTCTGTCACCTGATGCTGCCTCGGCTCGGCAGCTTCTGCCTTGTTGGCCAATCCCTCGACGGTGGCTGCGCGGTGAAGCAGCTCCGTCTGGCCGCTTTCGCCGCTCCGCTATCTCTGTCGGCTTCGTCGGACTTCAGCCTGCGGCTCCACGTGCTCAGGGATACGCCAGACGCGCTGGACCAGGTGGTTGCGAGCGAGAGGCAAGCTGGCGCTCGGCTCATTGACGCACCGAGGCAGCTGGCATTCAGGGACTGTGGCGAGAAGCTCTGTCTGAGCATCGAGGAGTTGTCTCTGGGCTGGCGATCCAAGTGCAAACACCAGGAAGTGCCTTTCGGCCACGTCTGGAGCAGTCACCAAGCTGGCGGCCTGCACTGCGGATTCAGTCTGGAGCACGTGGATCCAACTCGACAGAGTGTCTCCTGTAAAATTGTGATCTACCAGAGCCGCTACTACAACTGCAGACAGGTGGTTCACATTGTCAGTAGTAAAAATGACGTAAGTTACTTAAAAATCTGTTTTGGTTGGCTACTTTTAGACATTTGCCCAGGCAACAAAACGTCTCAACTCACTATAAACTTTGCAGTTACCCTGTGTGAATCATGAAGGCAGTCCGGCTTGTCCCACAAGCGCCATGCTCGATCCAAGCAGGCTGGGACTGCATGTTGACCCGACTCCGACTGTGTTCCGGTGAGTCAATTGTATGCACCTGAATTTGGTTTGATGAAAATTTTTGCACATGAGGAAGGGGGGGGGGCGACCTTGCAATGAGGTTTTTACGGATGCCGTGAATGCTAATTTCAACTTGTCACTGACCAATGAGCACTAGCACGTACACGAATAAGTGTCAGAGCGTCACTATAAGTGTCAGAGCGCCACTATAGGTGTCAGAGCGTCACTATAAGTGTCAGAGCGTCACTTACTGTGTCAGAACGTCCGATTGTCCATTGACTTACTGTACCTACCTACTATCTAAATGATCGTAACGCGTCTCAAACAAACAAACAAGCAGTGATATTGGTATCCTTTTTGCGACCTTCAGGCTGCCGCCCCGACTGCGCAGAGCTGCCTGCCAGCTCCTGGACGCTCCCAGTCCCCGCGGCGGCGGACACGACTGGCTGACTCTCAGTCGCATGATGGGCATCGAACGGTGCGTGAATTACTTCGCTTGCCAGGTGAGCCCAACCGAGTGCCTGCTGGACCTGTGGGAGGCGCGCTCGAGAGAGGAAGACTCGCTGGCCCGTCTAGTGGAGAGCTTGAAAGCGATCAATCGGCAAGACGTAGCCAGCCTATTAGAAGGCGACCTAGATCGATGGCACTAATTGAATCACGGCAAAATTTGCATTATTAACACCTTCCAGCGTGTTTTCTATATAATAAAAGCACCAGACTTGTTTTTGCTAGTCAGCCTATTACGAATTTCGGTTTGCAAAAAAATAGTATTCTTGTTATTTTAAATAAAGCATTATTCAGAGTAGACGTAATGATTCAATAAAAAAATCAATATTAAAGAAACAGTGACAAACAACTGATGAGTTACTAAGCGAATGATTTAACGAAGTAGGGTTTCATCTAGCTTATGCCGGTGTTCTTTCATGAATTGTCAATACGCATATTTCTTATTATGAAACGGTACTTATACCTAAAACCTACAAATAGGTTAACATTACGATGTAAAATTTTACGATGTTGTAATGAAAGTTTTTAATACCTAACTTTTAATAATGATAATTCGAATAGTAACTTAATTTCATTTAGCCAATTGCCAGCTGTCGTCTCTTGCTTTATTCCATGAGTGTCTTTTATAAGGCTAGAAAACTATGATTGATAATCTTTTAATTCGTTATCTAAATTATTTATAATTTAAACGAACGGGATTTAAACAAAAAATAATGAAGTACTTACGCCTCGATTTTCTACCACCTTTTATAAACAATTTTTCGGCTGTTTATAAGCTTTTGTTCAGTGTTGTTTATAAGAACCTTTAATATAACCGATGAACTTGATGTACTTAAACAAATTTTTGCCATTTTCTTGACTAGCTGTTTTAAAAAAACGAAAGCGAGTAAATGTTCAATAATTTCTTTGAGAAATTCACCGTTACAAACAAATTGAACCTTGTATAAATTTCAAATGCATACTAATTATTTTTTTGTTACTTTGAGGGTGACTCTTCAGTTTTAATATATTGTCAAAATTTTTCTTACCTTCCACTGTGAACAGAATTATGCTGTATAGCAAAAATTTCCATTCGTAGCACTAATGCAGTCAAACTTCAAAGATGTGAAAAATGGAATTCATATTAATATATTGTTAATTTAATTTTGCTTGTTAATTTAAGATGCGTTGCTTGCGACTAAAAAACTATTTAATTAGAAGTTATTGGCTCAACTTTTTAAATACATTATAATTGTTGCATATTTAAAAAAGTCATACGTGTAAATAGTCTTTATTTAATAAAAATTGTGACGGAATTAGTATGCAAGTGCTTGTCGTGCTTATAATTAATTTAAACGTTCCAATTAAACAAAAAAGTTTAGAAAATTTTGTGCGTTAAAAATTACACATGTGATAAGTATAGTTTTGCTTTCAGAAATCTGTAGAATTCACAGATCGCCAACATCGGCTGCGGCGTTGATTCGTCCGACTCCGTGAACGTCAGCGCGATCGAGGGCCGCGGCCACCTCGGGCAGCTGGCCGTCTCGAAGAAGCTGCTGGCCGCCACCGCCGCTGCCGTCGCCTCGAGGTGTACTTTTGCTAGTCGTGTCTGCGTTAGTTATTTGATAATAAATTTGTGTGTGCAACAGGATCAAGTTAGTAATCATGCAACAACAATATAAAATCTTTCAAACCCATCACCAATTCTAAATTATTTAAATGTATTAGGTTGATTCTCGTAAGAAAGTTCTCGCCGTTTCTAGAAAACACCAGAAACTTTTTTCCAGAATGTTCTGAATTACTGATTTACTGAATTACTGAATAACTTTGTTTGAATTACTTCGTTGAATAACTTTGTTGTAATACTCGTGAAATTTCGTTTTGTTGAAATGAAGAAAAAACGGCGAGAACTTTCTTATCAACCGGATAATACTTACTTCGAGCACGCATCTTACTGAATACTTCGATTCCAGCGAGCGAGAGATCCGGAATTTCTGGAATATTGACGCTGGAAATTAATTATACATGTCTATTTGCATTAAAATACATGTACATATATAGACACAAGAAGGGGCAGACAGACAGACAGAGAGACAGACGGACAGACAGACAGGCAGGCAGCAAGTAGTAGACAGACAGACGGGCAGGCAGACAGACAGGCAGGCAGACAGACAGACAGACAGACAGACAGGCAGGCACACAGACAGACAGACAGACAGACAGACAGACAGGCAGGCAGAATGACAGACAGACAGACAGACAGACAGACAGACAGACAGAAAGACAGACAGGCAGACAGACAGACAGACAGGCAGACAGACAGGCAGGCGGGCAGAATGACAGACAGGCAGACAGACAGACAGACAGGCAGGCAGAATGACAGACAGGCAGACAGACAGACAGACAGGCAGACAGACAGACAGGCAGACAGGCAGGCAGACAAACAGGCAGACAGCTACATGTAGCACTCACTCTCCTCCCATCCGTGCCCGTACGCAGCCAGCGGGTAGGCGGGCTCCCCGTGCTTGGGGATGTCCAGCCCCTTGCTCTCGTGCTCCTCGCTGACGCGGAACAGCCTGAGCAGGCGCAGCGAGCCGAAGATCAGCACGGACAGGACGGCCGACCACAGCAGAATGGCGGCGGCGCCAACCAGCTGCCAGAGGAGGTTCATGCCGGACCGCCTGCCCGGGCTCACCAGGATGCCGTCGCCATTGCGAAAAAATGCCACCAAAATGACGCCGACAAAGCCGCCGCCGGCGTGCACGCCGACAGCTTCGAGCGGATCGTCGCAGCCAAGTTTGAGCACCAGCCATGAGACGGTCAGATAGGCCAAGCTGGCTACCAGGCCGATGACCAGAGCTGACCATGGCTGCACTGCGTTGCAACCGGCGCAGATGGCTACCATGCCTGTGGGTTGGTTTGAGTTTAGGAACAAGGGGATCGAGAAACTTATATTTACAATGTACAGTACCAGTGGAGTTAAATTTTCATTTTGCATGTACATCCGCACCAAGGCCTTAACACCAAGGGCTTTAGCTACAAGGGGCTTTAGCACCAAGGGGCTTTAGCACCAAGGGGCGCCAGCAACAAGGGGCGCCAGGGGTGTCAGGCCCATTCCACTGACTCCAGAGCACGCTCACTGATAGGTACGTAGACATGCGCAAGATAAAATGATGAATAAAACCATCCGAACCTTACCAACGATCATTCATTGTGTACAATAAGTAGTTCCGCAGACTATTTCTTACCTGCCAATCCGCCATTGATGGTGCTCAGCAGCGACCAGGTACCGAAACGCAGCTTCTGGATGGCCATGGTCAAGAATGCGGCGCTGCTGCCGCTAAGACAAGTGTTCACCATGGACAGTGCGACTGCTTGACCATCGCCTTCCGAAGCTATGGCCGCCTGCGAGCCGCCGTTGAACGCCAAGAAGCCGAAAAACAAAATGAAACCGCCAAGGGAGACTAGCGGCACGGAATGGCCGCGGATTTCCCGAGGCAATCCCGTTGTTGGATCAAATCGGCCTAAACGAGGTCGAAGGATGATGGCGGCAACCAGGGCAGCGGTGCCTCCCAGCAGGTGCACAACTCCGGAACCGGCGAAATCCTAAAGAATAATTTTGTAATGAAGCTGAAGACACATGCTGGACAAGTCTCAAAGAGCCAATGGGACATGCTGGGCGAGTCTCTAAGACGTGATGGGACATGCTGGACGAGTCTCTAAGACGTGATGGGACATGCTGGACGAGTTTCTAAGACGTGATGGGACATGCTGGACGAGTCTCTAAGACGTGATGGGACATGCTGGGCGAGTCTCTAAGAGAGATGTTGGGACATGCTGGGCGAGTTTCTAAGACGTGACGGGACATGCTGGACGAGTCTCTAAGACGTGATGGGACATGCTGGACAAGTCTCTAAGACGTGATGGGACATGCTGGACGAGTCTCTAAGACGTGATGAGACATGCTGGACGAGTTTCTAAGAGAGCTGTTGGGACATGCTGGACGAGTCTCTAAGACGTGATGGGACATGCTGGACGAGTCTCTAAGACGTGATGGGACATGCTGGACGAGTTTCTGAGAGAGCTGTTGGGACATGCTGGACGAGTTTCTAAGACGTGATGAGACATGCTGGACGAGTTTCTAAGACGTGATGGGACATGCTGGACGAGTCTCTAAGACGTGATGGGACATGCTGGACGAGTTTCTAAGAGAGCTGTTGGGACATGCTGGACGAGTCTCTAAGACGTGATGGGACATTCTGGACGAGTCTCTAAGACGTGATGGGACATTCTGGACGAGTCTCTAAGACGTGATGGGACATTCTGGACGAGTCTCCAAGAGCTGATGGGACATGCTAGATGAGTCTCTAAGACGACGTGGTAGGACATGCTGGACGAGTTTCTTAGACGTGATGGGACATGGTGGACGAGTCTCAAAGAGCTGATGACACACGCTGGACGAGTCTACTCACGTGATACTTTAACTGGATCGGCACTCCATCATCGCTAAACGTGATGCTCGCTCCCAGCGCCAGCCAACCGTTCGGAGCCCAGGCCCAGTGGGTGACGATCGGATAGAGAAAACCTTGACCGCGAAGGAGTTGGTTTCGTTGCGATGTACACTGTCTACGGTTGAAGAACCTTGGTTGCTTATTAATGTACTTTGAGCTCTAGTGATCACCCAAATATTTTCAGAGTTTAGACTCTTTCGTCACTTACTCGTAATAAAAATATCCTT
>NIVC01000105.1:152491-194991 GCA_002269645.1 Macrostomum lignano
AGAGAGACTCAGAGGGAGACTCAGAGGGAGATTCAGAAAGAGACTCAGAGAGAGACTCAGAGAGAGACTCAGAGAGAGACTCAGAGGGAGACTCAGAGGGAGACTCAGAGAGAGACTCAGAGAGAGACTCAAAGGGAGACTCAGAGAGAGGCTCAGAGAGAGGCTCAGAGAGAGACTCAAAGGGAGACTCAGAGAGAGACTCAGAGAGAGACTCAGAGAGAGGCTCAGAGAGAGACTCAGAGGGAGACTCAGAGGGAGATTCAGAAAGAGACTCAGAGAGAGAGACTCAGAGAGAGACTCAGAGAGAGACTCAGAGAGAGACTCAGAGAGAGGCTCAGAGAGAGGCTCAGAGAGAGACTCAGAGAGAGGCTCAGAGAGAGACTCAGAGAGAGGCTCAGAGAGAGACTCAGAGAGAGACTCAGAGAGAGACTCAGAGAGAGGCTCAGAGAGAGGCTCAGAGAGAGACTCAGAGAGAGACTCAGAGAGAGGCTCAGAGAGAGGCTCAGAGAGAGACTCAGAGAGAGACTCAGAGAGAGACTCAGAGAGAGACTCAGAGAGAGGCTCAGAGAGAGGCTCAGAGAGAGACTCAGAGAGAGACTCAGAGAGAGGCTCAGAGAGAGGCTCAGAGAGAGGCTCAGAGAGAGTGCGCATTCTCAAACACTCCTTAACTTTTTTGCCGCTGCAGTCATCGGGGCTCTAGCCTACTACATTTTCGGCTACGCTCTGGGCTACGGCGATCCATCAAATGGATTTTGCGGCGAGCGCTACTGGGCTCTGAGCGGGCTGCCGTCGGCAAATTATTCTCACGTGCTGTTTAACTTTATGTTCGCGGCCACAGCGTCCACCATAGTGAGCGGAGCGGTGGCCGAACGATGCGAGTTTGTGTCCTATTTGTTCTACTCGGCCGCGATCACTGGTGAGACTGACTTAGGAGAGACTCAGAGGGGCACTCAGGAGGAGACTCAGAGGGAGACTCAGGGGGAGACTCAGGGGGAGCCTCAGAGGAAGACTCAGAGGGGCACTCAGGGGGAGACTCAGTGGGAGACTCAAAGGGAGACACAGAAAAGACTCAGAGGGAGACTCAGAGAGAGAATCCGAGAGAGACTTGAGAGACTCAGGGGAGACTCAGGGGAGACTCAGTGGGAGACTCAGGGGAGACTCAGGGGAGACTCAGAGGGAGACTCAGAGAGAGACTCAGGGGAGACTCAGGGGAGACTCAGTGGGAGACTCAGGGGAGACTCAGTGGGAGACTCAGTGGGAGACTCAGGGGAGACTCAGGGGAGACTCAGTGGGAGACTCAGGGGAGACTCAGGGGAGACTCAGAGGGAGACTCAGAGTGAGACTCATAGTGAGACTCAGAGAGAGACTCAGAGTGAGACTCAGAGTGAGACTCAGAGTGAGACTCAGAGAGAGACCCAGAGTGAGACTCAGAGTGAGACTCAGAGAGAGACTCAGAGTGAGACTCAGAGTGAGACTCAGAGTGAGACTCAGAGAGAGACCCAGAGTGAGACTCAGGGGAGACTCAGAGGGAGAAACCTGGAAACTGTGACGCTAATGAGAAGTAGCTAGACTTTTTAGAAATATTGAGGCGAGGTCAATGAAAAACAATCGCACATACAAAATTTGAACAAGAATCCAATGAGATAAATTTACGAGTATGATTGGCAGCTTATCCAAGTTGTTAATGAAGCCAGCGTACACTGGAAGAAGAAATGATTGACAACAATTATCATACGTCATCAGTTACTACTTTGGCTAATTATCAACTTTATACTCAAACACATCTCTCAGGCATCCTGTATCCCATTGTGAGTCACTGGGTGTGGTCTCCAAGCGGCTGGCTTCGTAAAGGCATTTCTGTCACTTTTAGCGACGGAGTCGTGGCTCAGACGCGGTTTTTGGTGAGTTCGATGCAATGTTGAAGAAACTTTATGCTTCCGGTTGGATTTTAATTATCCCTAGCTGCTCCAAAATTGAAGGCAGCAAATAAGCCAAATCTTCTGAGTGAAGGACTGGGGAGGAAGCGTTAGATCGAAATTGCGGAAATATGGGAGGCAATATGATCAGATAGCTGAGGTAATTTACACACCTGATGCTAAAGCCAATTAAAGCCGGTTGCTTTTGTGAATGCTTATCCGATGAAAGTTACGACAGACGGGATAAAGAATTTCTAAAATAGGTATAAATCTAGTGAGTAAGTACTTTTATTGACTAGTTTGTAACTTGTTTATTTATTATCTATTTTCTTGGTTAGTTAGTTAGTTAGTTAGTTAGTTAGTTAGTTAGTTAGTTAGTTAGTTAGTTAGTTAGTAAGTTAGCTAGTTAGTTAGTTAGTTAGTAAGTTAGCTAGTTAGTTAGTTACTTAGTTAGTTAGTTAGTTAGTTAGTTAGTTAGTTAGTTAGTTAGTTACTTAGTTAGTTAGTTAGTTAGTTAGTTAGTTAGTTAGTTAGTTAGTTAGTAAGTTAGCTAGTTAGTTAGTTACTTAGTTAGTTAGTTAGTTAGTAAGTTAGCTAGTTAGTTAGTTAGTTAGTAAGTTAGCTAGTTAGTTAGTTACTTAGTTAGTTAGTTAGTTAGTTAGTTAGTTAGTTAGTTAGTTAGTTACTTAGTTAGTTAGTTAGTTAGTTAGTTATTCAGTTAGTTAGTTAGTTAGTTAGTTAGTTAGTTAGTTAGTTAGTTAGTTAGTTAGTTAGTTAGTTAGTAAGTTAGCTAGTTAGTTAGTTACTTAGTTAGTTAGTTAGTTAGTTAGTTAGTTAGTTAGTTAGTTAGTTACTTAGTTAGTTAGTTAGTTAGTTAGTTATTCAGTTAGTTAGTTAGTTAGTTAGTTAGTTAGTTAGTTAGTTAGTTAGTTAGTTAGTTAGTTAGTAAGTTAGCTAGTTAGTTAGTTACTTAGTTAGTTAGTTAGTTAGTTAGTTAGTTAGTTAGTTAGTTAGTTACTTAGTTAGTTAGTTAGTTAGTTAGTTATTCAGTTAGTTAGTTAGTTAGTTAGTTAGTTAGTTAGTTAGTTAGTTAGTTAGTTAGTTAGTTAGTTAGTTAGTTAGTTAGTTAGTCAGTTATTTAGTTAGTTAGTTAGTTAGTTAGTTATTCAGTTAGTTAGTTAGTTAGTTAGTTAGTTAGTTAGTTAGTTAGTTAGTTAGTTAGTTAGTTAGTTAGTTAGTTAGTTAGTTAGTTATTCAGTTAGTTAGTTAGTTAGTTAGTTAGTTAGTTAGTTAGTTAGTAAGTTAGCTAGTTAGTTAGTTACTTAGTTAGTTAGTTAGTTAGTTACTTAGTTAGTTAGTTAGTTAGTTAGTTAGTTAGTTAGTTAGTTAGTTAGTTAGTTAGTTAGTTAGTTAGTCAGTTATTTAGTTAGTAATTTACTTTGTTAGTTACTTTGTTAATTAGTTAGTTAGTCAGTTAATTAGTTAGTTAGTTAGTTAGTTAGTTATTCAGTTAGTTAGTTAGTTAGTTAGTTAGTTAGTTAGTTAGTTAGTTAGTTAGTTAGTTAGTTAGTTAGTTAGTTAGTTAGTTAGTTAGTTAGTTATTCAGTTAGTTAGTTAGTTAGTTAGTTAGTTAGTTAGTTAGTTAGTTAGTTAGTTAGTTAGTTAGTTAGTTAGTTATTCAGTTAGTTAGTTAGTTAGTTAGTTAGTTAGTTAGTTAGTTAGTTAGTTATTCAGTTAGTTAGTTAGTTAGTTAGTTAGTTAGTTAGTTATTCAGTTAGTTAGTTAGTTAGTTAGTTAGTTAGTCAGTTAGTTAGTTAGTTAGTTAGTTAGTTAGTTAGTTAGTTAGTTATTCAGTTAGTTAGTTAGTTAGTTAGTTAGTTAGTTAGTTAGTCAGTTAGTTAGTTAGTTAGTTAGTTAGTTAGTTAGTTAGTTATTCAGTTAGTTAGTTAGTTAGTTAGTTAGTTAGTTAGTTAGTTAGTTAGTTAGTAAGTTAGCTAGTTAGTTAGTTAGTTAGTAAGTTAGCTAGTTAGTTAGTTAGTTAGTTAGTTAGTTAGTTAGTTAGTTAGTTAGTTAGTTAGTTAGTTACTTAGTTAGTTAGTTAGTTAGTTAGTTAGTTAGTTAGTTAGTTAGTTAGTAAGTTAGCTAGTTAGTTAGTTACTTAGTTAGTTAGTTAGTTAGTAAGTTAGCTAGTTAGTTAGTTAGTTAGTAAGTTAGCTAGTTAGTTAGTTACTTAGTTAGTTAGTTAGTTAGTTAGTTAGTTAGTTAGTTAGTTAGTTACTTAGTTAGTTAGTTAGTTAGTTAGTTATTCAGTTAGTTAGTTAGTTAGTTAGTTAGTTAGTTAGTTAGTTAGTTAGTTAGTTAGTAAGTTAGCTAGTTAGTTAGTTACTTAGTTAGTTAGTTAGTTAGTTAGTTAGTTAGTTAGTTAGTTAGTTACTTAGTTAGTTAGTTAGTTAGTTAGTTATTCAGTTAGTTAGTTAGTTAGCTAGTTAGTTAGTTACTTAGTTAGTTAGTTAGTTAGTTAGTTAGTTAGTTAGTTAGTTAGTTACTTAGTTAGTTAGTTAGTTAGTTAGTTATTCAGTTAGTTAGTTAGTTAGTTAGTTAGTTAGTTAGTTAGTTAGTTAGTTAGTTAGTTAGTTAGTTAGTTAGTCAGTTATTTAGTTAGTTAGTTAGTTAGTTAGTTATTCAGTTAGTTAGTTAGTTAGTTAGTTAGTTAGTTAGTTAGTTAGTTAGTTAGTTAGTTAGTTAGTTAGTTAGTTAGTTAGTTAGTTAGTTATTCAGTTAGTTAGTTAGTTAGTTAGTTAGTTAGTTAGTTAGTTAGTAAGTTAGCTAGTTAGTTAGTTACTTAGTTAGTTAGTTAGTTAGTTACTTAGTTAGTTAGTTAGTTAGTTAGTTAGTTAGTAAGTTAGCTAGTTAGTTAGTTACTTAGTTAGTTAGTTAGTTAGTTAGTTAGTTAGTTAGTTAGTTAGTTAGTTAGTCAGTTATTTAGTTAGTAATTTACTTTGTTAGTTACTTTGTTAATTAGTTAGTTAGTCAGTTAATTAGTTAGTTAGTTAGTTAGTTAGTTATTCAGTTAGTTAGTTAGTTAGTTAGTTAGTTAGTTAGTTAGTTAGTTAGTTAGTTAGTTAGTTAGTTAGTTAGTTAGTTAGTTAGTTAGTTAGTTAGTTAGTTATTCAGTTAGTTAGTTAGTTAGTTAGTTAGTTAGTTAGTTAGTTAGTTAGTTAGTTAGTTAGTTAGTTAGTTAGTTAGTTAGTTAGTTATTCAGTTAGTTAGTTAGTTAGTTAGTTAGTTAGTTAGTTAGTTAGTTAGTTAGTTAGTTAGTTAGTTAGTTAGTTAGTTAGTTAGTTATTCAGTTAGTTAGTTAGTTAGTTAGTTAGTTAGTCAGTTAGTTAGTTAGTTAGTTAGTTAGTTAGTTAGTTAGTTAGTTATTCAGTTAGTTAGTTAGTTAGTTAGTTAGTTAGTTAGTTAGTCAGTTAGTTAGTTAGTTAGTTAGTTAGTTAGTTAGTTAGTTATTCAGTTAGTTAGTTAGTTAGTTAGTTAGTTAGTTAGTCAGTTAGTTAGTTAGTTAGTCAGTTAGTTAGTTAGTTAGTTATTCAGTTAGTTAGTTAGTCAGTCAGTTAGTTAGTTAGTTAGTTAGTTAGTTAGTCAGTTAGTTAGTTAGTTAGTTAGTTAGTCAGTTAGTTAGTTAGTCAGTTAGTTAGTTAGTTAGTTAGTCAGTTAGTTAGTTAGTTAGTTAGTTAGTTAGTTAGTTAGTTAGTTAGTTAGTTAGTTAGTTAGTTAGTTAGTTAGTCAGTTAGTTAGTTACTTAGTTAGTTAGTTAGTTAGTTAGTTAGTTAGTTAGTTAGTTAGTTACTTAGTTAGTTAGTTAGTTAGTTAGTTATTCAGTTAGTTAGTTAGTTAGCTAGTTAGTTAGTTACTTAGTTAGTTAGTTAGTTAGTTAGTTAGTTAGTTAGTTAGTTAGTTACTTAGTTAGTTAGTTAGTTAGTTAGTTATTCAGTTAGTTAGTTAGTTAGTTAGTTAGTTAGTTAGTTAGTTAGTTAGTTAGTTAGTTAGTTAGTTAGTTAGTCAGTTATTTAGTTAGTTAGTTAGTTAGTTAGTTATTCAGTTAGTTAGTTAGTTAGTTAGTTAGTTAGTTAGTTAGTTAGTTAGTTAGTTAGTTAGTTAGTTAGTTAGTTAGTTAGTTAGTTATTCAGTTAGTTAGTTAGTTAGTTAGTTAGTTAGTTAGTTAGTTAGTAAGTTAGCTAGTTAGTTAGTTACTTAGTTAGTTAGTTAGTTAGTTACTTAGTTAGTTAGTTAGTTAGTTAGTTAGTTAGTAAGTTAGCTAGTTAGTTAGTTACTTAGTTAGTTAGTTAGTTAGTTAGTTAGTTAGTTAGTTAGTTAGTTAGTTAGTCAGTTATTTAGTTAGTAATTTACTTTGTTAGTTACTTTGTTAATTAGTTAGTTAGTCAGTTAATTAGTTAGTTAGTTAGTTAGTTAGTTATTCAGTTAGTTAGTTAGTTAGTTAGTTAGTTAGTTAGTTAGTTAGTTAGTTAGTTAGTTAGTTAGTTAGTTAGTTAGTTAGTTAGTTAGTTAGTTAGTTATTCAGTTAGTTAGTTAGTTAGTTAGTTAGTTAGTTAGTTAGTTAGTTAGTTAGTTAGTTAGTTAGTTAGTTAGTTAGTTAGTTAGTTATTCAGTTAGTTAGTTAGTTAGTTAGTTAGTTAGTTAGTTAGTTAGTTAGTTAGTTAGTTAGTTAGTTAGTTAGTTAGTTAGTTAGTTATTCAGTTAGTTAGTTAGTTAGTTAGTTAGTTAGTCAGTTAGTTAGTTAGTTAGTTAGTTAGTTAGTTAGTTAGTTAGTTATTCAGTTAGTTAGTTAGTTAGTTAGTTAGTTAGTTAGTCAGTTAGTTAGTTAGTTAGTTAGTTAGTTAGTTAGTTAGTTATTCAGTTAGTTAGTTAGTTAGTTAGTTAGTTAGTTAGTCAGTTAGTTAGTTAGTTAGTCAGTTAGTTAGTTAGTTAGTTATTCAGTTAGTTAGTTAGTCAGTCAGTTAGTTAGTTAGTTAGTTAGTTAGTTAGTCAGTTAGTTAGTTAGTTAGTTAGTTAGTCAGTTAGTTAGTTAGTCAGTTAGTTAGTTAGTTAGTTAGTCAGTTAGTTAGTTAGTTAGTTAGTTAGTTAGTTAGTTAGTTAGTTAGTTAGTTAGTTAGTTAGTTAGTTAGTTAGTCAGTTAGTTAGTTAGTTAGTTAGTTAGTTAGTTAGTTAGTTAGTTAGTTAGTTAGTTAGTTAGTTAGTTAGTTAGTTAGTTAGTCAGTTAGTTAGTTAGTTAGTTAGTCAGTTAGTTAGTTAGTTAGTCAGTTAGTTAGTTAGTTAGTTAGTTAGTTAGTTAGTCAGTTAGTTAGTTAGTTAGTTAGTTAGTTAGTTAGTCAGTTAGTTAGTTAGTTAGTCAGTTAGTTAGTTAGTTAGTCAGTTAGTTAGTTAGTTAGTTAGTTAGTTAGTTAGTTAGTCAGTTAGTTAGTTAGTTAGTTAGTTTGTTGGTTATTTAGTTAGTAATTTACTTAGTTAGTTACTTTGTTAATTAGTTAGTTAGTCAGTTATTTACTTAGTTAGTTACTCAATGACACTACTCCGCAGGATTTTGCCGGCTCAGGCGTGGTGCACCTTGTCGGCGGCACAGCCTCCATCGCAGCCGCCGCTTTCCTCGGCCCCCGACTCGGCCGGTTCGCCTCGGACCGCGGGCCAGCCGAAGAGATCCGGGGCCACTCGGTTCCGCTGGTGTCGCTAGGAGCTTTTGTGCTTCTGTTCGGCTTTCTGGCATTCAATGGAGGGTCGCAGGGTTCCATCTCTGCGCCGGGAGACGGTCAGGCGGTGGCCCTGGCGATGGTGAACACCGTGCTCTGCGGCAGCAGCTCTGCCGTGGTCACGCTGGGCATCGCCAAGTTCAGGCACAAGACCTGGTCACTGCTCAGCATCATCAACGGTGCTCTGGCTGGTGAGCTGACTAAGGGTTCTTGGGCTTACTTTCCATGATTTCGGTGTAGATTTTCTGTATATGGGAAGGGAGAGAGGAAGGGGAAGAGGAAGGGAGAGAGGAAGGGGAAGAGGAAGGGAGAGAGGAAGGGGAAGAGGAAGGGGAAAAGGAAAGGAGAGTGAGGGAGAAAGGAAGAGAGAGAGGAAGGGAGAGAGGAAGGGAGAGAGGA
Organism: Macrostomum lignano; assembly: GCA_002269645.1. NCBI lineage: Eukaryota > Metazoa > Platyhelminthes > Macrostomidae > Macrostomum > Macrostomum lignano. The sequence continues at coordinate 160,572 of NIVC01000105.1, forward strand.
AGGGGAAGAGGAAGGGAGAGAGGAAGGGGAAGAGGAAGGGAGAGAGGAAGGGAGAGAGGAAGGGAGAGAGGAAGGGAGAGAGGAAGGGAGAGAGGAAGGGAGAGAGGAAGGGAGAGAGGAAGGGAGAGAGGAAGGGAGAGAGGAAGGAAGAGAGGAAGGAAGAGAGGAAGGGAGAGAGGAAGGGAGAGAGGAAGGGGAAGAGGAAGGGAGAGAGGAAGGGAGAGAGGAAGGGAGAGAGGAAGGGAGAGAGGAAGGGAGAGAGGAAGGGAGAGAGGAAGGAAGAGAGGAAGGGAGAGAGGAAGGGAGAGAGGAAGGGAGAGAGGAAGGGAGAGAGGAAGGGAGAGAGGAAGGGAGAGAGGAAGGGAGAGAGGAAGGGAGAGAGGAAGGGAGAGAGGAAGGGAGAGAGGAAGGAAACCAAGCTAAAGAAAAAAGTGCAGCGAACAGAGACTTATAACTCGCCGTCAACTCCAACGCCGCCCCACCCCTTCCGGTCAGGCATGGTCGCTATTTGCGCTGGCTGCAACTCAATTCAGCCGTGGGGCTCCCTAATCATCGGCGTGCTCGCCTCTCTGTCCTACACCGGCTGGTCCAGTCTGATTCTTCGTTTAAGAATCGACGACCCACTGGAAGCGGTCGGAGTGCACTTCGGCGGCGGCCTACTAGGGGTGTTTGTCGTGCCGTTTCTGCACTCAACGCGCGGGATCTTGATCAATCCCAGCCGTCAGTCTGGACTGGACCTGCTCTGGCAGCTAGTGGGAGCTGCCGCAATCATGTGCTGGTCTGGCGGGGTCGCTATTATCATGTTTGGCAGTTTGAAAGCTGCCGGTCTGTTGCGCGTCTGCGAAGATTTCGAGCGGAAAGGCCTGGATATTCCGAAGCATGGGGAGCCGGCTTACCCGCTGGTGGCTTATGGACACGGATGGGGAGACCGTGAGTGTGTTTTTGGAGCTTTTAACATGTTGAGATTGAGACTTAATTGTGTAGACTTAAATTTAGATTTTGGACGATATTAACAGTGGCGGCGCAGTCTGGTTGGATGGGGGGCAGTAGTTAGGTGGTCACCACCCTTGGCCCCTACCAATCGTAATCAAACAATAAAAACATTTCAATTAGAACAAAAATTTTCTGAAGTAAAAAATTACGAACAAATTATGACACACTTCTTACAAAACGAATGTTACAAATGAATCTTACAAAACGAAACGAATGTACAACACGAAAATTCTTATAAAAATGCGTTTTTAATCATTGATGCAAGTTGCATAGCAGTGGGTGACCATCTGCTCTCCCTTCCTAGGGTCTTTTCGAGGGCTATGGGGATGGTGGGGTGGTCACTCCCCTTGAGGCAGTGACCTGTGGTCACCCAGGGGCAGCTGCCCCCCTGCCCCCCCCCGCGCCGCCACTGAATAGTAAAGAAATTTTAGGTATAAAAAAACCGAGATTTCTGGCATAATTAAAGAGAGTGTAGGAATCAAAAATGTCAAATGGTCAAGTCCTGTTTACCAGTCGCAAGTTCTAACAAAATAGCATCACATCTTAAATTGAAGCTCGTCTGCGGGGTCAGAATGAGCGCTAAGAGTTTCAGACTGAGCTACGGTGACAGTCGAAGGTCGAGAATATGGATTTGCAAAGGTCAACTAAACTCCCTATCAAAAATGACACAAGTAAAAAATTGAAAATTTACCAAAATTATAAAGACCAAAGTTAAAAAAATATTGTTTAGGAAATAAGAAATTACAAAAAAATAAAATGAATTTTTTTAACTGTACGGCTGTACGCTCCTTTTATCTGAGTGTCATATGTAAAACAAAATGTTCACGAAAGTTTCTCACACTTCCAATAGTTACGTCACTCATTATTAAGCTGTGTATTAACTATTCAAGCACAATAGCAGCACTAAAAACGCAAATCTCAATCATATACTTAACTTGTACCTACAGTATACGTGTAAAGTTTATTGCTACTATCCTTTTATTGAATTTTCAGAAGTCTGCTGTAAAGGTAAGTTTGCGTGCATTTTTAATTAAGCCTATTTAATGTAAAAATGCAGTTGCACATTCACTGCACAAAGCTTGTAATACGCGCTCACGATTAATACGCACAAAAAGGTATAAAAAACTAATCGTCGAAAATTTTCTTCTAATTCAAACAAAGCAGTAATTAATTAAAGCTTGTTGAAGTCTAATATCTAACTTAACTTAATAAAAGTTATAATTAACAAAAATAAATAACTTATAAGATACATGTATTGGACTTACAATAAAGTAAAGTGCTTGTCTCATCGAGAAATACAATTTTTACGTGTGAAAAACTTCCGGATTTAATTAAAACGTAAAAACCCTTTCAAGATTTTCTCAGTGTAAAGAACAAAACGTATTGTTCTAAATTACAACAACATTTTTGGTAATTATTAGAGCCAATAGAACACTGCCATTTTTATCGAATGTTGCGCTTCTAAAAATGCACAATTTATGTACGCAAGTCAACTGCTTCAAGTAAAACAGGTAAACTTGCATTATTACATCTAAAAGAAATTGTATTTCTAGTTAACTCTAGTTTAAATTAGTAGCTAAATAAAAAAATTGCAATAACTCCAAAACCCTTTAATTTCAGAGGTACCGGCAGAGTTGTCTCTGAGTGGCATTGAGAGCTACACTAGAAGGCGGGGTAAGTCACAGCTCTCTACTTGTACTACTATTAAAATCCCCTAGCAATTTTCCTGGTTAATTCCAGCTTTTTTAGCATCTGGAAAGGTGAAACAGACTACATAGTCACGGTTAGAAAACATTGACATATGCGTGGGTCGTATGGGTTCCATTTCAACGACGTACGCTTTTGGCGCAACCGCTGAAGGCAATTCTGCCCATTCAACTGATCTATCTATCTATCTATCTATCTATCTATCTATCTATCTATCTCTCTATCTATCTATCCATCTATCTATCTATCTATCTATCTATCTATCTATCTATCTATCTATCTATCTATCTATCTATCTATCTATCTATCTATCTATCTATCTATCTATCTTTCTTATCTAAAAAGTGTGGTTTACTGCCAAGCTCTCAGATTTAAGCATGCAGCGATTTTCAGATTGACAATTAGGTGCCAAGATGCATGTAAAAGCACTTTTTTAGAAGGTAAATATACTTAGTTATCGCTCGAAACAATTCCGTTTTAGCAAGCGAGGCAGCCGCAGTTCACACTGATCAGCTGAATCACCATGGCAACCACTGCAAGGAGCGCCATCACCACTTGCACAATGACAAAGGCCTACCGGAAGTGGCTGCTGCACTCGGTTCCGGTGAGGACAATGGAACGGCCGTTGGTACAGCCGTTTCAAACGTTGCTGCAGAAAACGGTGGATTTGAACTGGCTGAGCTGTGAGGTGCGACTCACGATCGGAAAGAGACCCGATAAAGACTGCGTGTACACAGTGTACACAGATATTATTTTTGTTTAATTTTGTTTGCATTCTATTTTTATAAACCTAACGCTCGCGCGTGTCACGTGGAACAGAAGTTAAGAAGAAAAAATCTATTGGGAATTTAGTAACGCAAGGGTCAAGGAGTCTTGACCCTGGCGCACTTTAAGCTACATTGTCACACAACCGACGAGAGGCATTACTGGCCCATTCCGCTGACTCCCCTGAGCAGGCACACAAGCGCGCGGATACGTACGCAGTCATAAGCACACTCACACACTCACACAGGAGTGCAAAGCGGCCCTAACTTTATTTGAAACATGGATCGACAGGCCGAGTTACAGATGGTATGCAGCTGTCTTGAAAAGTACCGCATGTATTTATCTGCAGAATAGCAGTGACTCTCAGTATATTAAAAAACTATATCTGATGACAGAAGTATAACTGTAGACAATTTTATAAGCATAATCTGCACATTAATGTTAATTTCGGCGTCCTAGATCTAGATACGATGCTAATTCCAGTTAAAAACATTACTTGGCGCCTCAGGACTTCAGCTTCAGTTTAACAACTGCGCAACCTCTTCAGTTGAGTCCGCGGCGGTCTCGTTTATTTATTACTCACATTTGTTATACTGCTCCTTTGTTTGTTTATTTACATAAACCGTTTTTTTTCAAAGCAATTTTATATTACGTGTACACCGACGTTAATATTGCACAAAAATCTTATATATTATTTTAAGTATATTTTAAACTTTCCATCAATGACAACGGCGTTGTCCGGTAGATACTACTGATATTTTTTCGCTTCACATATTGTAGTAGTAGCTGGATAAAGAGTAGCTCAGAAAAAATTACTTTAATTTTTTTTAAGAAAAATTCTGAATAATAAAAAAATTGCACAAATAAGCTATTCAAGTATTTTTAACTCCTGAATAAAGACGTCCAACATAAAATATTTGAATTGAGCTGAGCTAATATTCTCATGGCTCAAAAAGTAAATTACCGCGTTCTGTTTTGTTCAAATCAGTCAAACAAAAGCAGAAACTATTTAAAACTTACTGTATAAAAATGGTATGCTATAGTCTGAATGTACACAAAAATAATTCGTACAAAAAATGAAACTTCATTGTCCTCGTTAATACAGATTTTTCTAAAATATTTCTTTATCCGAACAACTAATATAGATAAGTAGTCTTTATGGTGTAGAAAATATTTTCCAATAAAAGTATCGATTGTGTGTAGCAGAGACAGACAGACATACTGGCAAACAGACACAGATGAACAGACAAGCAGATAAAAATCAATTTGAGATATCGCGCAAGTCAGTCATACTCAAATGACTGATGCAATGTTGCAACTGATAACAAATCTCTCAAAGCCGCATCCCATTTGCACTCGAAGCCTCACCGATGCCAGCAGCAGCCGCCAAATTGCCCCCACTAGAGGCAATTTCTATCATCGGGGTGCCGGCTGAAAATTTGGGGGGGGGGGATAAATCATGTACATGTACCTACCAACCACACCTGATAATTATAGCTGTTAAGTAATTAGAGCAACCAAACACACCTGATAATTATAGCTGTTAAGTAATTAGAGCAACCAACCACACCTGATAATTTTAGCTGTTAAGTAATTAGAGCAACCAACCACACCTGATAATTATAGCTGTTAAGTAATTAGAGCAACCAACCACACCTGAGACAGACGACAGTTTAAACACTTGCCTCAAAGGAGTGCCTCATAGACCTGAATGACACGATAAAACAAAGATCAATGGGGTACTTTGGCATGCATACTAAAACTGTAACATCAAGTAAGCCACCAGAAAAGAATCTACACGCAGCGGTTGGACTCACCATAAACCGAAGCTGCACCGGAGCGTCCACTCCGACGATAGTGACGTTTGTAGCGGCCAGCCACCCTCTGGGCGACCAGACCCAGTGGCTTACAATCGGGTACACGAAGCCTGAAAGAAACCCGAACTTTGTATTTCCACTGCTGGCAAAAATGTTCACCTCCCCATTCACAAGAAGTGTGGCGCAACCCTACAGCAGATATGGCGCCTCTATTCCTGATTGGTGCTTGGCGCCCCTTGGTGCTTGGCGCCCCTTGGTGCTTGGCGCCACTTGGTGCTTGGCGCCCCTTGGTGCTTGGCGCCCCTTGGTGCTTGGCGCCCCTTGGTGCTTGGCGCCCCTTGGTGCTTGGCGCCCCTTGGTGCTTGGCGCCCCTTGGTGCTAAAGCTACATCAACTACGCGCCGAGTACGCGGCATACCGTGTAGCAATTATCGAATTACAGCACCGCTCACCGCTGATAAGCGCAGTGTACACAGTGTAGGCCGAGAAGGTGCTCCTATCGGCCACGGCTCCGCTCACGATGGAAGCAGCTGTGGCAGCAAACATCGCATTGAACAGGAAATGAGAGTACCGATTGGTGGGCAGGCCTGACAGGGCCCAGTAACCCGCGCCGCAGAACCGGTTGTCCGGCTGGCCGAACGACAACGCGTAGCCGAACAGGTAGTACATGGTGGCGCCCACGACTGCGTTAGCGGGGTTCAATGATTAAGAAAATATATACTGGAAATCTCTCTGCACCGTCTATTGTACAGCAATCGTACTTAAGTGGGAAATCTCACTACTCTGAGGGTTCGGCCGGTCGAGTTAGTGCTGGAAATCTCTCACCCATTTCTCAGATTACATCTGGAAATCTCATTCCTTTGTCAGACTCTAAATGGAAATCTCACCCCTTCATATAAGACCGTATCTGAAAATCCCACCCCTTTATAAGACTCTATCTGGAAATCTCACCCCTTTATAAGACTCTATCTGGAAATCTCACCCCTTTATAAGACTCTATCTGAAAATCTCACCCCTTGGTCAGATTAATTCTGGAAATCTCACCTTTCTATCAGATTCATTTTGGAAGTCTCACCTTTCTATCAGATTAATTCTGGAAATCTCACCTTTCTATCAGATTCATTTTGGAAATCTCACCTTTCTATCAGAATCATTTTGGAAATCTCACCTTTCTATCAGATTCATTTTGGAAATCTCACCTTTCTATCAGAATCATTTTGGAAATCTCACCTTTTTATCAGATTACCTGGTAATTTCAGAAATCTCACTCCTATTTCAAGCGGTACTCACAGGAATCCAGCACATTTCTCAGCAGGATGCTGGTCACATTCTTAGCGGGAACAGACCCAGCCTCCAGCAGAGCAAAGCCAACCTGCATGGAGAGAATCACAATCGACATCAGGCATAGAAAGACGTCGTTCAGCGACTCCTTCAGATCGGTCATGTCCGCAGACAATGAGTCGATGTCGATCGCGCTTAGCTGAGAACTGCAGTTGCATTCCTGCTCGGTTTCCATGGTAACCTCATCAACCGTCAACAGAATGCCGCCACAAAGTCATAATTTTCCATCCTTTCCTTTATATAGACCAGTTCCAGCTTGAACCAGACTACAATTCCATTACACAGATTAGCGTCAAGGAAGTCATCACGAAGAATGCAAAGACTGAGAGTTTTACCCAATCCCAAAATCCCAACCCAATTACAAAAGTGTCCGGAGATAGTTAGAACTTAGTTGCATGTCATTGTCACAATAATGGCAAAAATACCAACTCATTTTGTGATTGAGTTGCTTCTCATTGTTTGTCATATGGCTTTGCTTGTCTAACTTCATCAAATAGCCTCATTATCAGATTGCTTGCTGCAGCCTAAAATAGCAACTGCTGCCGCCTCAGCAGCTGACACTCTGGGAAATGGTCCAAAGACTGAGGATCTGGGAGGCTGGCCCAGCAACTGAGGATCTGGGAGGCTGGCCCAGCAACTGAGGATCTGGGAGGCTGGCCCAGCAACTGAGGATCTGGGAGGCTGGCTCAGCATCTGAGGATCTGTAAGGCTGGCCCAGCAACTGAAGATCTGGGAGGCTGGCCAAGCAACTGAAGATCTGGGAGGCTGGCCCAGCAACTGAGGATCTGGGAGGCTGGCCCAGCAACTGAAGATCTGGGAGGCTGGCCCAGCAACTGAGGATCTGGGAGGCTGGCCCAGCAACTGAGGATCTGGGAGGCTGGCCCAGCAACTGAAGATCTGGGAGGCTAGCCCAGCAACTGAGGATCTGGGAGGCTGGCCCAGCAACTGAAGATCTGGGAGGCTGGCCCAGCAACTGAAGATCTGGGAGGCTGGCCCAGCCACTGAGGATCTGGGCGGATGGTGACCTAATTACGAAAGCTGCGAAATTAGGAAAAAACCAACAAAAAAAGTTCATTTTAAGTATTTAGATGATAACAATAGGTGACAGAAAGAACAGATCGTTCTTAGAGCATAGAAATATATAAACATTGATATTAGTAAACTACTCGTAGTTGTTGACAGCAAGGGCAAGATTTGATGTAAACAATAAATAATATTGCTCACACTAAGCTACTGACCGAACTAAGAAATGTGACAACCAAAAATAGGTTCTCAATGGTAACCGCTAATTAAAAGAGGAAAGAAAAAATGTATATACGTAAAAAAGTGAACATTCGATCGCTAAGCCTCTAGAATGAACGGAAAAAGTCACAAAGAATTACAAGCAGAGTCTAGCAGCACAGAGTATTACTAATAACAGATTATGAAAAGTTATAAATGAAAATTAGGCACTTCGCGGACAAGTGAGTGAAACTTGGTAAAAAAGACGTTGATATATATAATTCACTACTGAAACTAGTAAACCAACTTGTAATAAAATATAAATATTAAAATCTCTAAGCGCAAATGAAACAAAAACTCAACTAAAACATTTTGTTACCAAGGCCTACTCAAAGTAGAAAAACGCGGGAAACCTCGTCTCTTGGAAAATTTTAAGAGGCTACTCCTCCTACGGAGGTAAGAGGTTTTTATTTTTTCGACACAAAAACCGTTTATAGCTTTCGGTTTATAGCTTTATGGTGTTCGTTCAGAAAATTAGGATTCTATTTTATTTGTTATTCTAAGTCAATTTCCTATACCTAAAACCACTGAGCCGTGCTTCGTCATTTCAATGATTTTTAGGCACAGGACAAGTGCAATTGTACGTAGAATAAAGAATTTAACATCGAATTCTAATTTTCTAAATGAAAAGCTTTACGAATTTCGATAGAGCAATAAGAAAGGCACAGCATATCAACAGATGAACACTGGGTCTGCCTCCTATCGAAAGCAATAACAATTCTTGCCCTGAAAAATTGAAAACTTCCTATCTATGTAGTGTATTTTTAGGAAAAAATCGGCCTCATAAAACGAGGTCCCGTCCATCTACTTGAGTCTCTGTTAATTGAATCAATATTGTTATTAGACAATAAGTGTGTTTGGAATTTTATTAAAACATGAGAGAATAAAAACAATCAAAATCTATCAAATGTGTTAAACAATATGTTGATTATATGTTGACTATATATAATATTGGCCAATCAATTGGACAGGTTTAACTTGACTCTGAGAGTACTTTAGGAACTCTTTTCTAACAAAATTTATCAATTTATAAGATAGCGCAGCTGAATATTCAAGATGAGTAAAAAAACAGTTCATCGATGCACTGAATCTGAGCCAATGCTGAAAATATAATGAATTTTAGCATGAATATATAAGCATCGGAGACCAAAAAAAGTTTCAAAAGTTATATAAATAAATTTACTAGTAAACACACTTTTAACCGAAATTAATCAGATCAGTTTTCGTTTCTCAACCTCGAAAATAAAGCCATTTGTTTTGTTCGTTTCTCGTGTTTAAAATACAAAATTCTGCACGGAATCCGGCTTCTGCTTTGGCGCCTTTGGCAGCTCCTCTTCTGTTGGCAGGCGTCTGTAACTGCCCGACAAATTGCGACTGCTGCTTGACCGCCGACCAGATTGGTGGGCGGCGGTCGATCCGCGACCTTCCATCAAGCAGGCTATTATCTGCGGGTACATTGGGGTGGTTGGGGAGGGGCTGGCGGACTGTGTGTACATTGGGGTGGTTGGGGTGGGGCTGGCGGACTGTGTGTACATTGGGGTGGTTGGGGTGGGGCTGGCGGACTGTGTGTACATGTGGGGTGGTTGGGGTGGGGCTGGCGGACTATGTGTACATTGGGGTGATTGGGGTGGGGCTGGCGGACTGTGTGTACATTGGGGTGGCTGGGGAGGGACTGGCGGACTGTGTGTACATTGGGGTGGTTGGGGAGGAGCTGGCGGACTGTATGTATATTGGGATGGAGGGCTGGCAGACTGTGTCTAGATTGAGGTCGTTAGGGAGGGGCTGACGGACTGTGTGTACGAGTCCATTGGGGTGGTGGCGCTGGCGGGCTGCTGTGTACATTAGGATTTTGCTGTTCACCATCAGTGGATTTTAACTCTAGTATCACGTGAACTAGCTTGGAGTTAGGGTAAATGCGCTTAATTAGCTAACATAGCTACTAATAATAGTTATGAATAAATCCCAAAAAAAATCCGCCCGACGGTCTAAATGTTTTTAAAGTACGACTGAGAAAGCTACTTATGCGCCTGTACGGTAGATAACCATAACCAAAGAACGGAAATGAAAACTGTACTTAAGATACTTACCTGGTAAAAAATCTGCAATAATTTTTATTTTTGCAGAATTTTTATATTGTTTAATCCAAACAATAAGTCCAACCCTCGCCCACTGTAGTTACAGGCCTTTACCTTTTGTTTCCGGTGGCAGACAACGTAGAGTAGACCGGCTAGCAGGATGAAAAGCACAAAGTACGCCAACATTTTGGACGATCCACCGTAGCTAAGCAGCCCCATATCGCCAAACCTGCCGGCAGTGTTACTAGTAAATCGCACTTTTGATTGCTGTCGATCAACCTCTTCATCATCAATAGCTTTGAATCGGCTAGGACGATCCTGAGGTCGAGCCCGAGGCGGACCCGGCTGTCTGCGATAAGACGGCGGCGGCGGCGGCGGTCGCAACTCGGAGCCTTTGCTGTCGGTGTTTACCGGACCGCCGCTGCGTATTTCAACTTCGCTGTCAACCCGAGCCGATTGTTTTTGCGGCGGCTTTTCAACATCACGATGGCGGCTCTTCGACGCTCCGGCGGCTTCGTTGTCTGCTGCCGAGCCACGATGAGCAGGACGCACTTCTTCGCGAGAGTCATAGTGATGGTCGCCGGCTCCGGCAGCAGGAGCAGGATGTGCATCATCCGGGTGCGCGTCGTGAGCCCCAACGCGGATGTTAGGGCGCGACTCGTCCCGACTAGAACTGTCTCGACCCTCAACTCGAGCTGCATCATCGCCCCGAGATTCTGGCTTGTCTTCTTTTTCACCTCTGCTTTCATGGTGCGCAGTTTTAGCCGGCAGGTCACCATGACGGGACTTCTCTCCAGATGCTTTGGCTGTGTCAGACTTCTCTCCAGATGCTTTGGCTGTGTCAGACTTCTCTCCAGATGCTTTGGCTGTGTCAGACTTTTCTCCAGATGCTTTGGCTGTGTCAGATTTCTCTCCAGATATCTTGACAGTGTCAGACTTCTCACCAGATGCTTTGGTTGCGTCAGATTTTTCTCCAGATGCCTTGACAGGGTCAGATTTCTCTCCAGACGACTTGGCAGGGTCAGATTTCTCACCAGACGCTTTGCCAGTGTCAGATTTCTCTCCAGATGCTTTGCCAGTCTCAGACTTCTCTTCAGATGCCTTGACAGGGTCAGATTTCTCTCCAGGTGCTTTGCCAGTTTCAGACTTCTCTCCAGATGCTTTGGCTGCGCCAGATTTTTCTCCAGATGCCTTGGCTGTGTCAGATTTCTCTCCAGATGCTTTGGCTGTGTCAGATTTTTCTCCAGATGCCTTGGCTGTGTCAGATTTCTCACTAGGTACCTTGCCTGTGTCAGATTTTTCTCCAGATTCCTTGGCTGTGTCAGATTTCTCTCCAGATGCCTTGGCTGTGTCAGATTTCTCTCCAGATGCCTTGGCTGTGTCAGATTTTTCTCCAGATGCTTTGGCTGTGTCAGATTTCTCCCCAGATGCTTTGGCCGTGTCATAGTTCTCACTAGGTACCTTTCCTGTGTCAGACTTCTCTCCAGATGCTTTAGCTGTGTCAGATTTCTCTCCAGATGCCTTGGCTGTGTCAGATTTCTCTCCAGATGCTTTGGCTGTGTCAGATTTCTCTCCAGATGCTTTGGCTGTGTCATATTTCTCACCAGATGCTTTGGCTGTGTCAGATTTCTCTCCAGATGCTTTGGCTGTGTCAGATTTCTCTCCAGATGCCTTCGCTGTGTCAGATTTCTCTCCAGATGCCTTGGCTGTGTCAGATTTCTCTCCAGATGCCTTCGCTGTGTCAGATTTCTCTCCAGATGCCTTGGCTGTGTCAGATTTCTCTCCAGATGCTTTGGCTGTGTCAGATTTTTCTCCAGAAGCCTTGGCTGTGTCATATTTCTCACTAGGTACCTTGCCTGTGTCAGATTTCTCTCCAAATGCCTTGGCTGTGTCAGATTTCTCACTAAGTACCTTGCCTGTGTCAGATTTCTCTCCAGATGCTTTGGCTGTGTCAGATTTCTCTCCATATGCTTTGGCTGTGTCAGATTTTTCTCCAGATGCTTTGGCTGTGTCAGATTTTTCTCCAGATGCTTTGGCCGTGTCATTGTTCTCACTAGGTACCTTTCCTGTGTCAGACTTCTCTCCAGATGCTTTGGCTGTGTCAGATTTCTCTCCAGATGCCTTGGCTGTGTCAGATTTCTCTCCAGATGCCTTGGCTGTGTCAGATTTTTCTCCAGATGCTTTGGCCGTGTCATAGTTCTCACTAGGTACCTTTCCTGTGTCAGACTTCTCTCCAGATGCTTTGGCTGTGTCAGATTTCTCTCCAGATGGTTTGGCTGTGTCAGATTTCTCTCCAGATGCTTTGGCTGTGTCAGATTTCTCTCCAGATGCTTTGGCTGTGTCAGATTTCTCTCCAGATGTCTTGGCTGTGTCAGATTTCTCTCCAGATGCTTTGGCTGTGTCAGATTTCTCTCCAGATGCCTTCGCTGTGTCAGATTTCTCTCCAGATGCTTTGGCTGTGTCAGATTTCTCTCCAGATGCCTTGGCTGTATCAGATTTTTCTCCAGATGCCTTGGCTGTGTCAGATTTCTCACTAGGTACCTTGTCTGTGTCAGATTTCTCTCCAGATGCCTTGGCTGTGTCAGATTTCTCTCCAGATGCCTTGGCTGTGTCAGATTTCTCTCCAGATGCTTTGGCTGTGTCAAATTTCTCCCCAGATGATTTGGCCGTGTCATAGTTATCACTAGGTACCTTTCCTGTGTCAGACTTCTCTCCAGATGCTTTGGCTGTGTCATATTTCGCACTAGGTACCTTGCCAGTGTCAGACTTCTCTCCAGATGCTTTGGCTGTGTCAGATTTCTCTCCAGATGCCTTGGCTGTATCAGATTTCTCTCCAGATGCCTTGGCTGTGTCAGATTTCTCTTTAGGTACCTTGTCTGTGTCAGATTTCTCTCCAGATGCCTTGGCTGTGTCAGATTTCTCTCCAGATGCTTTGGCTGTGTCAGATTTCTCTCCAGATGCTTTGGCCGTGTCATAGTTCTCACTAGGTACCTTTCCTGTGTCAGACTTCTCTCCAGATGCTTTGGCTGTGTCAGATTTCTCTCCAGATGCCTTGGCTGTATCAGATTTCTCTCCAGATGCTTTGGCTGTGTCAGATTTCTCTCTAGGTACCTTGTCTGTGTCAGATTTCTCTCCAGATGCCTTGGCTGTGTCAGATTTCTCTCCAGATGCTTTGGCTGTGTCATATTTCTCACCAGATGCTTTGGCTGTGTCAGATTTCTCTCCAGATGCTTTGGCTGTGTCAGATTTTTCTCCAGATGCCTTGGCTGTGTCAGATTTCTCTTTAGGTACCTTGTCTGTGTCAGATTTCTCTCCAGATGCCTTGGCTGTGTCAGATTTCTCTCCAGATGCTTTGGCTGTGTCAGATTTCTCTCCAGATGCTTTGGCCGTGTCATAGTTCTCACTAGGTACCTTTCCTGTGTCAGACTTCTCTCCATATGCTTTGGCTGTGTCAGATTTCTCTCCAGATGCCTTGGCTGTATCAGATTTCTCTCCAGATGCTTTGGCTGTGTCAGATTTCTCTCTAGGTACCTTGTCTGTGTCAGATTTCTCTCCAGATGCCTTGGCTGTATCAGATTTCTCTCCAGATGGTTTGGCTGTGTCAGATTTCTCACTAGGTACCTTGCCAGTGTCAGACTTCTCTCCAGATGCTTTGGCTGTGTCAGACTTCTCTCCAGATGCTTTGGCTGTGTCAGATTTCTCTCCAGATACTTTGGCTGTGTCAAATTTCTCTCCAGATGCTTTGGATGTGTCATATTTCTCACCAGATGCTTTGGCTGTGTCAGACTTCTCTCCAGATGCCTTGGCTGTGTCAGATTTCTCTCCAGATGCCTTGGCTGTGTCAGATTTCTCTCCAGATGCCTTCGCTGTGTCAGATTTCTCTCCAGATGCCTTGGCTGTGTCAGATTTCTCACTAGGTACTTTGCCAGTGTCAGACTTCTCTCCAGATGCTTTAGCTGTGTCAGATATCTCTCCAGATGCCTTGCCAATGTCAGATTTCTCTTTGGATAATTTCTGACCAATAGAGACGTCTATTGTCTCAGTTAAGGATTTTTTATTGGTTTCTTTAATTGCAGCTTTCTCATTTCTTGATGTTGCATAATCCTTAGAATTCGAATTTTTAGCAAAAACATGTTGTATACTAGGGAGACTTTTATTGCCCACAAGTTTGCTTTTAAAGTCCATTATGACTTCTTTGATCATTTGCACTTTTGAATTAGCAATGGCATTGGTTTGGAGAACAGAATTAGACTTGGCACTTAGATTTGTCAAGTTATTTGCAATGCTACCATTAGACTTCTTAGAAGTAGCAAAAACATTTGGTGGCTTGCCATTGTTAGTAGATACATTGATTATTGGTTTGATATCCACTGGCAATGCAACTAAAATTGAAATTGGGAATAAAAAAGGTTTAGGCAACAATTTTATTAGTATTTAGTTTTAGTTATAATTTTGAATTATAGTTTTAATTTCATTTATAGAATGATTTCAAATACAATTTATACTTAGCTATATAACATATATATCTATATCTACATAAACAGAAAAGGATTTATTGCTTTAGATAAGAAAGGGATTATTGTACTAGATAAGAAAGTGATTATTGTACTTGATAAGAAAAAGATTATTGCATTGGCTAAAAAGGCTTGGTATAACTACTTGCTATTTGGGAGATGCTTGCTATTTAGAGGATGTTTGCTATCTAGGGGAGGCTTGCTATATACATGTAGGGATGCTTGTGCTTGCTATTTAGAGATACATACTATCTGAGAGATGCTATTCCTTTGGTTTAAAATCCCTGAAATTGGAGATGATCCCAATAAGAAAGATATAAAATAACAAACTGTGTTTTAAATAATGTTTCAAACCAACAATCCAAAATAATTCAAATCATTTTTATTTTTCCATTATCAAGTAATCAAATACCAACTATAATATATTGCCAGAGATTTTTATATGCATATAATTGTTTATTGAAAATGATCCAATTATCTATTTCAGTTTACAATTATTTAAATAGCAGAAATACAAGTAAATTATTATGAACCAAAATAGATATATGAGGATCTTTGTTATTGCCATGCTATGGGAGAAACTATAAGTTGGCTACTCCATTCAGTTTTTCTAATGAAATGAATAAACCCAGATTAATATTTTTTGCTTCTTTTGAGCAAGCCATGATCATTGAAAAAAATGATTTATGTATTGTAAACCAAAATGCAATTGCAACAATGATCATAAACTGGAGGAATATCTTTGCTATTAGTATTAGGTGGGATACCTGCTCTCTTTGTAAAATCATTATTTTGCTGTTTTTTGTTACATTAAAAAGACATTTATAGCAAAAACATCTATGTTTGTGACAATTTTACTCAGAATCAAATAAGCTGATTTATAAGAGTGAGGAAAGAATTACTTCTTAACTTTAAGATAATGTGCTATTTAATGGATTTGCATAAATAATTTTTGCTCCTTGCTTATTGGCCACCAGAAGGTGGGCACTAGATAGCTTGCTAGTAGGCCTACAATATCTAAAAAAGCCTAGCTCAAGTCTAGTTTTTATAATAATTAAACAAAACTATTTATTGCAAAAATGACATTTAATTTTATTTTACAGGATAGCCCTACTATACATTGCTCTTTGCTAGCTTGTTATTAAATTACTAAAATTTAATTTACTTCATTACAGCAACATATTTCATAAACATAAGTCATTAACCACCTAAGATATTGAAAATATTAAGATATAAGATATTAAAAAATAATGATTTAAAATGTACCAATTAAACAAGTTTAAGCTTACCGGAACCAGTCAATACTTCAAATCCAATAAGATTTGAAAGAAAAGCAAGCAGAAGGATAGTAAATATCGTTTGCTTCGCGCAAAATTCAGGAGTTCGTGTTGTAAATCGAATCATAGTGCAATCAGTAGTCAGTTACTGATGTGCAATTTTCCGCTTTGGAGAAAATAGGTGGGTTCTTTAGATGGACAGAGGATGACAATATAGTTATTAGCCTAGAATAGATATAAACTTATTTGACGTCAGTCTTCTTTAATCCACTTGCCTAACTTTGCTACGGATTTATAAAATGACTGTTACGTATGCAATAAATAAATAGCTTATTTTGCATCATGTCGAATTCGTTCCCTGAGTGTTGTGTGGCAACACTTTAACAAAGACTTGCAATTTTAGGGTTGTACTAGCTTGTTTTATGGTTAAAGCTGCCCTCTCTTTACCAAAGTTTACCAGTCGTTTCTTTTATCAAAAACGCCATTTAGGCGACGTTTGGAGCATTGGAAGCATGTGATTCCGGCGCCCCGGTTCTTACCTTGACTTCCCCGCCCGACTTGCCAGCGAAACATTCTTCGGCTCTGGTCTGACGTCTTTGAGGAGTTGTGCCGGAAAGCGTGGTATAGATATAGTAGGGGCTTACGATTGGCAAAGTGCAGTATAATGTACCCGACCTCTTAACTGAGGAGCCTTCTCTGAACTTCCTCTTTTCCGAAAGCTAAGGCAATTATCTTTTCTTCGATTGCTCCAACTAAGGTTGTTTAGGGATAAACTATTAATTGTCATTATCGCAACTATTACACATGTAACTGGGGAGCGAAGCGACACATTAATAGAAGGTTTATTGGTATAATTCTTCCGGTAATTCGCAGCTAGTATTTTAACGTGCATAACCATGCAGTTCCGATTACAGGCACAGTTAGTGTAAGTGTAGCATTTTCAGGTGAGTGTAACATCTACGCGTTATAATAAACCTATTCTACATCTAAAACAATGGGTTTAAACAATCGGCATCTTCAAAGAGATAAAGAATATCGATTCTTAACTTACAAAGAATAGCAAATTAATTAAGGGCATTCATCAGCCAGACACTGCGACATGCATGGCAGCTGCTGCATAATTTCTGGCGCCTGGCAGAATTGACTATACAAATTCGGAGAAGTAGTCGTGAACAATTCTTGATCATCAGGCTTGCATGGTTGCGCTCGTCGCATATTAATAGATATCATCGATCAAGTTACAATGAATTGTAATGCGCATGATATAATAATCAATTACCCGTGAAATCTTTTGAGCAGCGTTTCGCAAGAACGCATGAGATGAATATAGGAAGTTACTCTGTGAAATTTTCTGCATATCGATTGTGATCGGGCTTATAATTTTTATAAATACAGCAAAATGTGTCGGCAAGGAGGGATGCCGTATTAATTAATTCGATCGGATCCTACTTAAGTCTGCAGCCTTGTAATTCAAACCGAAGTTCCAAACCATTAACGATGCTGTCCTCAATTACCTGCATCTTCATGTCAAGCATCCGTAAGTTTACTAATGCTTAACTACATGTATACTTTTTGATATCCACTAGCTCAGAACCATATAAGTTTTACAGGTCAACATTTGATCAATTTACCGATCGAATTCCCTTCTGCAGTTGCTTACACGTACGCGACCTTCGTCGAAACTAACTCAATTGAATTTATCCCGAAATCATCGTTGGAGATTCCTCCCAATGTCTGTACGGTTGAAAGCGTCTCCTTGTCGAGAATTCGATCTGAACTCGAATGCCTGACAAAGTGCCCGAAAGGTGAGGCTCAATACTGCATTGCGATCAGCTATAATAAACAAAATGAAGAGTGTCGAGTTATCACTGCCGAGAGCGTGGTTGCCTATTCGATGAATGCTGCACCGGGAGTCACTCTGGCCTCTGATTCGGAATGGAAGATGTGGGTTGCTGGCAACATCGACAAATTTCTTCATATGGATACCACGACAACTAATAAGCCTGAGACAACAACGAATGAGCCTGGGACAACAACGAATAAGCCTGAGACAACAACCAATGAGCCTGAGACAAGAACCAATGAGCCTGATGAGACAACAACGAATGAGCCTGAGACAACAACCAATGAGCCTGATGAGACAACAACCAATGAGTCTGATGAGACAACAACAAATGAGCCTGAGACAACGAGTTTCTCTGGTACTACGATAGAATAAGTTTGATCTACACGCTGTTTAACAATGAAGGGGACGTGCTTGACTTTCAGAACATATCGACCCACTTTTGTTGCTTAAATACTTTGAGAAGCTGATCGAACTACATGAACAGCAAAAATCCCTGATTATAACCCGATAAAATCGTCAAACTATTAAAATACATTGCACTAAATGCATCTAATATTTGCGCAAACGCTACCTAAATTACGCGTACCTTTATTTTTTTTCACCTGCATTTAATAGTCTTTATAAACTTCCATAACGACAAATTTTCTAATCCTCTCAATCATCTTAATCATCATTGAAGTCAGTAAGACGGTGTGAAAGTTTAATTTTTTAAAGGAAAATTAAAACAAGTTCATGGGTCAGTATATTTTAGCATTTGAAGTACAATCAGACGCGATGCAAAATTTTATCAGACAGGCATTAACGAAAAGTGAAATAGACAGCTCAAATGAAAGGCAAAAAGTTTTGATGAGGAAATAAAATGTAAATGTCGATTAGGATGCAGTTGGTATTATTCACGCATAGTGTTTCGTCACTTTGGTTCAATGTTCATGAAAAAATACTAATAATTCAGAATCCACCTCGAAGACGCAGTACCAGGTGGAGGGTTGACTCCTTCTGGATGTTGTAGTCGGACAGAGTTCGACCGTCTTCCAGCTGCTTGCCGGCGAAGATCAAGCGCTGCTGATCTGGAGGGATGCCCTCCTTATCCTGGATCTTGGCCTTGACGTTGTCGATGGTGTCCGAAGGCTCAACCTCCAGCGTGATGGTCTTTCCCGTGAGGGTCTTCACAAAGATTTGCATTCCACCTCGAAGACGCAGCACCAGGTGGAGGGTTGACTCCTTCTGGATGTTGTAGTCGGACAGAGTTCGGCCGTCCTCCAGCTGCTTGCCGGCGAAGATCAAGCGCTGCTGATCCGGAGGGATGCCCTCCTTATCCTGGATCTTGGCCTTGACGTTGTCGATTGTGTCCGAAGGCTCGACCTCTAGCGTTATGGTCTTGCCCGTGAGGGTCTTCACAAAGATTTGCATTCCACCTCGAAGACGCAGCACCAGGTGGAGGGTTGACTCCTTCTGGATGTTGTAGTCGGACAGAGTTCGGCCGTCCTCCAGCTGCTTGCCGGCGAAGATCAAGCGCTGCTGATCCGGAGGGATGCCCTCCTTATCCTGGATCTTGGCCTTGACGTTGTCGATTGTGTCCGAAGGCTCGACCTCCAGCGTTATGGTCTTGCCCGTGAGGGTCTTCACGAAGATCTGCATTTTGTACAGACAACTGTAAGTAGGAAAGCTTGGCTTGGAAAATTTGCTTGAAAAAGCTAGCGTTTAAAGTAGCAGCTTAGCTGATTTAGCCTTTGCCAGTTAGATAGCATGCAGAACCCTCTTGCGTTTGCTCTGTATTTATAGGCGAAGCGTCTATGTGACTTGATCTATTTTTAGTCTTTTGTGCGGCCATAGTTTATTCTAGAATTTTCTATCTGTTGCTAAAAATAGAAACATTCGTTGCACCGACGCAATTCCAGTTGGACCGGAAAAGTGGAATGGTTTGTTTGCTTATAGCGTTTTTGTCTGCTATTTTCTGCGTTTGATAAAATGACGTCAGTATCCAAAATTGGAATTTTCGTACCGTCATAGTCTGCCCGACGATTTAGGTTTAGGGTTCACATGAAGGTTTAGGTTTATATGTATGTAGCTAGGTTAGGTCTTACATGCGTATAAGGTTAGAGTTAGGGATTCAGCACCAAGTGGCGCCAAGCACCAAGGGGCGCCAAGCACCAAGGGGCGCCAAGCACCAAGGGGCGCCAAGCACCAAGGGGCGCCAAGCACCAAGTGGCGCCAAGCACCAAGGGGCGCCAAGCACCAAGGGGCGCCAAGCACCAAGGGGCGCCAAGCACCAAGGGGCGCCAAGCACCAAGGGGCGCCAAGCACCAAGGGGCGCCAATTAGCACCAAGGGGCGCCAAGCACCAAGGGGCGCCAATTAGCACCAAGGGGCGCCGAGCACCAAGGGGCGCCAATTAGCACCAAGGGGCGCCAAGCACCAAGGGGCGCCAATTAGCACCAAGGGGCGCCAAGCACCAAGGGGCGCCAATTAGCACCAAGGGGCGCCAAGCACCAAGGGGCGCCAATTAGCAACAAGGGGCGCCAAGCACCAAGGGGCGCCAATTAGCACCAAGGGGCGCCAAGCACCAAGGGGCGCCAATTAGCACCAAGGGGCGCCAATTAGCACCAAGGGGCGCCAAGCACCAAGGGGCGCCAATTAGCACCAAGGGGCGCCAATTAGCACCAAGGGGCGCCAAGCACCAAGGGGCGCCAAGCACCAAGGGGCGCCAAGCACCAAGGGGCTCCAAGCACCAAGGGGCGCCAAGCACCAAGGGGCGCCAAGCACCAAGGGGCGCCAATTAGCACCAAGGGGCGCCAATTAGCACCAAGGGACGCCAAGCACCAAGGGGCGCCAAGCACCAAGGGGCGCCAAGCACCAAGGGGCTCCAAGCACCAAGGGGCGCCAAGCAAAAGGCGAACAAAGAATCCAAAAATCAATATCTGAATTAGTAATTATTTACCTAGTACCCTTACGGATTTATTTTGAGATTATGGAATACAAGAAATTCAATATGAATTTACTCGTAGAACAATTAAAAAGCAATAAAGGTGTAGTAATTTTGAGCACTATAAATTAAATTAAATACTATTAACATTCAAATATATAAAGTTAAATAAATTATATTATATCGTTCGCCGAAGTGATCATTGCATTCCCCGAAATGGATTCTCTGAAATGGTCTCTCGCCGAATTGGCCTTTCGCCGAAATGGACTGAAACCCGTCAGGGGTCGTCAGTGGCATACACTCAGGAGTTGTACACCAGCCTCATATCCAGCATGAATGCATGAATGTGCGCGAAAATTTTCGATGAAAAATCCAAATAGAGTTAGCTCGTCAAAAGGTCAAAGGTTAATGGAAATGACTGTGCACTAAATTAAAATTGCGATTCTTTAGCTCAAAACTACTGCTAGTAGGCCTACACGCATATGTAAGTGTTGCAATAAAAATATATTCCAATGTTTATTTTTAATTTAAACGAACTTGTTTGTTGATTTAAACGCAACAGTCCATGTATATTTAGGAATAAGGTGTAATTTAGGGGTTTAATACTCGTTTTAGCGTAATAAAGCCACCTTATATAATTAATATAATTAGATATATTCATGCTGTGCATTGCTGTTATGCATTATTCGCTACATATCGGAAAAATTGTGTGATAATTAAAATCTTGCAAGGAAAAAGTAGTTTATTTAATTCTCCGACCGTCTGTCATGCTTAAATATAATAACGTTGCACTTTTGTAGATTGAAAAAGGATAAAGAAGCCAAAACACACTCAGGAAAAAAAAACGAAAAAAATTAGTCGACCCAGGCAGGACTCGAACCTGCAATCTTCTGATCCGAAGTCAGACGCCTTATCCATTAGGCCACTGGGCCCTGAGTTATGGGGACGGACATTTTATTTTTAAACAAAGCACTAAGCGATACCTTGATGGCTAGTAGGTCCTGCAATAATTTTTTTGCCTACTAACTTAAAGCAGGAAAATGGCTCAACTGATCAGGTGGCCGGAACCGTACCTTCAGAACTCAAAGCACTTGTTTACAATAAAATAAACGACATCCGTAAAACTGCTCTGCTGTAAAAGCGTTATTTCTGTAAATGTCCCAGAAGCACTATCTATTATGAGTACGAGTACACAGACCTATTTGGTCCAGAATTGTTAGTTAAAACATTTTTAATAATGAAACAATTTATTAAATAATGAGCAATGGCTAATTAAAAATAATCTAGATTTTGACGACAAGTTTCAAGTAGAAATATTGGTTGTAGTATGCATTCATGTTAGGGTTTAGTAGTATCGTACCATATTGTTAAAATAAATCTAATCGTCTTAGATAAATCTGGGACTTTAAAATATGTTGAAAGCATGTGAAACTAATTTCAGATTTACATAGCATGCTGTTGAAGCCTAATCTAACAGGTGACACCACCCCCTGTCTAACAGGTGTGACACTACGCGCCCCTGTCTAACAGGTGTGACACTAACCCCTGTCTAACATGTGTGACACTATTCCCTGTCTAACAAGTGTGACACTATCCCCTGTCTAACAGGTGACACTATCCCATGTCTAACAAGTGTAACACTATCCCCTGTCTAGCCGGTGACACTATCCCCTGTCTAGCCGGTGACACTATCCCCTGTCTAACAGTTGACACTATCCCCTGTCTAACAGTTGACACTATCCCCTGTCTAACAGTTGACACTATCCCCTGTCTAACAGTTGACACTATCCCCTGTCTAACAGTTGACACTATCCCCTGTTTAACAGGTATGACACTATCCCTTGTCTAACAGATGACACTATCCCCTGTCAACAGGTAACTCGATCTATCCCCTGTCCAACAAGGTACTAAATCAATGTTTTTATCGAACTAAGAACGCAGTCAATTTCAACAATCATAGAGACAAGACAAAGTTCAGTCACTTTAATATTAATCTTAACACGACATTTTTTAACACAAAACTTTTTTATCTCAGTTTCATTTATTAAAACAAAGCGTACATGCGGCTTTATTCAATAAAATGGTGCCAAAAATGATATGAAAATTACAGGCTTGAAAGCGCATTATACATCGAAGCTATCGAGAGAATAGTAATAATAATACTAGTAAAAACAAAAATATTACGTACATGTATAACATTGGAAATTAAAAGCTTGTAAAATTACACAATTACACTGTATAGACAGATGCATAATGTTATAGGAGAACATGTACGACCGTAAATACATACAGTACAAGGACTTAAGGGTATTTAGTGATTCGCCTTATAATGGACTGTGATACCTAAACATAGGAATAGATCTTGCGCAATTGACATCGCACTTTCACGAGCTCATATGTAGTCCCAGGGTTGTGCATCCATGGATTAAAAAAAGTTAAAATTTACCTCACGAAGCAACTGCAAATTTACATGTACAAACTACAAAAATGTGACTCAGACATTTAAAAGTTATATGGCAGGTGCCATTATAATAAACTACTAGCGTGTGCAAAACAGCGCGGTTGACAAGATATTAGATAAAATCATTTTAGCCTCTTTTTTCCGACTTTTCAGATTGACAACGGATTAAAAAAAACTTTAAAAAGTGCAAGTTGTCATTATTAGTTAATAATGATTTAGTTAAAGTGCATATGACTGACAATGACTCACAGAATATCGAAACAAATATTTGTTATTTCGTTATGTCTAATCGAAGTTTGCCACGACTTGCGAAGACGTATTAAACATTCGCCGACACTTATTCAGACACTTCTACAGACACTTTAGTTTCTTTCGTACGAATCGTAGGAACAAGCAATAAATTTGTTTATTCCTAATAAACTGCTTTAGTAAACTGCTTTATTTTAAGCTTTTTTTTGCTTTATTTTTTTAAATATGAATCATGAAATTTGTTATTCTGCATAAATTGTCTTCACGTGAAGAAGAATGTTAAATTTGTCCAGGACACTTCCTAATTCATATTTAATAAAATAAAGCAAAAAAAGCTTAAAATAAAGCAGTTTACTGATAGTTTGTTAGGAATAAACTAATTTAATGCTTGTTTCTACAATCCTACGATTCGTACGACAGAAAATAAAGTGTCTGTAGAAGTGTCTGAACAAGTGTCGGCGAATGTTCAATACGTCTTGCGAAGTCATTTCTTATCAAGCGTTAAAACAAAGTTTCATTCTGATTTTCGGGAGCAAAAGCCAACTTATCGTTAAAAATAAAAATTGCCTTTAAAGGACAAACATGGCAACCGAAAAAATTTGCTTAGTTGGTAATTAAATAATTTACAAATTAATTTCATCCAAAGTTGATATGCAAATCGTTTATTGAGTACATGTTCAATAGTAGGATTAACTTTTATAACCTAGCTCATGTGCTCATGTGCGAAATAACTCGCCTTGCTGAGTCTTTTACTTGTTGGTATTATTTAGTTATTCAATAGTTGCTTCGATTCAGTAGGACACTCGCCTCACCTGAGCATTGGTTGGCACCTGCAATAGGCAGGTTTTAACCGAGCTCTGCAGCTGCAGCTCGTGAATATTCGCCTCGCTGCAACGCGGCGTTCTGTCGTAATCGTTCAGCACTGTGGTCAGGTCGGCATGGCCTCGGCTGTCGCATTTGATAAACACTTGGTGAAAGGTCTTGCGGAACTTCGTTGAGAAGCAGGAGTAGAGAACAAAGTTGCAGGCGGCGTTCAACAGAAGCAGAAGATTGACGATGGCGCTGAGAATCGGTTCGTACCGACTGCCCGAGCACTGCGAGCTCGAGTGCGGCTCGATCGCCTTCTTCAGCGTGACGAATGCGGATGGTAGCTGGCAAAAGCAGAACACAATCACCACAGCAATGAGCATCACCGTGATCTTCTGCTCAGAGTTGGCTCGCAGCTTCCGGTTCCCTCCGCCGCTTGTTGGCGACTGCATCTTGCCCAGGGCGCGGGCCGCTTTAGCCGAAGCGCCGCCGAATGCGCGCCCAGCGCCGGCGCCGCTGCCTCCGGCGTTGCTTCCGCTGCTGCCGGCAGTCAAGCCCACGCTGCTGCAGACGCTTGCCCGCGGCGTAGCCACCGTCAGCATCGGAATCTGGGCATACTGCTGCGATGGACGCGGAGTGGACGACGGCCGACGCGGGATTAGGGCCGCGCTGAGCTCCTCCTGCTTCTTTTTGGCGCGGACTACGCTGCCGATGAGCAGACTGTTAAACACGGCCAGGAACACGAGCGGGCCAAAGATGAACACGATTGGCAACAGGTGGTAGTACCCGTACTGCTTCATCACTAGGTAGGCCTGAGTCTTGCCCAAAGTATACACAGCTGGCGCGGAAGTTGAATTACCTTTATTCTGACTGTCCACTTGATACTCCAGGAAATTGGGAAAGGTGAAGAACAACGTGGCCAAGAAAATTACCGCGATAGTATGCTTAGCCCGTTCCTTTGTGCAGTACTTTCTGCCGAACATGGGCTTATAGACTACCACCCATCTCTCGAAAGTGAAGAAGCAGGTTAGCCAGGTGGCAAAGTTGCTAAACAGATTCGCTAACGGGAACATTGCCGCCAGCAGGTGGAAGAACCACGCTTGATAGCGTACACCTGGATAGACTTTAACCGTGATTAGATAGAATAGCAGCAAGTAGATTACATCCGTGATAGCCAGCGCTGTCAGGTAATAATTAGTCGACGAGGCCATCCATTTACGAGTGAGCACAACAATGTTGACCGAGTTGGCCGCGATGCCTAGCAGGGCCAGGCCCGGCGTGATGCACACCAGGAACATCCGGGAGATGTTCAGGATCGAGCTGCGCTCAGCCAAGTCCTCGGCCGTCTCGTTCGGGCACAGGGCGGTTAGGGAGGACATTGCCTGCGAGAGAGAGAGAGAGAGAAAGAAGTAATTCGAATCTGCAGATGACGCTTCGATACTATGGAACGTAAGCAACCTATCCAAAAAATTTTCCATAAAAATTTTACAATTTATTAAAAAGTAATAGAAGTTTGAAACTTTGAAGCTGATAAAGCATAACTTTGGACTAGATAAGATCAATCACACATACATACATACAAACAACTCATTTTTAGTATATTGGACTAGCAATCAGCGTCCCCCATTAGGGAGGCAATAAAGAAAGAAATAAAAATTCCGAATATACTGAACTACATTTAGATTAAGACCCTGCAAGCTTTAGCATCAGAGCCTCCCTTTAAGCTATGCTTCAACCTGCCTCTCCCGTCTACCCTTGGCTTGGTGGCATCTTAACAACTCCCCTCCATGAGCCATAGAATCTCATCAGTTCCCTCATGAGCTTTGACATCTCAGCAATCTTCAAATGAACCTTGATTTCTCAGAAATTCCCGCCAAGAGCCACAGCAATTCTAAAAATAGAACTTAACCTTTGTCACGCGGTCTCATGTCTGAGAATTTGATTGATTTCTGAGACAGGATATAGGGAAGTGAGACTGATTGAAGTCTCCAGCTTAGACAGATTACGGAAGAGGGTCGCAGGAACTGACTGACTGACTGACTCCCCGTCCGTATCTGAACTGTTTCCCTAGACGAATATGACAATGAATTATGATGATGAAAAAACACACACGACCACATCGCTAGGCTGAATGCTGAGTCCTTGCTCAAGCCGGCCTCAAAGATCACTACTTAGGCCTCCGAGGCGGAAGTCTAGGGAAAAAAATAGGAAGCAAACCAGGACTCAGCAAGCAGATGGGATGGGATGGGGTTGAGAAGAGGAGAAGAGCTGCGCAACAAAGCTGAGCTACCCCCCCATTCAACCCATCCACATAATGAATGAAGTGAAAGGATGGCACCCGGAGAGGATATTGGCTTGCTGACTGAAATGGAGAGATCTGTAATATAGTCC
Organism: Macrostomum lignano; assembly: GCA_002269645.1. Classification (NCBI taxonomy): domain Eukaryota; kingdom Metazoa; phylum Platyhelminthes; family Macrostomidae; genus Macrostomum; species Macrostomum lignano. Next base: position 187,017 of record NIVC01000105.1, read on the forward strand.
CCTGTGTTAGGACTAATGGCTGGTCTCTTCTAGCCAAAGAAATACGAAACCGGTTCAAAAATATTCCCTCTATCTATTATACAGAGGCAACAGGAGGAAACAAACTGATACGCTTGCTTGCGACTGTCGCAAAAGTCACAAAAGAACTCCGATTGCTACAGGGGAAGACGGAGGGTTGCACTACTTGGGGAAGAGACGAGTTCACGCGGGATGGGCGTGAATTCGATTTTTCCAGTAATTACTGGGACATGAGATGTGATACTGTGTAGCCATTTGCGCGAGTAGAACAAAGTACATCGGGTTGACTGACATGGTGTGTGACGGTCAGTGATAAAACTATCAGTTGTAGGTAGAGACATTGTTAAACCATCAGAGTAGTAGTACACAGTACACGAAATTCTAGAAAAAAAATTTGCTCCAAAAGAGCGCAACTAATGAGCTTTCAACCGGGGATACGCTCTTAGTCGCAACGAAATCCGAGGGAATTAGTTCTGCTTAAAGTCCTGCCGTGGTGATGAGGGAAACAGGCCAAGAAGGGAAATCAGCATTAGCCCCGACTGCGGCAGAATCTGCAGCATCTCCAAAAAAGACAATTTCATCCGCTGAGCTCACACAGCCTATACTCAAGTCTGCGTAGGAGATTGTTTGTCTAATCACCATAATTTGCTAAAGGCTTGTGTGCTCGCCTGCTTACCAATTCCCTCTGCTCTCATCTCATCTGCTTGCCTCGCCTCGCTTGCAGCAATAGTGTGAACACACTACAGGGGAGCGCTGAGATGTACTGGGACTGGAATTGTTTTTTTAACAAGAGCTTCAGTGTGCGCGCCAACTTCCTACAAAATCTTGCAAACGTGGCTTACACAGCAGTTTTTAATTGAAAGGAGGACGCCAGTTTTTGGAGGCTTCGTTGGCGCCCCTCTATCTTGTTGGGGCGTCCCTGTCTCTTGATGGGGCGTTCTTGTCTCTTAGTGGGGCGTCCCTGTCTCTTGATGGGGCGTTCTTGTCTCTTATTGGGGCGTCCCTGTCTCTTGTTGGGGCGTCCCTGTCTCTTAGTGGGGCGTCCCTGTCTCTTGTTGGGGCGTCCCTGTCTCTTGTTGGGGCGTCCCTGTGTCTTGTTGGGGCGTCCCTGTCTCTTAGTGGCGCGCCCCTGTCTCTTGGTGAGCGCTTCTGTCACTTGATGGGCGCCTCTGGTCTCTTGATGGGCGTCCCTTCTCTTGGTGGGGCGCCTCTGTCTCTTATTTGGCGCCCCTGTTTCTTGGTTGGCGCCCCTGTCTCTTGGTGGGCGCCCCTGTCTCTTGGTGGGCGCCCCTGTCTCTTGGTGGGGCGCCTCTGTCTCTTATTTGGCGCCCCTGTTTCTTGGTTGGCGCCCCTGTCTCTTGGTGGGCGCCCCTGTCTCTTGGTGGGCGCCCCTGTTTCTTGGTGGGCGCCCCTGTCTCTTGGTGGGCGCCCCTGTTTCTTGGTGGGCGCCCCTGTCTCTTGGTGGGCGCCCCTGTTTCTTGGTGGGCGTCCCTGTCTCTTGTTTCTCCAGAGACTCACTCCAGAGCATACTGAATACACTAGCGATGTGAAAACATTCCTTGCCGTCCACTTTGATGAATGACCCACTTTGTTTCCAATCCAGATATCTAGTTACTAGGAGTCCATAATTGGCAATATGGGCCTGTACGTGCATCCATTATGCAAATCCTAGCCTAGGACTCCGACTCGAACTTAGCGTTGACATGTTCGTGCCAGCAACCTCCGGAAAAAGTCTAAACTAAAAAATTTGCTTTTCAGAGGTCAGCTACGAACTGCCCTCGTGCCCAGCAAACTTCAAACTCGCGGACAGAACGTATAAAAAGTACAAATTTAACGCATACACAATTCAGTAGTGTCCAGGCTGCAAGATTTTCGAAAACCTCCGGAATGCACGTTAAAAAGTTTTACATCAATTTAAAACGGATGAAAATCAGATTTTCAAGGTTTTGTTTCGTTGGAATCAAGGCAGTTAACCGAAAGATTTCTTGGGAAATGGGATGCCCGCAATGTTTGTCTGCCTTCCTTGGTGAAATAGATGTTTTTTCCCTGGAAAGTACTAAATGCGCATCGGTAATGCTTCCCCATAGTAACCCGGTTAGAACTACCTAGAACAATCTACCACAGAGATGCATTCCCTGCAGTGGTTTGATCCCATTCCCTCTCTCTGTCTCTCTCTCTCTCTCTTTCTCTCTCTCTCTCTCTCTCTGCTATCTTATATCTTTTTTATCCCGGACAATCTCCCGAAGTGCCGGCGCACTGATGGAAACGAATCGTTTGTGGACTTGAAGGGCCGGCGATCGCATGGGAAACACTCGGAGCGTGGCGAGTTGAGGACTAGGAGAATCGAGGACAGGGGGGAGAGAGTCTTGGGATTAAAAATGCAAGAATTTGGGAAAAGAATTTGGTGGGGGACAGCTAGATGGAATTGTTAACGGAAGCACTGCTGTGACAGGTAGACACTGAAGACACTAAAACACTAGGGCATTAAGACAGTAAGACATTAAGAGACCAAGACATTCAAATATTAGGACATTAAGACACTAAGGCATTCAGATACTAAGACATTAAGACACTATGTCATTAGACCCCTAGACACTAGGACCGTAAGACACTAAAACAGTAAAAAATTAACACACTATAACACAACAACACCAACAGACTAAGATCGTAAGAAACTAGGGCACTAGGAAACTAAGACATCAAGATACTAAGGCATTAGGACACTAAGACATTCAGGCAATAGGGCCTTAAGACACTAAGACATTAAGACACTAAGACATCAAGACACTAAGACATCGAGACACTAAGGCATTAGGACACGAAGACATCAAGACACTAATGCATTAGGACACTAAGGCATTCAGACAATAGGACCTTAAGACACTAAAGCATTAAGACACTAAGGCATTAAGACACTAAGACATCGAGACACTAAGGAATTAAGACACTAAGACATTAAGATACTAAGGCATTAGGACACTAAGGCATTCAGACAATAGGACCTTAAGACGCTAAGGCATTAAGACACTAAGACATTAAGACACTAAGACCTTAAGACACTAAGGCATTAAGACACTAAGACATTAAGACACTAAGACATCAAGACACTAAGACATTAAGACACTAAGGCATCAAGACACTAAGGCATTAAAACACTAAGACATTAAGACACTAAGACATCGAGACACTAAGGCATTAAGACACTAAGGCATCAAGACACTAAGGCATTAAAACACTAAGACATTAAGACACTAAGACATCGAGACACTAAGGCATTAAGACACTAAGACATTAAGACACTAAGGCATTAAGACACTAAGACATTAAGACACTAAGACATCAAGACACTAAGACATTAAGACACTAAGGCATCAAGACACTAAGGCATTAAAACACTAAGACATTAAGACACTAAGACATCGAGACACTAAGGCATTAAGACACTAAGACATTAAGACACTAAGGCATTAAGACACTAAGACATTAAGACACTAAGACATCGAGACATTGTCACTACTAGCTCCCTAGACACTAGGACCGTAACACACTAAGACCGTAAGAAACTAGGGCACTAGGACACTAAGACATCAGGACCATGTTAAGAGAAACGAATTTGCGCGCAATTAATTACATTTAAGATACTGCACTGGCAGACAGTCAAACATGAATTATACTACGGTACAAAAACACAGATAAACATGCAGACATTGAGATAGGATCAAGACGAGTGCTTGGTCAGCAGCTCTCTCACAGCTAGCCGTCATATAAATTAATCAATTTAACGCGCTTGACCAGCCGAAAGTAAACAGTTCGTCTATAGCTGCGGTTTTCACCGCTTCGGCACTTATTCACTTAGGCGAAATCGAGCATTGCAGTAAGAGAGGCTGCATATGCTTTGTAAACTAGAGCACTTTACTTGCATGGCCTTGTTCGAAGCAGATCGAATGGCTGCAAGCATGAAATAAAAGCACCGTGTGGGATACTTTGGAAGCTAGAAATTCAACTGATCTTTTTTCTGGCAAAAATGGTTCGGGACCAAAAAATATTGGCGTTTATGTATCGGTGTTACAAAATATCCTCTTATATCTAATCTCCAAGGCCGTCTGCAGAGTTCGTAAAAAATTGAAAATTTTAAGCAGTAGGATTAAAACTGAGATGGCGCCACAACTGATTGGAGAGATTGCGCCACAACTGATTCAAGAAATGGCGCCACAACTGATTAGAGAAGTGGCGCCACAACTGATTCAAGAAATAGCGCCACAAATGATTGGAGAAATGGCGCCACAACTGATTGGAGAAATAGCGCTGCAACTGATTGGAGAAATGGCGCTACAACTGATTGGAGAAATGGCGCCACAACTGATTGGAGAAATAGCGCTACAACTGATTGGAGAAATAGCGCTACAACTGATTGGAGAAATGGCGCCACAACTGATTTGAGAAATGGCGCCACAACTGATTGGAGAAATGGCGCTACAACTGATTGGAGAAATGGCGCCACAACTGATTCGAGAAATGGCGCCACAACTGATTCAAGAAATAGCGCCACAACTGATTGAGGAAATAGCGCTACAACTGATTGGAGAAATGGCGCTACAACTGATTGGAGAAATGGCGCCACAACTGATTTGAGAAATAGCGCCACAACTGATTGAGGAAATAGCGCCACAACTGATTGGAGAAATGGCGCTACAACTGATTGGAGAAATGGCGCCACAACTGATTGGAGAAATGGCGCCACAACTCTATTAAATTCAACTTCAAACGCTGAGCAATGAAGAACCATTAGGCATAGAAGAAAACCAGTAGAAACAATAGTTTTATTAGTACAACGATAATTAGCGCTATAGCAACAACTATAAGCAGAGGCTGTGGTTTATAGGCCGCTCCTAATTGCTTCATCCTCCATCTGTTGGTTTCGTGCACCACATGCGCTTTCTGGGTGTCCAACTGCTGGGTGAAACTCCCCACACACCACCTCTTTAGCAACAAGTTTACTGTACAGTTGGTGCAGTGGTCTCGATTTGGCCAACAAGAAAACGGAAATGCGAACTGCTGGCAGATTAGCAGATTATAAATGCGACCTCTACTTGGCATTATATAGCTGTCACCAGCCCTTAATTGCACATTATGACTTGCTGTAATAAAATCCCACTAGGAATTACTCAGTTAAGATTATGTATAAGCCTTTTTATTGCTAGTGCTGTGCAGTCACTGCAGTTCAAAAATTACCATTCCTTGTATGAGATCGCAGATTAAGCAGAGGATTTGCTGACCAGCTGGCAACCACTTGTAACACTGATTGCTTGTGACATATTTTAGGTACAGCCTGACTCATTGTCTCGCTTGTATAGCGCTTTTGAAATGGGTTGGAGATCGGAATCTGGACTTCTTTTTGTAAGATTTTTGTAAGACTCCCAGAGAATCATCTTAACCTCTCCCGATCTCTCTCCGTCTCACCCACATTACTCTCTACCTCTCCCTCTCCCTCTCCCTCGCTCTCCCTCCCTCTCCCTCTCCCTCTCCCTCTCCCTCTCCCCTCCCTCTCCCTCTCCCCCACTCCCAATCACCCTAGTCTCTCTCCATCTCACCCAAGTCCCTCCCACTCTCACGCTAGCCTTCTCCCTATAACCCAAGTCTCTCTCCATCTCACCCTAGTCCTTCTCCCTATAACCCAAGTCTCTCTCCATCTCACCCTAGTCCTTCTCCCTATAACCCAAGTCTCTCTCCATCTCACCCTAGTCCTTCTCCCTATAACCCAAGTCTCTCTCCATTTCACCCTAGTCCTTCTCCCTATAATCCAAGTCTCTCTCCATCTCACCCAAGTCCTTCTCCCTATAACCCAAGTCTCTCTCTCCATCTCATCATATTCCTTCTCCCTATAACCCAAGTCTCTCTCCAATCTCATCCTATTCCTTCTCCCTATAACCAAAGTCTCTCTCCATCTCACCCTAGTCCTTCTCCCTATAACCCAAGTCTCTCTCTCCATCTCACCCTAGTCCTTCTCCCTATAACCCAAGTCTCTCTCTCCATCTCACCCTAGTCCTTCTCCCTATAACCCAAGTCTCTCTCCATCTCACCCTAGTCCTTCTCCCTATAACCCAAGTCTCTCTCCATCTCACCCTAGTCCTTCTCCCTATAACCCAAGTCTCTCTCCATCTCACCCTAGTCCTTCTCCCTATAACCCAAGTCTCTCTCCATCTCACCCTAGTCCTTCTCCCTATAACCCAAGTCTCTCTCCATCTCACCCTAGTCCTTCTCCCTATAACCCAAGTCTCTCTCCATCTCACCCTAGTCCTTCTCCCTATAACCCAAGTCTCTCTCCATCTCACCCTAGTCCTTCTCCCTATAACCCAAGTCTCTCTCCATCTCACCCTAGTCCTTCTCCCTATAACCCAAGTCTCTCTCCATCTCACCCTAGTCCTTCTCCCTATAACTCAAGTCTCTCTCTCCATCTCACCCTAGCCTTCCCCACTCTGTCTACATCCAGCTTCTTGCCATTCTGATTCGCCATTTCTCCATTTGAAGTTATCCTCTTCATCCTACCCTACTGCTTAGCAAATATCCCTGTAAAATTCCTGTCAATATCCGATGTCCAGTCTAGCAGGGGGAGTTCACGGAGTTAACTCGCTAGCAAACTTTTTCTTAACAACTTTTCCTATCCTTGTCGCCCTCACTTGACCTGGGAATCCCAGTTGGCAGAAATGTGAATAGCAAGTCTTGTAGGCTGGGCAGTGGACACCTCTGCCCCATAGCACCAACATAACTTATAACCGCTCATATGACCGCAGCGCCCTCTGATCTCGTCAAGCACCAAATAAGTCGCTGCTGATATCGTCAGTTGTTGCTAAAAAAAGCTGATAGAGTTTTGTGTAGCGCAGTAATTGGGGAAGTAAGAACTCCAACTGATTGGCGCCACAACTGATTGGAGAGATGGCGCCACAACTGATTGGAGAGATGGCGCCACAACTAATTGAAGAGATGGCGCCACAACTGATTGTAGAAATGGCGCCACAGCTGATTGGAGAGATGGCGCCACAACTGATTGGAGAGATGGCACCACAACTGATTGAAAAGATGGCGCCACAACTGATTCAAGAAATAGCGCCACAACTGATTGTAGAAATGGCGCCACAGCTGATTGGAGAGATGGCGCCACAACTGATTGGAGAGATGGCGCCACAACTGATTGAAAAGATGGGGCCACAACTGATTGTAGAAATGGCGCCACAGCTGATTGGAGAAATGGCGCCACATCTGATTGTAGAAATGGCGCCACAGCTGATAGGAGGAATGGCGCCACTACTGATTGGAGAAATAGCGCCACAACTGATTGGAGAGATGGCACCACAACTGATTGGAGAAATGGCGCCACAACTGATTCGAGAAATGGCGCCACAACTGATTGGAGAGATGGCGCCACAACTAATTGAAGAGATGGCGCCACAACTGATTGTAGAAATGGCGCCACAGCTGATTGGAGAGATGGCGCCACAACTGATTGAAAAGATGGCGCCACAACTGATTCAAGAAATAGCGCCACAACTGATTGTAGAAATGGCGCCACAGCTGATTGGAGAAATGGCGCCACAACTGATTGGAGAGATGGCGCCTCAACTGATTGAAAAGATGGCGCCACAACTGATTGTAGAAATGGCGCCACAGCTGATTGGAGAAATGGCGCCACATCTGATTGTAGAAATGGCGCCACAGCTGATAGGAGGAATGGCGCCACTACTGATTGGAGAAATGGCGCCACAACTGATTGGAGAGATGGCACCACAACTGATTGGAGCCTCAACTGATTGGAGAGATGGCGCCACAGCTGATTGGAGAGATGGCGCCACAACTGATTGGAGAGATGGCGCCACAGCTGATTGGAGAAATGGCGCCACAACTGATTGGAGAAATGGCGCCACAGCTGATTGGAGAGATGGCGCCACAGCTGATTGGAAAG